>BJKM01000885.1:0-174766 GCA_015082035.1 Chaenogobius annularis
ACTTAACCGAAGATCAACAGCCCTCATGCATCCTGTATATTTCTCATTTCAACGTGCTTCTGTTTCAAGTGGTTCAATGTAGCTGTGACCCGTGCCAAAGCCCTGCTGATCATTGTGGGAGACCCCTTGCTGAGTTCAGATCCTACTTGGAAGGCGTATGTGTTTACATAATGGTAAATTTAATTGAATTTCCCCTATCACTAGAACTGATGTATTGTTTGTCCATCTGCATTTTTCTAGATTCATTTCCTACTGCCGTAAAAACGGTGGCTACAAAAGTGAAGACTAGATGCAATTATGCAAACTATTTCAGCAGGTAATGGTTTCTTAAATTCAAAATGTGCCAATTTACAATTAAACTGTATGAAAATTGCATTACAGGGGAGACCACCTAGAGTTTTTCAGCAGCAGTTAAACAGCGAAAATCAGGGGCGCAAATTGATTCATTTTTCTACCTCCTTTCCGATCTGCTACAGAACAGTAGTTAAAAACAGTCAAGTCATTAAGACAGAACAACTCAGAATTACTCAAACATGCAGGAATACATCAAACTTTGAATGAGTTCATGAAAAGAGATCGTTAACATTGTTGACTTTACATAATGTCTCCTTTAACAACTGAGTTTGAGTATTTGACAGAAATTTTAATGTTTATTTGTGTCCGGGATGTGTTTATGTCCTTGAGTAATTGACAACTTTTCAAATATGGCATTGTGTTCCATATGCATTGTAATTTTGTTCCTCCAAAATAAGTTACAGTATTTACATGTCCACTTTTTACTTTTAACATAAAGTTGTTTTCCATAACAGAAGCTGTGTATTCTGTGGGGATTTCAAAAATACTTTATTACATTCTTTATTATCAATGACTTCCAACTCATCCCAATCAGGTTTTGCCCCCTGTGTTAAACAATGTACTTAGAAGTATAAGAGATATAGGCACTGGCATGGACTCGCTTTTTGACCTGTACCAACAAAGTATAAAACATGGAGCACTAGGACAGGCTGGTTTGATTTAGCTGATAATAAGTAAAGCACCACAGGCAGGTGCAGGCCCAAGATAATGCATCTGTGCAGATTTGACCACAATGGGCCTTGACCTTCAGTTTAAGCTCCTACTGCTGAAGAGAAGAGAACTGGAAGGTCTAAGAACAAGCTGCCACACCCTCAAGTGACTGTGGCCAGGGTTTAGGGGGGGCTTTGTGCCCTTGCTGCATCAGTACTTAGCAAAAATGATGTTTGCTGGATGGGACTGGATTTATTTTATTTTTTTCAAATCTGAGGCTAAACGTGAACATAATAAAATCTCCTGAGATCAGTTTCCGCATTTGTGAACAATTGTGCAGCAATTTTATCTCGTGAGATCTTGTCCCATTCCTAATAATAACCTATGTAAGAGTGTAGCTTCAGCTTTTTCTGTGGCAAATCTGCATAATGGGGATTACGGTCGTCGGGCTCATAAAATATACTCATATAAATACAAACAAACATTCAAACAGGCTCTTCACACAAGCACGGAGGAATGCTGGTGAGTCGAATCCAAAAACTCAACGGTGAAACAAGCAGAAACATGATTAAGGGCGTTGTGCCACGGGTGAGACAGTCTGAGGGATATTGTTTGGGAAGTTCAGGAAGCGTCGGAATTATCCAAACTGGGCCTTGTGAAAAAAAGAGGCAAGTCTCCTTCACAGTAGCTCACAGATGTTCTTTGCCCTGCGCTTGCGAACCTGCAGCGCCGCCCTGGTGGCCATCTCAAACACTTCCCGCACACCATCCTTTGTCTTGGCCGAGCACTCGAGGTAACCAAAGGCATTGATGCGGTTGGCCATGTCTCTGCCCTCGTCTGGCTTCACAGGCTCCTATGAAAAAAATAATAATAATTAGCATTTCTTCCTTTATTGGATTGTAGGAAAGAAAAAAAAAAAAAAGAAAAATCTTCCTTTACTGGACAAACACGTGCTGAACACAAACTACCTGCTTCATCTTCTGCAGCTCTCGTCGAGTATGCTCATCATTCCTCAAGTCCTTTTTGTTTCCGACCAGAATAATTGGGACGTTTGGGCAAAAGTGTTTCACTTCAGGTGTCCATTTCTCAGGAATGTTTTCTTGAAAAAAAAAAACCAAACACACAAAACGCCAAATGAAAGTGCATTCCAAGACATGAACATTGAGTTGTGTTTTTCTTTTCCCTTGAGGCTGTAGTGAAGGGATAAAAAGATTCTCCTAACCAGAACACAGAATGTGCGCCGCAATAATCTTATAGGGTTGTTTTTTTTTTATCTCTCGATACATCTATATATTATTATTTTTTTCTACAACTATTCTAAAATAAGCCTTGGTATTTGCGTTAGTATTTTATTCATAGAGAGATGGCATGGAGCACAGAAATGATCAGAACAGAAGTGTGATGAGAACATAAACTAGTATAAATACATAGAGAATATGTCAGAGGCAGGTGTTTAGAGCTCCGGAGAAGGACTAAATATCCAGGATTACTGAAACATTTGTGAATAAAACAAAACACAACTCCAGGCATGTTTTTGATGAGGATACAATACAACGTGGTTATTAAAAGGCCAAATAAGTTTTTGCATCATACTGGCCCTTAAACCAGTAATTATAAAGCGCATTATGTAAAAGCACTGGTCAGGTGTACCTAAACTGTCAGGACTGTCGATGGAGAAGCACATGAGGATGACGTCTGTGTCGGGGTAGGACAGGGGCCTCAGTCGGTCGTAATCTTCCTGACCCGCAGTGTCCCACAGCGCCAACTCCACCTGACACCCAGAAAAAGATATAAAAAAGGACTTAAAAAGATAACATGGTCAAAATATTAAACACTGACACAGAATGGAACTCACAGTACCAGTGCCAGAGGTTCTCCCTCCACCTGAGGGCGCCAAAGTCTCAAGATTCTCAAAGTCAGTCAGCCAAGAACTAGCTTTAAATGCTTTTCTATGACTGTTTTATGACAGAGGAAACAGTCGTATGTAACCTATCTTTTATAACAATATATATTTTTTTATTTATATAAACAACTGCACAGAGGTATACCTCACAAAATAACATTCACTGAAGCAGTATTTACTGAACAATGTAATACAAATCAATTATTGTGAGGCTCTTAAGGCACCACTAGTCTCTTTTTAGTAATGATGCAGAGGAGTGGATTTATATATCAACTCTGATGGAAACTGTGGGCATTACAAATGAAAAATGGCAGGAATATGATGGTACCTGTCCTCCAGAGACATGTGAGCAGTTAATCTAACTTCTTACAACACCACGGTTTGCATAGTCTAGCTGATTGGCCGGCACAGCACTCACTTTAGCGAGTCCTGAGAAACTGGACCATGATCTATAGAGCATATATCTATCTGATTTATAGAACCACCGCTGTGGAAAAGTTTAGGGAAATGGATGGCCTGAAATAATGTTAAATGTTTTAATATTTTTTGGGGGGTGATTAAGAACTAAAGAATAAAAAGCGTTGCTGACATTTTAAAGTTACTTCACTGTAAAAAAACAAACCCATCTTAATTTATAATTGCAGCAGCATACATAATGGAGAAAAAACATTTAATGATGAGCTATATAGTGAAGGAAACAGGAAATTAGACATTTGTCATGAAGCACAAAGAGGGGGATTCAAAATCCGTACTGGAAGTTGCCATGGATCCATTTCCTGTTGTTGACTTTTAGCTTTTGTAGAGACAACCCCTAGATTTGACACTGTTCAGTTACATAGTTCAAAAGTGCAGGAAAAAAAAGTCAAATGCTGCATTAACAAATTGGCAGAAAGTTTACCTGTTTGCCATCGACTTCAATGTCCGCTATGTAGTTCTCAAACACGGTGGGGACGTAGACCTCTGGGAACTGGTCTTTACTGAAGACAATGAGCAGACACGTTTTCCCACACGCACCATCTCCAACGATCACCAGCTTTCTTCCTGATTGCAGCCATCTATACAGTGACCATACAGGGTCGAAATGTCATACAGAACAAATAGACCAAGAAGTTAATGGGCAAAATGGTAGTAGATAAGGAAAAAGCTGAGTTTAGTAGTCGCCCCCTCTTCCTTTTCCTGTGTCCTCATGAGAGAGGTGAGGTAAAAAAAAAAAAAAAAAAAAACACAGCTGTGGAGGAAGAAGGGAATGAGGGGCGAGACTGCTGATCTAGGACAGCGCGACACTGTCACATTTACAAAATAAAAATATTATTATGTAAAATGCATCATAATCCTAAATAATCTGCATTCGTTAATGAAAATGTGGCATTTCAATTGCTGGTTTGTTGCAATCACCTCCTCAGATCTGAACATGGTGAAATAGTTTACATTACTTAGGGTTAGCTTAGGGTCAGTGAACTGCAACGGTTACACATACAAACACATTTAAATGAAGTTATTTCCCATAATTTACTTTGTTTAAGATACATTTTTTGAGTATTTTTTAATATGGATGTAAACATACTATTATCTAATTTAATAAACAGAAAATGTGCACCTATTGCCTGAATTTTGTATATGCCATCAGTACAAGCCAAAATTAGGTCCCGGTTGTGTATCCCAGGCCCGATACAGGGATATATTACACCTTTAGTTGAATAATGAGAAATCTGACCAATTTTGTTAACAAAGAAACAAACCAAGTGAACTGAACGATCTATCACGACTCCAAAACACCACAGACAGCCTTGAGTATTCAGTATGCAGAAAACGTTGTCACAACAGAGAGGAAACAATACAGTTGGTCGAGTACTAGCCAATGAGTCTGAATGTATGTGATGTGTGCTGATCACACATCACACCATGAAAAGGACCATGCATGAGTCTATTCGATTCAGAAAACATGACTTATCCCCAAGGGCCATGAGACAAGCATTCCATCATCCCAAAAATAAAAAACAAAAATAAATAAAATCAACATACAGTATATAAGACAGTCAATCACAATGAGCGGGGAGGTATGAAGATCAACAACTATTTCCATACATGAAGAATGTATATTTTGGCTTCAGGCATGTTACAGCGGCGGACAGATGGCACCAAAGTTTATCTGCTCGCAAGTTTTTCATCCCATTTGTTTTTGGCACAATTCCAGTGATAAAGTGTAGGTGACAGGCTGACAAGCTCAATTATACAAAACTAAAATCAACAGAAATGTTTGCCATAAAATTGCAACTGAAAATCCAAAACAGACCTTGCTGCACCCAATTTCTGCCTACTAGGGGGCGCGGGCGAGCCAAAAATCCCGGAAGAAAACAACAGCTCCTATGCTTTAAAGTGCTACAATGAAGGGGCAATAAGCTTTGATTTATGGCCATTATATCAGCAAGTTTAAACATAAAAATATATATAAACGTTTCCCTTCTTTTCGCTGATAATCGTGATTAATTGTAAAATCGTGATACATCTCCTCACAATAATTGTGAACCTATAATTTGATACCGTGACAGGCCTAGTTGGATGGTCCAGTCATTTCTTTCAATCTCGGCCCCCACTGTCTTTAAATAAGGAAACCACACTCGGAAGTTTCCTAGTGTGAAAATACCCACACTCGGAAATACCCATTTTCCCAAATATATCATTTAAAAATCATGCAATGTGATTTCCTGGATTTAAAAAATAAATAAAATTGACATTCTGTCTCTCACGCTTGATGTGCACCTATGATGAAAATCACAAACCTCTCTTATTTTTTTTTTTAATAGGCGAACTTGCAAATTTTTGAGTTGGCCAATACTTATTGGCCCCACTGTATACATACATACATACATACATACACCCACACACACACACACACACACACACACACACACATCACACACCACCACACACACGCACACACGCACGCCCACGCACACCAAGGTCTGAGACATTCCAGATGATGATTAATGTCAGGTCAGTGGTTGCTCAAACAACGTAGTGGCCCTGAGTGAAAACTGTGAGGAATGTCTCACCCACTTTCAAAAACCAACACACTCCCCTCTAAACCCCTCCCCATGTCACTGCTTCAGCCACATTCAAAAACACACGCACACGCACACCAAGGTCTGAGACATTCCAGATGATGATTAATGTCAGGTCAGTGGTTGCTCAAACAACGTAGTGGCCCTGAGTGAAAACTGTGAGGAATGTCTCACCCACTTTCAAAAACCAACACACTCCCCTCTAAACCCCTCCCCATGTCACTGCTTCAGCCACATTCAAAAACATGTAGACCCCCGTAGTGTCACGTTGAGACTATGTCCTCTTTCTCTTTGAAGAGCAGCTTTGGGTATATCACGCAAATGTATAATTAGCATCTAATTCTTTGTGTACCCCATTATGTTTGAAGATTGTGCTATTATTTTTAAAAACAAAACAATGAAACATAGCATTACATAGCTTCAAGGTTTACTGCATTTTATTCACTGCAGTATCATTGGCACACAATTACTTTGGAATAACAATTAGGCTGAAACAAGTTCATCGATTAATCACAACTATTGGATATCTGTCTTAATGGACTATACACAGACTCCAAAACATACTATGTGCTGAGAGAAGAGGTTTTATGACTCAGACAAAGCAAGAATTACAGCAAAAGGACAAATTGTACCTGTTCCTACAAGACAACTTACTATGAAATATATATTAAAAATGAAAGTTTAAAGGCTTGAACGGACAGTAATGTATAACGCAAAAGAACAAGAGTTGTACAATTCAACTTTTGGCCCACACAATTAACTTCACACCACTTTTCAAGGTTGAGTCCAACTTGAATTGAGAGCAACGGATGCAGGCCAGAGCAGCAAGAACCAAACAGGATCCTGAAATAGGACAGAGCCACAGAGACTCCACAGAGACTCCACAGGTCCCAGACTTATCACAGTGCCTCACTTACAGCAAACACAGGACAAGAACATAAAAAATATTGGCATAGAAATATGGCGCTCATCTTCCCTGATTCTTAACTGCGGTGTCAGGACGAGTTGGCCCGTTTCAGGGAACCGGGTGGGAAAATCCTCAACACTGGTGTGGAGGCGTTTGAGCAAGATTTATATAACAACACTTTCACCAAATAAAAGGATGAATTAGTCATGAGGCAGCTTAGGTAAGAAGCTAATCAGGATTTTACTCCAGACTTTAAAAGCCTGTGGGAAAATATTATACTCGTAGCCGATTTTGATTATTCTGTGTTGCTGATTGTCCAAACTAAAGAATGTCGATTTCTGGACAAATCAAACAAAGAGTCAGTAGTTTTATATTATGATGTCATCGTGAGCTGGGGTAGCACAGTGGGTCGTCAGTCACCCACCAAGTGGAGAAATAACCTGGCCAGTGGTTATTCTTAAATTATATAACGGTAAATGAGAGGGCGAGGAATGACAGCAGATACTTGTGAAAGTTTAAAAAAAGTTAGGTTTTTCAGATATGGCCTCCCTGTAGTAGTAAACCGTCTCCAATTGAAAGTTTTCTTCCCTCCAACAAACTTTTAAACAAAAGCACACACTTTTGGCCACCCTGCTGCTGAGCAGTAGTGTTTGTTAAGATCAAAAGTACTGCTACTTGTGTAATTAAGGAAAAATGTCAGACTTCACAAAGTGTCCTTATAGGGATTTCCTGGAACAACTGTCAAACAGGAAGTGCTCCCCCAGACTTTTACCCAGGGAATTTGCAGTTATAGAAGACAACAAGTTTTCCACGAAACTAAAGGGGATCTAGAAAAACCTTTCAATGTCCAACAAGTGGTAAGAGATGAGCAGGAAAAATGTTGGAAGCATATCATCTGCACATACTCCTCATCCCACATCTACAGTCGACTGTCCATCCCTGAAACTCCCACTGGCATGCAAGCAAAACGTTCTAGGCTCACAGACATGCATAGCCAAGAAAAACATTTGTTTTATAAAATCACCAGGCTGCAATGCTCATCACGCATGTGGAACAAACTTTGATTCTACACATTTACAATGTTTACATTAGATTTAGAACCTAATAATCTAATGCAAAGGGTTAAAAATTCAAATGCACAGGTTAGACTACAAATTCACAACATTCATCATGTTATGAAAATTCTTACCTCTAGTTTAGTTTGACAAATTTGGAGAAGTTTATAATTTTACTTCCTGGTTAGACTTTGGCAGCAATTTCCATAACTGTTACCAAGCAATTAAACCATATACTGTTATCCCAGTTTTCTTCACAAACTACTTCATTTGACATAAAAATATGATAAATATTTGCCACAGTTACGACCCCATAAATAGCCTAATTAAATACAACAAAATAAAACAAATGTATGACCAAATTATTGTTTGTTTTATTTAACTATTAAAATGTGTGGAAAAAAAATAGGCTAAAATACCAAACAATTTGACATCCTAAATTAATTCAAGTCAAGATATATTTTGAATGGGAGAGGATTTCCCATGAAATAGATTTTAAAAATGCAGTTTTCCTGACAAGCAACGCTATTGCAAATAGTTTGTTTTTTAAAATAATGATTCAGTTCAGAGTGCGCTTTCAACTCACACCCAGGAGCATGACGAAATATACCTGACTTGCTAAACTAAAACATATTTCCTGCTTGTATAGGCCTAATCTAGTGTTAGCAGGTTTAGACATTATACAGATAAGATATTTAATTTGTAGAAGACTTCTTTCAAATGACTTAAATATAGCCTCAAATACAAGTGTAATTGTGATCTGACTGCTTGAAGCTGACAACTATGCACAGGCTTCTAAGTTAGCCAGTGTAATAGCCAAAAGATTTACTCAAGTAAGAGTACTGTTACTTCAACAAAAATACGACTCAAGTGGGAGTAAGAGTGTCAAAAAGTTACTCCAAGAAGTACAATTTCTTGTCTAAGTTACTCAAGTAAATGTAATTGAGTACCGTGCTACTCATCTCTGAACATGGGAGAAAAACATTTTGTCTTAGGCAAAAGAGTCAAATCCCATCAGTCTGTTGTTGTAGTGGGGAACGTGCCAAGACGAGAAAAGCACGTGAGAAACGTCTCGGGAGCACTAAATAAGGGAATGGAGGAGGGCGTGGCACATCCGAGATTACCTCTTGGGACCAATAAACTATTATACAATTTGTGATTAGCCAAACAATTGAACAAAGTGGTAACATATTTTAAAAGGCGGTCATTCGTCTCGATAGTTCAATAAACCCGGAAATTCTGATTAATTTCTATTGCTGGGTTTCAGATGACATCACAACATTCTATAGGCCAATAATAGTCAATACAGATTTTTCTTGTAATATACAGAGTCTATACACTTATCGAAATGATCAGGTTCAACTTTTGGATATTTTTGGGGATATTTCATGGCAAAGGAGAACGTAATCAATAGGAAAAACGGTGTCTTGCCCCCATCTGGCCGTGTGACATCAATCATTTTAGAATCTGAAAACTACAAATTGACTGGACAAACAGGTAAAGGCAGTTGGCGAGTAAAGATCGTCTGTTGTCGGCGAGTGCGTGCCCTAAAGTCCGCATGAGTCACGCAAGTCTGTAGTTCAAAATGACAAAACGGATCAAAACACCACACAAAAAGTACCAAAGTTAGCTTAGATTTAAGTAAAGTACTTCATGGAAAGTAGGCCAACAGGGTTAAACTCTTCTAAACTCTTAACTATCTTGTGTGGACCATCGTCGTGTTTGACGTGGTGTTGCATGTAAAGTCGTTTTAGGGAGGAATGTGAAATGTCTTAATAATATAAGTTGTACCCTTACCTTGTACAAAGTGTCCTTTCAAAAGTCCAAGAAGCTCCCTGTTTTCGCCGTTTGTTTCACGGAGAAAAGCAGCCGTAATCAGGGTGGACGAAACAGGACCCGCCCTCGACGCTGCGTTCACGGTCTGCTCCGAATATGGCCCATCGCGCTCATTGGGTTTATTGACCAGTGACGAAAATATAACATCAAAATATATAGGCCTAAATAAATTACAGTGGTATGATACCTTTAAAACACAGTGGTAAAAGTAGATACTTAATCCTTGGCTAACCAAACTATTTTATCGAGGCATATGTTCTGGAAATATAAGTAAGCATTAAAAATAACGCGTTTACTATTTTGCGAGCAGCCTGTTTTTGTGTGGGTAGCAACTGCAAAAGGTTGTGGAGCACTAAGGAACCTATGTAGCTACGCAAAATATCATCAAAATAAACAAGCTGATCAATTAAAGCCACAACTTTTCAGGTACCATAATTTAATTTGAGCGTGAGCTGAGTTTTTTATACTTTTGACCTTGAGCTAGAAATGAGTCTAAATGATAAGGGCCTAAATGAGATGTAGCCATGGATCTGTAGCCTAATGAGATCTAAAAGCATGTATAGTGTTCAGAAGCAGTATAGCAGTATATCATGAATTATACTTGGAGTTTGCCTATAATTTTGCCTACTTTAGTTTAAACATGGCTTTGAACTTCACTTACGTGGCTTGTGTGCTGTGGGGGGAAAGCGTCATTAAATATATGTGACTTTTTTGAGAATTACACCAGTTCATATGGCCTACACCGACACTTTCTGTTCTCCTCTTGCCTGTGTAACTTCAGTCAGCTGCATGGACTTTGGTCTGCACACTTGCCTCACACAGCCCAACACGAAGTCACCCAACAGAATTACTTATCAACTGTATTTTGACATGTAAAGATAAAATATATGCTTGTAAAAATAGTTTTGATGTTGTTTCTTGGGGATTGTGTGTAGTTTTAATGACATTCATTCGTATACCGTCTTGCTCTCACAACAAAATTACCTCCAGGCCATCATAATATTAAAATCATAAGCGAAAGCAGGTTGTGGATTTCACATCAATCTCCCACACAGGTCACTAGCAATATACGCAGAGGAAGGAACTGGCTCAAGGCAGCACTGAAGACAAGTCACCCGTCAACAGGCGCTTCATGGGGGAAAGGTGCACTGTGTCATCTCTTTACCTGCTCCTGCTGCTCCTGCGAAATATTATTAAGACACAACATCGACATCTTAAGGCACAGACGGTCATTAAAAGAGTGAGTAAAGTTGGGGAGACAGTTGATTTGATTTATTTATTTTCAGCCTAAGGAATAGGATTGCAAAATTCAATTTAGCAAAAGTCCATATGGATTATCTTAATTTTGTGTGTAACACTATTTTCTATACGTATCTAATTTTCGGGAACAAAAAAAAGAGAACTTCATATCACGTGACACACGCTTTGAGTCCCTTTTAAGATGGAAAAGCGCTGTATAAATACGCTGTATTATAATAATAATAATAATAATAATAATAATAATAATAATAATAATAATAATAATAATAACCACAATAATAATGATAATGATAATCTTGACAGCACCTTGACAGCATATTTTTTTAATTTTTAACCACCGAACTGTTCTAGTCTACTCCTACTCAAACCTTTTTCTGCTTCTGTTTCAACACTGCTGTTTTATGAGGGTTACTCCAAAGTGTTTAATATTTGGCTCCCTCTAGCGTTTTTTTAATGCACCACGGGGGAAAAAGAAGGAAAGTGAGCATAAGAGTGAGTGCGACACCCCAAACATTGGCCAGCCAGTGTGTATTTCCATTAATCATCAGTCGTTGTTGTCATGGGGGAGTTTGGAGGTTAAAGTGATAAGTTGAGGGCACAAGATGCAGGTGGGAAGGAGAAGCACAAGGGAGTAGGAGAGATAAATGAATGAATGTAGTGTGTCCCATTGGCAGAGAGAGAGAGAGAGAGAGAGAGAGACACACACACACACACACACACACACACACACACACATTGAACTGCTTTCAGTCCATTACCCTGAAGTCCCTCAATGGGTTATCTGTGTACAAGAGAGAGCTTAAGGAAATTTAGACTGGTATGAATCTGACTCCAGGCCAAGATAGTTTGTGTTAGAACAAACTGTTCTGGTAAGTGCAGAACTCCATTAGCATAGAAACAAGGGACTGACAAGAGAGTGAAACTTTTATGCCTTTATTATATGTAAAGTCTGTGTTAATCCATCTTATCTACTGAGCCAGAGGAGTTCATGCATAGATGGGTGACTTTTGAGGATTTCATAGAGTAAGCTGTTATTGTTCCCTTCACGCTCAGTCTCTTGACTTTTGTGTCTACTCTACCCCTTAATAGTCATATTAATACACATTTTAATTGCAAAATCCTATCACAAAAGTGATAGGATATATATATATATATATATATATATATATATATATATATATATATATATATATATATATATATATATATATATATATATATATATATATATATATATATATGCATTTGTAAAATAGATATTTGCCCTTGAATCAAATTGGTTTGAGACTGTTTTCAAGCTTAATGACTTAGTCCTATTTTCGGCCTGGTATAGCGGTTATATAGACAAAAAAATAAAATTAAATAAATGAAACTGTCCAACAATTCACCAAGTATATAATCTAATGTATAATATGTAATATAATCTATGACTGAAACTTGGAATTAATTACACCAAATTGTACTCAGACTCAAAATATAAAATGAAACAAATAAATTTAACTTTAGCTTTTGAAACCATCTTTTCCTGTCCAGATTGAGCCTTCCTTTTCTAATCCTATCGTGATAAGAAGCAAAGCTGTTTATGAGATTTCCCAACACAAAAGAGCATGTTGGATGTGAGGAGACAGAAGTGTCAGAGGATTACAGGGGGGGCAGGAGCAGAGGCAGATTCTTGTTCCTGAAGAAACTGCAGCAGAGTGTAAACCCACACTTTTATGGCTCTTATGTTTTCATGGAAGGGTTGGGGTTCTGAGAGCCTTATACCCCCTATATCTTATTGTGTGGTGCTGAATGAACAAACATGTCACAGCTCCGTTTTTTTGTCAATTGCATTTTTGTAAAGGCCATAACAGCAACGGCAGTAGCCTCGCAGGGCTGCACAAGATTGTTAATTTTATCTAAAGTTAGACAGATAAGAAAGACTAGTCAAATAGAGAAGCAGATTAACAAATGTTCACAGGAATTAACCAAATGGATAACTCTACCTGAGCATCCCCAGTCCTTAGACCTTTCTTCTCGGCAAGGAAAAAATTACAAAAAATCCAATACGAAAAGAGTTGAAACCTCTGGAAGAAGCACAGTGAAGGAGAGATCCTACACCCATCGAGGGACTGTGGATGGTCCATTACCGATGCATTTGCAGATAAAGACTTTAGAGCCAGAAACACTCAAGCCAGAGGGATAGAGGGTGGCTCATCCGGCAAAGGGACAGACGAGGAGCACCAAGGCAGAGAAGGGCATCTGCAAGATGAGGAGCATCTTGGTGCACAGGTCAGGATCGTGGGATGTTCAATCACAGCAGTAACAGCAGCCAGACATCTGAAATAGTAGTAGAAGAACTTGTGAACAGCAATGAACAGACTACGTACAAGTGAAATATTGAATATTTTTGATAGGGAAAGTAAGAGGAACCAGAAGACAGTTGCTCCTACATGGTAGCATAGGTTGGTAACTGGCCTGGCCCTAAACTATTTCAAAGAGGAACGTTTTAAGCCTGGTCTTAATTGAAGAGACTGTGTCGGCCTCTTTATCACGGACATAGAGCTGATGCCATAACACAGGAGCTAGGTAGTTAAACGCTCTATCTCCTACTGTGCTTTTAGAGACTCTTGAGACCATTAAAAATCCAGCAACATCAGGCCATACCTGGTTAGTTCTTGGGGGAGACCGCTAGCAATACCAGGTGCCACAGTGGGGTGGCTGTGGCTCTCAAATTGTCATTGTGTCAGGTAAGACAATTCACCCATATTGCCTATATGCTTCTTATTATTATTATTATTTGGATGTAAAATGAAAATAAAGATAAATAGTCAGTATTCCTTGCTACATATTTTATTTTTTGACAGATTTACAGTGAAGAAAGCATGAAAATCCCAGTTTATTCTTATGGTTCTGCCCAAATAATTTCTATTTCATTTTTATTTCTATTTCTCTGATTCAAATGACAGATTTACTTTCGGGAGCCCACATGCTGGTTCATTTGAATAAGCTTGTATAACCGGCTCAGTTCTGTGTCTAAGAATAGTTTTGTTTCATTTTGCAGACTAGAGCAGAGGTGCCCGGGTGCCATCCTTGTTGTGTCTGCACTAGTGAAGAGCTTGACAAGTGGGGACTCGGCATAAAGGCCTGACATTTGGAGAAGAGTGCAGCAGTGAACGTCGCACTGACACATTTTTCTTCATTTCCTGTACAAAGACACAAGCGCTTTCTGCGTTTATCAGAGAGCGAGAGAGAGAAGAAAGAGAGCGGCTGTCCACTGTGCCCTTGGACCTATAGGAGCGTGAGTGGACCGCTGAAGAGGGGCAGGACTTTTTAGAACTGTACAACAATGTGTGACATGTTTTTTTCCGAGCTAAAAAAACCCAACTATTTCTGAAGGACGGCACTTTATTAAATCTGCGTTATGTTGTAAGAAAAATGTAGATTTTAATTTTAAAACACACACAAGAAAAGAAACAAGACCAGAGAGAACACATGAGATAAAAATACAAAGATACGTTTTACATTTCTCAATGATAATGTTGGTGCAGTTGAGTTCCATATGCATAGCTCTGAAATTGAGTGGAATGGTGGTGTCAAAAATAATCTGCAATTCCTCGCTAATCTCAGTCCTGTATTTTTGAGCCACAGGACAATCTGAGAACACATGAAAACGGTGTGCCTTCTGGCAACCACAATTTCTCCAACAGTTAACATTTCCCTGTGAATAGTGAGCACTTTGACATGGTGTTATTAAAAAACAGGATACATTCCTACAACAGCATTCTTTCCAGACATGTGACTTTATGGTCATCCATTGTGATGTACATACATTTTCCCATTCTTAGTCAGTCAAAACAAAATTACCCTCTCTTTCCCATTTATGTATTTAGTAGTTCTGATTTATAACCCTTGATAAAGATTTCAGTCAGGTTATTGCTTTGTTTAATATCTTGATTATAATAATTTATTTGACATATCTATAAAAGTCCTGTTTCTCGAAGCCATATGAAACATATGAAAGCTCTTCAGTTGATTTTCTTTTACAATATGGTAAAAATGACATTATACCTTTTGCTATGCAGATTTTATACCTCGAGTCGGTGCTGTTTGGTACAAAACCTTGGTCATGAGCCAACCAGCTTGAGACTTTAACATCATTGTTTAGTTTGTATATTTTGATTAGTTCTCTCCAAGTCGTGTGCACAGATTTTACCCAGGAATTCTTAATTTTGTCCAAATGACTCAACCGTTTGTCATCTGCCAGTAAAGCTTGTACAGGAACCTTTGGCAAAACATTCTACTCAATATTTTTCCATCAAGGTTCATATTCTGGGTCACACCAGTACTGCACCATTCTGATTTGATCTGAAATAAAGACATTTTTAGGACAAAGTAAACCCCAACCACCTTTTTCTTCTGATAGTTGTAGGGTCATAAATCAAATATGACAATTTTTACCTTGCCATACAAATCTAAAGATTGTTTGTTAACCACTTAATGAAGTAGTTACTAAGCCTGAATCATTCTTAATAAACTATTTGTTCATTAGAAATTCATTCTTCAGTCTTTTTTCATGATTTATTAAGGCCAGTTAATAAAAAGTGATACTATTATATTGCTGTTGCAATTATGACAATCAATAATAATAAGAAAACACTTTTCTGTAAAATGTTAATAAATGTAGCCAAGACTTAATATTTATTATCATATTGGAACGATGAGTAAATTCCTTACAGTGGAATGTTTGTTTCATTACCGACATTGGTGTCGTGGTCTCTCTTTTAACTCTTATGAATGGTTATAATGATTGAACGGATTCATTTTGAGTACAGTCTTATCAGGAGTAAACATGTGTTTGGATTTGGTTTCTTTTAAAGAGAAGAATCCAACTAAAGGAGACTCCTGTTCAGTGTGTCTGTCTGTGACGTCCCTCATTTAAATGTAATCTACTCTAAACTCTAATCAGAGTCTAAAGTCAGCCTCATCAGGCTTTCTTGCAGCTACGCAAGGCCATCAATTAGCAATGAGGGTGGAGACTGTGCTTTCATGCTCAACGCAGCTTTGAAGAATTTAGTCCGTTTGAACAATTACATCTGTGAGTGAAAGAAGTGTGGTACCAACAGGGAGAGAGGGAGGTGGGGAGGGCGCACCCTGCTGCTATCTCAGATAAAGTATTCTTGGCCAAGAGCAGCGCCGTCTTTCAACTCAACTTACAGCCTCTGATAAGTGATCTACAGTAGCGCATTATTCGAAGTCCTGCAAGGAACTTTTCTAGAACAAAATGGCCTCCTCAGCTTTTTTACAGTTGGAATAGGAGAAAACTTTTAAATTTCCATGCTGACTTAATTATATTCAGAGATATAGACTTAGATACACAGTTTATCATAGTATTCCCTTGATCTTATGGTAAATCAAGGGTGAACAGAATTATGAGAGCTATTGGCACACAGCCAGGTCCACCCTAGCTGCTGTTTTTCATGTGCTAATGCTGGCTGATGATGTCTGCCAAACTGAAAATGCAGGTTTCTGTAAGCCAAATTTGAACTTATATTATATTTACTGTTCCTACTGTTCCACTGCACTTTAGGACAGAAATGTCTGATGTGTTTCCAGGAATCTGCTATATCATTGCCCAAAGTGTTCCCATGACCACATATGTATATTTTTTGTCCAATGTATCATCAGTATGTAATATAAATTCATCCATAAAAAATATGACCACATATTAAATGTTGGAGCAGCTGCCATTTGGCTGATGGTTACAGTGATAATTATGAGGATTTACAGACCCACGTGTCAATCTCCACATGTGCCTGGATTATTTTATGATCCTCCACTTATTCCCATCTCATCTGTCCGGTTCAGATTATGTACTCTGCATTTTGTCCATTGAAACCAAGAACCAACAATAAATCTATAATAACGTTTATGCTGTACATGGCAGATCCTCAGCAGCAAAATCAAGTGCTCAAAAAGTATTTCCACTGTGCATCCTAAGTAATTTACAAACAGCAGTATAAATGTCAGTATTGCACTACAAAAATGGAAACATGTTCATGCAAAGCTGCTCTCTCGGGGAACCCTCTATCTTCTTGTGACAGAAATTCACTGGGGCCTTGGCCTAGACCATTTCAAATCTGCTGTGGCACTGGAAGGCCACCAGGCTGAGATCGCGTGGGCTGTCTGCAAAATGCCACAGATCCCACAGGAATTAGACTGATTTTTGACGCCTTCCAATCAGCCCTGGGATGGCTCATGCATGTATTTCTCTATTTGTTATCTAACCGTGCACATGCAGAGTTCGAGAGAGCTGCCAGCCATGGGGCAGAGGACCAATCCTACATGGTTTTATCCATGAAAACCAGAAATAGATAGAAAAATATGCAGAATTGTGATAAAATATATCACGTAATATTTGATACATGTAATATGTTAACAAAAATATGTTAAAAAGTTAAGTTAATCTGGGGCTGTCGCAGAGGCAGCAGTCTGAGGTAAGAGTTGGAACATATTGAACGGTAAATCGAGAACTTTGCCTTTCAACTCAGCTCCTTCACCTCAACAGTCCAAAATAGCGACCATCACTGCAGACACTGCATCAGCCTGTCAGTCTCATGTTGGACTCCACCAGGGCTACCCTGTCACCAGGTCTGTTCATTGTTCTTATGAACAGAATGTCTTGGCGCAGCCAGGGGTTGGAGAGTGTCCAATTTAGGGAAAACACGATCTCATCCCTGCTGTTTGCAGATGTTGTCCTGATTCATTGTACCAGGATCTGCAACATCCACAACATCCACAACATCCAAATCTGAGGCCATGGTTCTTGACTGTAAAAAGGTTGTTTGCCCTCCTCAGGTGGGTGGGGAGTGGATGAGTTCAAATATCTTGGGGTCTTGTTCACGAGTAAAAAACAAATTGAATATGATGAAAAAAAGAAATACTTATAACAATTATATATATATATATATATATATATATACACACATACATTTTAATATTCAATTTGTTTTTATAATAACTTATACTATATGATGTCATATTTAATTATTTAATTATCAACAGAAAAACACATCAATCTTGTCAACCTCATCAAATAGGTCTCTGGCCAAAAATCTTCCAATGATGCCACAATCATGAGATTAGTGGCATTTGGAATGATTCTGAAAAAGCTGAAAAACATAAAGCTTTGGCATATTACAGAGAGTTTAATGGACAGACCGGGCAATGAGGAATTAGAAGTACAAGGAATGGGAAAGTGCAAGCTAGTTGGCAAAAAAAAAGTGTCAGGAAGAGAGGATGGGGAGGCTGAACGAGAGGAGACCTCAGTAATGGGGAACTCTTTGTCAGCGTAACGGATTAGCTTCACTGGCTGGAATGATCTTATGACTGGCATAGAGTCTCCACGCACACCCCCACTATGGATCAATTACCCTGTCAGCCATGTGTGCAACCATACATCATCACCTCGATTACATCTCACACTCGCTTTATAAAAATACACTATCCACACAGCGCAACAGCAGCGGGCCAGACTTCTGCTACTTTCTCTCCAAGCAAGAGACTTCACAACAAAGTTTCCTCACTGCCTCACTTCTGTGGCCTTAATACTTTCTGCTGACCATCTGTTACCCGGGCCACTAGGGGGAAAACTAGCCCACTGACATCACACACAGGCTCAGGGCAAGTGGGTAGCTTCCTCAAATGAACTGCTGTACACCAAATCATTTGTAGTTGAAGACACATACGCACGCTGAGAAAGGTGCCCATCACTCTCTTACTTGTGAAGAAGTCTGTGGGGAAATGGCTACAGCTAAAGTGAGTTCAATTTAATTTGAACTTCACAGCCCAGTGGAAGGGGAAGAGGGTGTGTGCATGTGTGTGTATTGTTTTGTCCTTCTTCAAGTGACAAACATTTCAGACTATTTCCTCCTGTCCTCCTGTCCCATGAGAGGCTACGCAGACACATCTCAGAGCAGGGTGTCTGATGGCATATTTTTACTGCTTAAAATTCACTCTTTTGCTTTTGTCAGACCGATATTTTGACAGATGGATATTGGGTGAGTTATGACGTTGTGTCTTCTCTTATTCGACATGCAGATAGATCACTTTAGAACAAGTGATTTGCAAAATGTACTTCGTTCGTGACAATAAAGAAAAAATAAAGTTTTCTTGATTTTTTAACTCAGAACCTTAAACTCTAAGTAGCCTACATATTTTTGATGTTTAAATAACAACATTTTCAGCTAAAAATACAATGGACACGTGTGAAAACCAGTACATTGTGTTAGGTGTTGGTTTTGAGTAAGTGACGGGTAAGTAATGAACATGTTGACACACATGTTCCTACATGTCATCCTCACGGATGCTATTATGTTATCGCTTGTGCAGAACATATGGGGCTTTTCTCTTCTCTATACAGAATGATTCACATGGTTTATACTCTTATTCTGCGCTGATCCTCATCCTATCCGCCAGGGTGCGCTACTCTACTTCAGAGATGAGCGTTTAGCCGCAGCAGGCGAACAGACAGGCGCGCACTCCACTCTGCCCGACTCTCTCCGTCCGCATCGCACCTCTGTCCCGCCACTTTGAACTCCACTTTTAAACAGGAAACCAAAACATTAAAAACGCATTAGTCTGGGCCCGGATATTTTACGGTTTTCGCTGTGGGTCAATAACTAAGTTTCCGCTTCGTGCTGGTGCGCTCAAGGTGGCGAAGGAGAGACACGGAACTTTGAGATCAGGAGTAACCAGCGCGTGGAGCTCCCATCTCACCGCGGGTTATATTTATATATGGCCAGACAACACGAGGTGGATGGGGATGGAATAACTTTTCCTGCTTCTGTAGAACAAACGGGAGCGCGGGCACGCGGGGGAACCGAGAGACAAGAACCGTCGTTCATTTTTGGAGACGGGAATGCCAGGCAGTGCTGCTTGTCGGAGAGCTTAGCGGCTATGACGAAGAGGCTCTACCGACTGGGCTGAACGACACCACACTGCACCAACAGGTATGTGCCCCTGGCGGCGTCTCAAATCCCTCTCAGTCTCAGATGTGAAATACAAAGGTCTCAGAAGGCTCAATGACACTCCTAACAGCTTATTACGCACCGAAGAGAATACATTATGTCGACAGATTCCCCCCCCCCCCCCTGACAACTCAAACTGTGTGTCAATGTGTAAACTAACTATTTGTATGCGTGGCTTGACTTATAATACTTGCATTCAGTGGTAAAGACAAATGAGTGCGGTTGTGCTTGGATGTCACACAGTTTCCCTCCCTTCCAAAAACACGCGGCGCACAATAGCACTGAATTCTGTGCGCTATTTTTGGTCAAAACTTTGGAGCTGCAAAACCACAAAGCTATTGTCCCAGGATCTTTGCCACTCTCTCCTGTTGTGTTTTCACATGATCAGCCCACCAGCAGAATGTGATAATTAATCCTTTGCAACAATTCTCTCCCGCTGAAAGCACCTACAAGCAACGCTATTGACGCACAGCTACTTGTCATTGTCCATCACATTATAAAATAGTTCCAGCAGATGTGTTGCGGTCTCATATACTGTACTGTGAAGACGGCTGGGAGAGCTGAATACACTCTAATGAACTAGGATGAACATGGTCTGTGCACATTTGTGGGCATTCAGCATTAGCACTTCGCTTCATCTTTCATTCTTAATCTTAACAACCTTTGTGGAAACTTATTGTGGGACATAGACATACAGAAATAGCTCTTTCTATAATGGCTTTGTGTGGTTGTAAAGGTCTTGTTGCTGACTATAAATTGCTAAAGGAGTGTCTACTGGTTGGATGTTTGAGGGTGTTGGATTATAGCAGTGAATTGTGTTCTGTCACGCCTCCTGTGCTGAAGCTGCAAAGGCTGGGGCATGACTGAGAGGATGAGGCAGAGAGGAGTAGGGCAGATCTGGAGGAGGTTTATGCTCAGTGCTCAAAATGACATTTTGAGACACATTAAGCAGCAAGTGTGCCCAACTGTTGGGAACTGGTCATTAATTACTGCATACAACAAGAAATTTATGAAATTATGAAGTTCTGGAAAGCTGCAGTAAACCCTAACTAAGACAAATTGAACGGGAAAACATGTGAACAGTGTGAGAAGATGAAAAGTCACAAAATGTAACTTTCACATCTTTGTTGAAGTATGATGTGCTGGACAATGAAGTGAAATTTATACTCCGCATGGAGTTCTTGGCAGAGTGTTTTGCGGATTTATATTTGTGTTTGTCATCCCTTTCTACACTTAATTAGCGTTAGTTTGGCTGGAGCCAGAGGTCATGTTCTATATTAAAAACCTTTAAGACAGTCACTTAGCAACCTGGACGCCTGCACTAGCAATCCTTTCCCCTAAAATCAGCTTCTCCAAATTCACATTTGTTCATTTAAAATGTGTTACTTCCTAGACCAAGAGAGAAATCGTCATTATTTTTCATCTCTCATCTTCTTAATAACGCTTTAATTGTGTTCTGCTTTGTCTTCTCCGCCCCGTGGATCATATGAGACAGAACCACCCAGATAGAATAAAAAGCATAGGCCGTGTTGCATTTCTCCCTCTGCAGCTGTACAAGATGAAAATGAAAAAAAGAATGAGGTACAGAAGTGAAGACGCAGACACACACAGTGAAGGAGAACGAGGGAAAGCTGCTGGGGATAAATAAAAATAAATAAAAATCTGGTGTCCTATAAAAGGTGTTGGCGATTTCATTGGCGGTTTGCAGCAGAGTGCGTGGTGCGCCGGGGCCTCAGGGGGGGCACGAGTCACTCTGAATGTGTGTAACCCACATAAAGAAATTGTTTCTGGGAGATCGTCCCCCATAAATTCATTCCTCGCCGGCAGCCGTGTTCTTATCCCTCTTCCCAAAGGTGAGGCATAACATCCAAGCGCATATATATTTTTCAGCTACCGTCTCCAAGCTAGCCTCCTTTTTCCATGTTGCATCTGTGTATGTATTTTCTTCTTAGGATACACGCACGCCTACACACAATGTTTCCTTCCCCAAATGGGACAGCAGTGGTGACAGCTAACGACATCAGGACTTGTAGAATGCAGAGGAACAGCCTGAACAAACTCCATTACTGCTTCAGTTATACAAGTCTACATAGGTCATACATAGGTTGGGAAGGCAAGCCAGTGTTTATTCAGCCTCTGTGTGCCACAAGAACTGGTGTATAAGAAAAATACCTGGAGCAATCTTTAGGTTTTTATATAGTAAGACTGAAAAAGATATTTACTCGCTAGTTAGTGTACTGGGATTGGTCAAAATGCTAATAAACGTCGATAAAAACCCTGCTAAATGTTATCTAGCCATGATTAACAATAACTGTATTTGTTAGCACACTGATACAGGACCTCACGCCTTTTAGGAATTCATTTTCTTTTTGATTATTACTTTTAAAAGGCACAAAATACCAATGTGCTTTTGTGACAAGAGGGGTTAGTTATAAAGCTACACAACATGGATTGTAAACTGTAAATCCTACAGTCAAACACCATGATGTTATCAGTAAAATGTGAAAGCCTGGGGTTATACAACTACCATCTGCACAACAATTAGTTGTCCGCACTGTGAATTAAACATTTTATGTAAAACTGCCATACGTCATTCTACATATTTTTGCACTTTCCTTTCCCTGTGTGAGCATGCGAGAAATATACAATTTCAATGAATTTTGTTTTTATTTTTTATTTTAGTCTAATACAACATTAGTAACTGAGAGCTAATAGATGAAATGGGTAATGATCAATCACAAGATTAAGTTGCGTGTAATTAATTATGGGTGGAAGCACAAATGATTAGCAGTTGTAATTTACAGGAGAAGTAAAATCTGTAGTGTTGCAATTAAAAGCAATTGCAATTACCTTTTAATATTTCACTTACCCTTCAATTGGCTTTAATTGGCTTGTTTCTCAGTAAAACATATATTCACAATTTACCCTGCTGTGAATGTGTCAAAAGCAGGTGAACATGGCACATAGCACGACCTATAGTGAGTTGTAGTGTGTGCTAACACCGTTTCCCATATGTTACTGCAGTGCCAGCACAATACTAGGTCTAATGAACGCCTGTGAAAAAAGACTAAGTGGTTGTGCAGTGCGAGGTTAATAAGAGACAGAATAAGATCAAACACATAAGGTACAATGAGAAGTGTGTGTTTGTGTCCGAGCTGAGCGATGAGGTGCCATGTTTTCGAGTGGAAAGCCATCCATCACACCTCATCAGTAACTCCAGGGCCCTGTCAACTCGCCGCTCTTCATTTGCACTGTTAATGACCAGCACTATACCAAACTCAAGGCTATAGAGACTAACAGGCAAACACATAGTCAGTTTATGTCAAATTAAGACTGTGTTTAGACTTGTCATTGCAAGTAAAAGTGCAAACTGTGTATAATCTTGTGGAAATGAAAGCCGCACCTCATGTGCTTAGTAAAATAAGGTCAATTGGTATAGAAGAACCCATGTAATGAAATGTAAAAAGATGACTGGATTTAGATTTTAAAAAAAAAGGTTTTAATAGTTTTTATGAAATATTAGTTTATTGGAAGATATACGTTTTGGGTATGAACAAACGTTTTCAAAGGAATCTGTACTATTACACTTTTGTGTCTATTTGAGATCTTTGGGTTTTGTGGATTAATTAAAAAATAACACATGAACTATAAAATCAGTTTCATTAAAGTATTACATTCGAAGTCCTAATGATAATGTAATTGATTGAGGACCATAGTCCAAAAAACTACTACCTAAAATGTTGTAAGTCATCAATAGAGTCCTCTGCTTGATGATAGGAATGTCAAGTCTCTCCTACAGTTGCATAAATGAATATGTAGGTGGCGTCATTGTTGGTAGACCTTCACTTTATTACAACCAGAACTTGTTCACTGTGACTCACGGCATAGAGGTGCTGTTTGTCAATATAAACGCACACAGACGCCAGGCTCCTGCAGCGTTTCCTGTCAACAACAATGATGGACTAATCAGAAGGGTCGTTAGTGAACTGTGTGTATCACATTTGGGTTGTTTTTTGGGGGGCTTTTCTTGTTTTAGTATCTTTGTTTTAGTATCATCTACAATGGTTCAATTGCGTGAAAAAGTCAGGAAATGTATATCCGTGGGTCAAAGATGGATTGTTAGATTGCATTGCTTTTGGAATGAAAGGCTGTAATTTACCATTGAGAGATATAGACAATGACTTGATGGAGGTGCATTTCTTTGGCTAATTGGCATTTCGTGGTGTTGACAGGTGAATAGAAAACAATCTTAAATTTAAAGGTATCAATTTGAAATATCTGAAACCTGAAAAATGGATAAAGCCAGGTTTAAATTTATTGCATACAAAAACATTCACCGAGGAAATAGATATCTTATTGCATTTGAGGAAACCAGATTTAACTGAGTTGGCGGGAAAATCTAAATTTTGCACACAAAAAAAATTAAGTCAAAACTGTAATAAATCTGGCTTGGAATTAATTATCATTAAATCATTCTGTACGATCCATCAAAATCTTGTCAAGTACAAGATTGTAATGCTTGATGACCATACAAATGTGTTGCTTTAAGGGATGATGTTTATGTCCCTATTAGTGATGGGGCTCTCACATCACTGTCCGATACGATATGCACCGTGATACATTTCATTCATTTCTGATGCATTTGTTACAACCAACGATGCGAACACCGGTTTGCTCAATATTGTTTTTTGCTCAAATTTTTATCATTTGTTGTCCCCAATACCGATCCGATACCTATCTCAGTCTGCCTGAATTTTTTGTTTTCTTCAATAATACTTTTATAAACACAGTTGGACAATGTTGAATTTTACTCCATTTAAGAGTAAATTGTTGCCGGTATAAAATAGGTCTACTTAAAATTGCCCAATTATTTGTTATAATGTTTGTACAATATTACTCCTCCACAATACTGAGCATCACTCTCAGTAACAGAGACATTAACATTTAGCCCTAGGTTTATAAAGGTAATGTTTTCCCCTTATTATTAATGTTAGAGGCCTGTAAAAAGGCAGAAGCCTGAGAGCGCATGGCAACTTAATATGCATGTAAACAAAAGTATCGGCCCTCTGCTGCAGGTTTGACCAAAGTGTGGATTTCACTTTTAAGGCTCAGTGAAGACAACGACGAGGCAAAACAAATACTATATCTGTCAGTAATAGGGCTGCAGCTATCAATTATTTTAGCAGTCGAGTAATCTATCGATTCTTTTCTTCGAGTAATCGGTACATTTTTTGTACATTCCGTTAACCCTTTAAAAGCATATTAAATATTTTTTTAAATAAACGTTGTAGTTCATAGTAATAAACAAATAACAAATATGGAGTTTCAGCTTAAAATAAAACATTTTATTCTTCATTAGTAACTTAATAAGTATGTCCTCAAAACAGCAACGTTTCACTTCAGTCAAAACTGTTCTGTTTGTACCTAAAGAACATATAAAGGACTAGTTAACTTGTCACAGACTGTTTGTAAACAGTTACAGTAGCAATGAATTAATTTGCGTTTGTCACGTCACTCAAAATAAGAAACTTGTTTGTAAAACTTTATGTTGAGTGAGTGATCCTGGTGTTTTGAGCTGTAACTCTGCATTTTGTCCTGTTGCAGCATTAGTTCCCTTTGCCGTTCACTTAAGCCTCTGTGTCTTCGCCCCGTCATCGCGGACTTTCTGTTTCATAATTGCGGTCCTCTGTGCTGTTTCCATTCAAAGCACAACAGAGAAGAGAGTGGCGTATTTTAAATGTACGAGTGTCACTGGGAAGAGTTTTGTTGTGTGAAAGAGCACAGAGGAGCGCGATTATGAAACTAAAGTCTGCGATGACACAGACTTGTGTCGCAAGCCGCAAGCCGGTATGCAAATCGGTTAATCTTCCCATCACTAGTCCCTATGGAAAGAAAATGAATTTGGAAAAAACAATCTTAAAGATACAATGGCCCATTTAAATCTTTGAATGCAAGTGGATTAAAATAAATAATAGAACGTCTTCAAGGGCAGATTGTTTCAACAATTCTGTTTCGTTGTGAAAGCAGCTTTTATTTATAGGGAGCAAACTGAACAAAAAACAATTTAAAAGTGTCTCTCTAGTGCAGGGGTGTCAAACTAATTTTGGGTCAGGGGCCGCTTTTCGATGCTCAGGCTGGGTCGCGGGCCGAACATAATGTAAAAAATAAAACAACAAAAAATATAACAAATGTTATATTGCCTAGTAATAGTTCTATGTGGACACTGTTGCACAAATCTGCAGCAGGTGAAAGAGTGAGTCCATATTCATGCAGCAGCAGGAACAGGAACATGGACGTGTGATATGATTCTGATATTATCTGAATATTGAATGTTTGTATCACAGACATGTTAATATTGCTGCACTAACTCAATATGAGCTCACTATTTTTACAGTTTAAGCTTATTTTAGTGACAAATGTTTCATGTGGTGAATCAAATGAGAGCTCAAAAGCAGCTTCACTCTGTCATGTTCTGACCTGTGTTTTTACCTGTGGTTCATGATCTGTCCAGGTTTTGCACTGGTTTGGATGTTTCCCCTCACAGAGCTGTCATCAAAGAAGTTTGTTTTCTTGTTGTTAGCTTCACATTAGCGCCGCTTTTACACAGCTCTAACGTCCACAAAACCGCCTCTTTTCTTTATTCCTCGTGTTTCCCACGATCTGCCCTGGGGCAGAGCGCCACGTGTGAAGCGGGCGCTAAGGTTCCTGCTGCCGGTGTGTTCGTTTTAAACCTGCTGCGATGAGTGTCGCTGGTCGCTGTCCCTCGGCACTTGAGCTGGCAGCACACAGCGCGGGGAGGGGCGCGGGGGAGCAGCGCGGGGGAGGGGACGCGGCTGCAAAGGATTGTGGGAATTGTAGTTCTAGCGTAAAAACGCGATTATCTATTGAAATTAATAATTATAAACTAGAAATGTTCGGCGGGCCAGATGAAAACGTCTGGCGGGCCACATGTGGCCCGCGGGCCTTGAGTTTGACACATGTGCTCTAGTGCATAGGTGTCAAACTCTGGCCCGTGGGCCAAATTTGGCCCGCAGTGTTATTATATTTGGCCCGAGAGGCTATACAAATGACTACTAGGGCTTGGGCGCGCCGGTATTATACAGCGCATTCATTCTCGTTACTACTACAAATCCCATTATATATTTGTATAGTAATAAGTGTTGCTTGTTCCATATTCAATGTTAAAGCAAATCTTGTTTGGGTCTATTAAAAGTTTCATTTGTTTGTTCAATACTGGCCCGCGACTTTGTTCAAGTTTTACATTTTGGCCCACTGTGGATTTGAGTTTGACACCCCTGCTCTAGTGTCTCATTTTAATTAGGTGCAACAAACACAGCAAAGGTTAAAAGAAAGAAAGAAAGAAAATCTATGACAGCCATCTATTTCAAATTTTGTAAGGATTTGAGATCATATAATTTGGAATATGATATTGTAAGGCCCAAAGTCACCCACAACCCCTAAAGGGAAAAGTGGTTGAAAATTAATTAATTACTATACTTTGGTAACTAACTAAAGTGAGCAGGCACAACACAGGGGCTCTTAAAAGAACTTTAGAATAAAAACATTAGAAAATACTTTCTGTAAGTCTACTGCACTTTTTGTTTTTGTTTAGCGTTTATGTTATATTGTATCTGCCAAAGGTGCTCCTATGGACTTAATATTTCAGTTGAAGTGCTCCACCCACATTATTACTCTCAATACTTTTCTACAATAACCCACTTTTAGACTTTTAGTCCCGTATCCTGGTTGTGCTTCAGGCCTTTCCTTACTCCATTTTCCATTGTTTGTGTGTTTTTACCCTTTTATCTCTCAGACTTTGATTATGTTCTCATAAGTGTAACCAGCAGCTCTTTTATGGCTGCCTAATTATGTTAGCAAAGCCTACAGCACATGTAATTACATCTAATTGTGCTATTATGTATTCACTGTGAAGCATTATGTACATAGGCCCATAACAATAAGAGTGTGTGCGGTGTGGCTATGGGGAGATTAAGATAAAGCTCACTTATTCTGCTCCAAATGTTTTACATTCAGATATCATTCATAAACATTCAGTATGTGGCATTTGTATTTGCTTATGGCAATATTTTCAACAAAGCCCTACTTGTCATGATAACACATTTTGAAGAGCGATATATTGCTACAGAAAATTGTCACAATAAATGATAATATTGAAACAACTTTATTTATAACAAGTGGAATAATCCTTGTAAACCCTTTTCCAAATGTACAATGTTGCTGCAATAAATGAATAGTAGAATAAAACACGTTGGTACTTAGTTATTATCAAAATTATTTACATATATTTACTTATGTGTTTAAATCTTATTCTACAACTAAAATGGACAAATATCACTGCAAATGCAAAGACATTTCCACACAATAAATATTGAGTCCCAAAAAATATTGTTCCAGCTATTTACTGAAAAAAAAGTTGAAATCAGGTCAAGTTTCTTGCAGAAAAACATATGAAAGTTCAGAGTTTTGAATAATTTTTGAATGAATAGAGATTGACTTCAACTGCCTTGAACCCCTTAAATTGGAGTCCCGATTTAGGCAAATATTGTTGTCTGGAGTCCCTTCAGATAATTATAACAAAAAGTAAGTCAATTATGAAAGTGGCATTGTACTATTATATTGCTTTTAACCATTTTAACTTTAGGGAGACTTATTAAGCCAAAACAACTTATAGGAACTTATACTTACTTAACTTAATTACCCACTCAAAGCTGTATTTAGTATGATTCATGCATGCTTGAGTAATCTTAAAACGGCATTGCGACACTTTCACCGCACCTCAGTTTTACCACCAATACACTCACTGCTCTTTACTCTCTTCGTTCTGCAATTTATTTTATTTTCTTAAACTGTGACACACGTAGGATTCGGCAGCATCGTGTAGACATTTTGGAAATCTACTGCTTGCTATCATGAACGCCAGCTCTCCACAGGGCGACGTACCGTGAAGGGGCCGGCGTAAATCAGCTCAAGGCCGCTGCTAGCAATTTGGGTGCCCTAAGCAGAAATGATCAGTGGTTCCCCCATACCCACAACGCCCTTCGAATTTGTAAAAAATACAATAATAAAAAAAATAGAGCTCCTGCTCCAGCGTCACCCGAAGCCCTTCTGCAGATCAGATGGAGGCTCTATAAACACTACAGGCTGCAAACTATTGATGCTTTCTGTTGCATTTATGAAAACACGATTTAGACATTTATAAGTAGTTGAACTACTTTGGCTTTGCGCACGCAGCTCCGCAGTTCGCCACACCAGCTCGACGCATCACACGTCTTGTTTCATTTGTTCTTTTTCACTGTTTCGAATTGAATATGAGGCAGATTTTCATCTGAAGACCGGTTAGCTCCTTCTGGATCAAAACATACGTATGTGCCTCTGATCACTCTGAGTCTGTTTAAAATGTGGCTTGCAGTAGAGCCGCCCGTGTGCAGGGAGTGGCGACGTCACTCGAGTCCTAGAATTAGTTTAAATCAGGGGTGCCCACACTTTTTCAGCGTGCAATGTACTTTTAGATACGGCAAAGCCTGAAGATCTACCTATAGATTTATATTACTTTTTTTAATAAACAGCTATAGAAACACTGTATAGGCCTAATAATATTTTATTATGTACAGACATGCAAAATAAAGCAGGGAAGACAAAATCTGTTAATTGACCCATTCATACAGATGAGTATTTTGAAAATAAAATAATAACTACACTAAATAACAGATGGTTGAGCTCATAATCACCTCACTTGAAGCTCCTTTTAACAATAATTAGTTATTATAATAAGACAAGCTCCATGGTAACGCTGAGAGTGGGGGCTTGAGACATCAAGAAAGTCAGCTTTCCTTCAGGTCAGAAACAGTGTGAACAGGTAGGATTACACTCTAGTCTAGTCCTACTTGTCTCCTCCTGCTCATCGGCCTGACTCCCTCTCCTCTCTCACCTCCCTCATGTGTGCGTTCTACGGCTCCGCTGTTGTCTTATGTTGTCGTGGTGTGCTCCTGCCAAAACTCACTGAGAAAGCGGACAAAATAACAACTGTAGCCTCCTCGCGCTGATTGTAACTCATGGTTCACTCACGCTTTTGGGGACCTCCATGTGCGCACCATGTGATACACATGCTCAGCGTGTGTATATAGACTGTATTTTAGCGGCAGCCAATACGCTTTGCTTTGGTGTCGACTGCCACTGCCTCCGAGATCGACTGGTATATCGCGATTGACGCAATGGGCACCCCTGGTTTAAATGATAAATAACTAAAGACAAAGTAGGCCTACTGTGTATGCTCAACGTTTAACTGTAAAAGGAACAGTGCAGCTGCTGCACAAATAGCCTATTCTGTCATTCAATCCAAACTGCCTGGTCAGGCTGGTGGGGCCCCTCGGACCACTTGGTGCCTTACGCACTGCGCGTTATGTGCCTAATGGGAGCGGCGGCACTGAATCAGCTCTACGGTTTTCAACCTGGATGTCAGCAGACTTGTTTTAGATTTATATTGCGATTTAAGATGGCCAAAATATATAACATAATAATCCACGGTGTCCTAGATTATAATTGTATCGCAGACACAAAAGCACAATAGGTCTTTGACATTGTCATCCATTTGTCACCCCCAAAATCTCACTGCTTCTACGTCTCATTCCTGACATATTTTATTGTTATTATTTGTTGTCATGAATGCTACACTTATTACCTTTGGTTGTATATATGTGCTAGTTTATAGTAAACAGTAGGGCCTGACCGATATATTGGTTGGCCAATATTATCGGGCCGATATGGGCATTTAGGCCAAAACTCTGGTTTATACATATTTTGAAAGACTTTTAAAGATTTTAGACTCTCTAAAATACAAGCTTTTAGCCATTTTCTGTGCATTAGATTGTTTGTATGCCGTAGTGCAGCTGGATACAGCTCTAGAGTGACGTTCCTGTTTGTGTGCGGTCTGACCATTCATGGCTCTGACTGAGGCAGCGCTGGATTAAAAAAATGATTTGTGAAGAGTTGTGATCTAAGGTGAGTGCTGTAAATATGTCCATTTTGATGGTTTGTTTCTTATGTTCACTTCAGTTAGCCCTTAGCACGGGAAATGCTACCACAACATTGTAAACTATTGCATCTAAAATTATTGCTGTATTCGTCTTTACTGAACTGACATTGACATGTAATGAGTCGTGAAAAGCGGCGTTAATGGTCAGAATTTATGCATATTAATTACTGCGGCGTGCATGCATTCATTAGTCTAACCTTTATGCTCGTAAAGTTACTTCAGTAGTTTAAATCGAAAAGAATTTTGTGCACACATACTTTCAGCCTTTATTCACTGTTAAGAGGCAGACTAATGGCTTTATTTAAAATGAATAGAGCCTGACACACTTTTTTATAAGCAGCTGCCTATAAACTATTTATTTTACATGACTAAATATATCAGAAGTTATATTGGCTATCAGCACCTCCAACTTCCTTATATATCGGCCTTGTATTGGCCCCCCAAAATCCATATTGGTCAGGCCCTTGTAAACACCCAGTGAAGCATCTCCACTGCGCAGCATTGGGCTTAATCCTCAGGTGTCACCTCACAAAGCTGTTTGTCCCGGAGATATGCTTCAACACCTGCACTTCAATAGACAGGATGAAAACAGCATGCAGTAGGCGGGGATGGTTGGTGGGGGTGCTCCTATGTGTCATGTTCTCCACAGATCGCATTAAGGGGCACGGGTGGCTCTGCTCCCTGTGTGTAAGAGACAGGGTGACATCGATATATATAAAAAACATGCACAAACTGGCATGCACATCCCTATAAGATGCTCACTAATCCGCTCCTAATATGACTAATATTGTGACACTGCTGTTACCCCGCACAGTGAGAGGCAACAGAGAGGACAGATGCATGCAGTGTGTTGGAGGTGAAGCAGGGCATACACACAGGGCGCACACACACAGCATAAACGCAATATAAAGAAGAGGGAAAATATTCAGGAAGGAGCTGTCCCTGGTGCTGAAGTAATCTTCTACAGCGAGGAAGAAAAAATCCAAAAGTCTCGCCTTTTATGACTACTTGTGTGTCTACAATAAGACATGATTAAGACATGAAAAACATATACAACCAAAGCCAAGATGATATGGGTAAATACATATTTTTAAATTAGGTACAACCTTACCCATTGCTACTCCAACCTTCTGAGCTTTTATGTGATTACATGATCTGACGTAAGAACACATATTATCTTGTCATACCTTTATGTGACATCATATAAGTGAAATCCTCACAGTCAAATTTTGATGTATGAACGAATAAATTCGAGCAGTGTTTCTTAACATTTTCACACCAAATACCACCTAAGAAAACATTTGGCTTTCCAAGTACCACCAGTTCTTGACAGGACTATGGCTAAATCAGGTATTACATTGGGTTATGTCAATGCTGCAGTAAGAAACTATCCAAATTACTAAAAAGTGGAAAAACATTACTCTAAATTAAGCAGATATTAGAACAATGAGTACCACATGAAGCAGCTCAAGTGGAACATGTACCACAGTTTGAGAAATAATGGGTTAGAGCAGGGGTTGGCAAACCTCGGCACGCCTGTCACATGCAGCAACATGGTCAAAAAACAGATTATGTCCAGCAGCGCTCACTGATCATAACTGCTACGATCAGTCCAACAGCAGACTGAGCAGCTCAGAGTAGAGTTTGTTGACAGCTGCTTCTGTCAGCAACACTGTCTGCGTTCGATCAGCCTCTCCCCTCTGTTCCCACTGCGGCTTTAGTGTATTTCCCTCCATTTGTGCGCGTGCAATGCGTACTTTTGCAGCCGAGGAGCGTCATGCCTTGTGTTTGCAGCTCCACTGAAGCATATTTCTTTCTCTCCTTATTATGAACCGTGTGTGCAGAATGTGCCGTGTAGTTATGCCTTTATCCTGAATCTGCCCAAAGCCGTAGAGAAACAGGCTCGAGTTACAGCCCTGTGCCATCAAAGTATCACAAACAGCAGCCAAACATTTCATTGGGCCCTTACAAAATCAATGACTGCCAGTATTGTGGCTGCTAAAAGAGTCTTATTGTGAAAAAGATCAGAGAGAAACAGCATTAAAGACAGTGTCATGAGAAGAATCAGGTAAAGCACAGGTTTCCCCACAGAATAAGACTCATCTAATAATATTAACTTTAAACTGAAATGGAATAAAACAGAATCATCTCCTTCTTTCAGTTATTTAAAGAGGATATGTTAATAGAAATATATTGTGAGACTTAACAAGTGCACGGGCTGCTGAGAAAACTAAATATCAGCAAAATATTGCATATAGAATAAAGCATTTTCTTGGGGGAGAATTACCCCAAACCCCCCTTGTAATTTTGTGATGTATCAGGCTGTTTTATACCACAACAAATGAAGAGTGTCAGTGATAATTTGATAACATTTTTAATTACATTATAAATGAATGAGCTTCTCTAAAAGTAGGCTACAATATAAACTTAAACACTGCAATGTGACTCTTGAATGAATGTTCAGGAAAAAAAAGTTCATCATGTGACTGTGTCTAAAGGTGGCACACTCAGGGGTAAGAACTTTTCAAAATGGCACCAACTGAAGCTAAAACGTTTGCCGACCTCAGGGTTAGAGCATCTCCTAAACAGCAGCTCTCGTTAGTAAGTGGTAAGTATCCAGCAAAAGTGGCCTTTGGAAGGAGCAGTGTTGAACCAAGTAACGCACATGGTGTACAGAGGCTAAATGTAATGTGGATGATTTTAATTGTTTGTGTACATGTCAGTGCTATAAAGTGTACATAAAAGGAGATCAATAATATATTGGCGCTAAATGGTAATAGGTATACATTCTTCCCCTAATGATAATAATAATAATAATAATGATAATGATAATGATGATGATGATGATGATTACTTTGATGATACATTTTAGGACTTTTAACTCTAAAGTTACTAAGATTCTAGCAATGAAGTGTAAAGGTTTTTTATTATCTGTTCAGTGGTAATAATCCTATGCCTGATTGATGTTGTGCAAGACATAAGTTTTCTTTTGAATTATGCTAAAATAAACGTTTTTATGCAGAACTTCAAGTGAATAGTTTACAGTACTATGAGCCTGACAACCGCACAGCAACCTCACACTTGCTGTAACTGCAGTGCTACTGAGGTCGCTTCTGCTGATATCCATTTGGCCAACTGATAACAACCTTCCTTTATTTTCCTGGCAGCAGCAGTAGCTCACAGTTGTTCATTACTGGGACTTGTTGCTTAGAACTCCAGTGAACCCCTGGAGGCTTAGCAGACAAAGATATGTGTCAGAACCGTCAAAAACAAGATTAAATCAACAAATGGAATCAGGGAAAGAAAGCAATCGAAATTGTTATCACAAAGAATTCATATCAAAAGTGTCCAACAACAAAAAGTCAGGCCTAAGAAAACATTTCAAAGTAAGTTTTTGTACAATTAGTGAAGGAGAAGAATGTCTCAAGTTTCTGCAGATAAATAACATTCTTTTCGCACTGTGGAGGATAGCCCGGGCTCTGAAAGCCAACATGACTTTTAATTTTAAAGCCATGAATTACCAAAAGACTGCTTTCAAATTGAGTGAATCTGAGGTGATTAGCATTCTGCCAGGCATGTGCTGATGGAGGCAGAGTTGGCCTTGTGTCTTCTCCCGGGTTGCAGCTGCAAGCAAGCGGCCACAAAGAGGAGACTCATTTGTGATGCACAGGGCTGTGGGCGAGCAGGTCACAACCAGCGGGATTGTCAATTATGTCTGCTCAATATGCTGAAAATGTATTGTGTTTTTATGTGAAGAAACCAGAAAAAGAATTGTAAAAATGAAGAGTTTTGACAAAAGCTAGTTGAATAAGAATCTTATTATCTTTTATCTTTTCCATTCAGAGGATGCCACAGCAAATGAGACACTTCATAGTGTAATCCCTCAGCCCTCCCGTCATAGTGTACTGTACTGGTATTTACTACACATTCCCTTGTCATGAGTTTTTAAGGCTGCCTGCCACAACCCTCATCATTTATCTAGGCTTGGGAATCTTTGGAATGGTGCATGGATGGGCACTGGCTTGTGACATCTTGGAGCTGGATCACTTTGGCTGAGTGAGAATACAAGTGCAAGTTAGTCTTTTTTTTAAGTTGGTATTCGTTGCAGTGAACCAAAATATATTCTCACTAAATGAAAATGACTGCTTAGTAATAAATGCAGAAACAAATCTACCTCTAGGACATCACAAGTTTGCATTATGTTCTGGCCCAAACCCTTTAGGAAAGGCATCTTATTAAAACAAATAAATATGTTAATCACTGAAAATCAGTATGAGTTTCTTTCCGAAAGGAAAAGCCCATGGAAATAAGAGGAATGATATAACAATATATTGGTAAATCCCCAACATTATTCTGTCCTTTGGTGGCATTGACAGAAAATAGGAGCAAATCCATTTATCTTCCTGAGGATTTGTCCTCAGGAGTGGAGCAGGAACAAGGGAATAGATGTTTCGTTTTCAGATGAGACACAGGTGAGACTACAGTAAGTAACACACAGGTGTATCAGCGTGAGCCAGATCTGGGGTTAGCTCTGATTGGAACACACGATGCGCACAAAAATCTGACAGCTCTAATGAGGCCCTTGAAGGCCCATGGACCCCACTTTGGGAATTCCTGTCCCATGTCATCTGTTTGTGTGGTAGTCAGTAAGGAATTGTGCTGAAGCAATTTTGGCAACATTAAATGGTTTTGTGGCAAAATGTACTTTTGCGTTACGATAGACTTTTAGTGTAGATACTTGTAAATACTTATTTAGTACAAAGTATCTAGTTAATTTACACAAATTATTCGAAATTAAAAAAGTTTCCAAAGGCACTGTGGTGCATTTATGTAAACTCTGCTTCATAATTGTGTTCCTCCATGTGTCCACACAGTCAGTGCTCTGGCTCACTGCTGCTCTTTGACCCCAGTCTACAGCAAACAGCAGCATGTTGCAGTGAGGACACATTCATTCAGAGCTGGTCTCCTCAGAGACGCTGATGTGTCTCTCTCACCTCTGGAGGTGCAGAGGCCACGCTGTAGAGAAAATCCATCTGACACAGAGGTTTTTTTTTTCAGGGCTACAATGAGTGAGAAGGACAGTAGGTCACTACAAAAAATAAAGTTACCAAAGAGAAAATAAAAATCAAAGATCTGAGATGGGAACATAGGGCGGTGAAACCATCATGTGTTCTCAATATAATGGTGGATTTGTGAAACTAAAACAGACATGGATTCAAAGTTGAAGATAGTCTTGTTCAGAGATAAATGCAGAGAGGGATACCCACTGAGACATTGGTGCAGAATCTTATTAAACGGCATTTGTGTTATTGAAGTTAAACTAGAACTTCAATCGGTTTTATGCATAGGCTCTGGCAACCCAAAATGTACTACATACCCACACAGATGATCTTTCCTTACAGTTTATGTAATGTTTGATTAAGTTCCTATGCTACTTTTAAGAGCTGTAGTATTTTTGCCATATACCATCTCCAGGATTTAAACAGTGATCTTGATGCATCACGTACTAATATTTATTAGGGCTGCAAGATTAATTGCAATCAAATCAAAATCCCAATTTGAATAGGTACAATTTGCAAATCGCAAAGGCTATAATTTTTGAAGTTCTATAATTTAATTCAATTCAATTCAATTTATTTTTGCAACGCCCAAAATCACAACAGCAGTTGCCTCGAGGGGCTACAGTGGAAAAAACTGAATAAAAACAGAATAAACAGTGTTCATAGGGACTTGGGAATGTCCCAGCATCCCATGTCCTTAGACAGATGTCCCAAGCTCCCCTGTCCTTAACACTCCTCAAACAAAAGACACTCCTCAAACAACAAAATATATTGTCTTATACTGCATAAAACTGCCAACCCTGTGATTTAAATATGTATAAACACGTTCTGGAACACACAGATTGTAAATTCATATTCCAGTGTTTTCGACAATTCTCCTGGTTGCATTTAAAAGTGAACAGAATACAATGATTCTAATCTAATCACATTTGCAATTCATTTTCAGAAAAATTGCTCTTCTGGTCTAATATTAATAATTTGTGTCTGTCACTTTTCAAGAGATTTGAATAAATAAATATAGAAAGTAGCCATACAAACTTGTCAGATCTCAGAAGCTAAGCGGGATGGGCCTGAGTAGTAGATTGGAAAACGCTGGAATGCTCGGTGCCAGAGTGGGGCTGTTGTTGTGTCCTTTAGCAAGACACTTCACTCACCTTGCCTCCTCTGTCCACTTATGCCGGTGTATGAAAGAGAGTGTGTTTGTGAGACTGAATGCGGGACAACAGATGCAAATTAGCCCATGCCTACAACCCAGTGTGTTTACAGCATATGTATCATGTATGTTCACTAACAGGCACTTTCCTGACCAAATAAGCAAATAATAATAATGATAAAAATAAATACTAGTAATAGTGATGGGCTGTTTAAGACTCACAATACTTTCTACCTCGAATCTCTTTCTGTGTCCAACCCTAAGTCAATTTCTACTTTAAAGCATCCTGTCTAAATATTTTATGGAGCCTGGTCCAACACTGCCTCCCTGTCTGTCAGTGTGGGTGTTCCTGCTGTTGCATATTTGAGCTTCAACATGGATTCTGGCTGCATTAATATATGATAACCTGCGATGGACAGAACTGCTAATGCATTTGTTGTTCACCCCACTTCCACTTTCTACCGCTGCTATTACTGTTACTGTGGACTTTGGGGGAAGCTATGAGTTCGAGGTGAGTGGAGGATGCAGTTTTGGGCCTGTGAGCTCTGAGCAGGCTGTGCTGAGTGAAGAGGAGAGGACAGATTTTGAGTCTTATCTCTCCCAGCAGAGCTCATGTCCTGCTGGCCCACATAACCACACACATGTACCCACATTCCTGTCTGTAATCATGTTTAGCGTGGCTCTATCACATTGGACTACAGCAGCAGCGCGTCAGCAGGAAGCATGCCCGCGCACACGGATTCTGGATGATGAAATACAAATCTTTTCCCGTTGGTCTGATTGCTCACCAAAAACAAGCCCTAAGCAGCAAACACAGCAGATGCGATTTTTACAAAGAAATAACCAGGGCATAAGTTAATATTGTACTGTTTTGTAAAATAACTTGCAAACATTTACGACATTGGTAATTTGATTTTTGCATGGATATCAGAGGTGGGTAATATATTGAAATTTACATTATATTGTTAATGTTGTTTTGAAGATATTCCAAATTTTTATGTCGGGTTTATTGTTTGATATGTGAAAAAGCTGATTCAAATTAAAAATGAAAAAAGTTAGTTGTTGACTTTCAAAGAGTATAATTCGATATTTCTGCACTTCTTTGAGTTATTTTACATACATTTCCCCTTTATCTGATGAATTAAACTGATACCTATACTGATCAAGAAACATCTAAATACAAACATTTGATGGATTGGGTCATTTAAGTAAGTTAATTCACTGTATTACATATATCGACATTAACATATTTTACCTGCCCAGTTTCCCTCTAAAATTGTAGGCCTATAAAATTGAGATGTCATCTGAATCCTGCATAACATAAGTATGACTTAAGTACAACCTAAAGTGGTCCACATTAACGCCTTTAGACCTGCACCATATTTGATGAACACTAGTGTTATTTCCCTAAACCCCACTATTGAACACAACATTATGGCTTTAGAAGATAACTTTTAATGACACAACACAACAACAGAATTTGCTGTGACTTTGCCTTTGCAAGGCATTTAAAAGGTGGGCTTTTTCAGCAGCGACTTTTTGTGTGCGCGTGGGCCCTTGGTGTTGCTGCACTTGGAGTGAAAATCAATGCAGAGAATATAGTGGCAATTACTACGGTCAGCCCGCGAGTGAACCTAGTGGAACAAACTAACTAATACATGAATAAATAAGCATGCTGAAATGGAGATGTGTGCGTTAGCGGGAGAGAGAGAGGAGAAAGAGAGGACCAAACTTCTCTGTGCCAGCCAATTAACGGAGTGTGTAAACTGAGCTCATTAAAGAAACACATTGGCCATCCACACACTTTAGGGATCATGCCAGACCTGCTCCAGTTTCAAGCCTTTAACAAGCGCAAAAAGCTATTGAAGAGACACAACACAGCCATGCAACAAAGTGTTGGGATTGTCTAGTGCTTTATACGTGATTGTATTGTAGTACTTGTGCGCTTGTATTTCTGTGTATGCCTCTGGAGCAGTCTGTTTGGACAAGCCATAAAAGATTGATTCAGAGTTTGTTGCTTTGAACCAGCTGCCAAGTGCTGCCTCACTTAGTTGGCGTATTGAGAGAACAAAAGCTTTCCAAGGTCCCCCCACCTACAATCCACCACTGGCTCTCTGTCTTCATGACGAGGTGCCTCTTGGCGTCTTTGTTGTCTTATGCCCTTCGTCTGCTTCAGTCTGTGTTTTGATTTCTAGAGTCGGATGAGAGCAGTGCAAATCAAAACCTTTCATTGGGCTCACTAATAGTGTTGAGTCATAGAGACCCTATTTATCTCTTCTCAGAATATATTGTGGGATATCTCTAATAAATAAAATATGAATTGATTGAAAAAATGTAAGAACATTAATCTTGATTTGTTTGGAACAATTTTAAAAATGATACTCTCAAAATCACCCCCCTTTGAGAATTCTATGTTTAGCCCACTCCTTTTAAATCAGAATCAGAATCAGAAAGGGTTTATTGCCATTGTCAATGAACAAAATTCACAAACATAGGAACTTGTCTCGGCCCTAAGGTGCAACATAAAACACTGAGCAATAATAAAACAATATTTCAATCAAAAAGGGCATGCATTAAAACAATTAAAATTACTATAAAATGAAATATGGCATTACCATGTACACAAGAGTTACAGAGTTTTGAGTGCAGAAAGTGACAGTGCAGTGAGTGATGAATAGTTGTAGTTAAAGTGGCAGTGTTTAGAAGTGTTCATGAGTCCAACGGCGGCCGGATGGACCGTAGCCTCCTGCCTGAGGGGAGTGGTTCAAATAGACCATAAAGATGCACTTTGTAACTTTTCTGTACTGTAAAACTAACCATTACACAAAATCCTTTATTCCGACAGCTAAACTCTTTGTAGCCATTGAAGTAGTCTGCACCGTATTGTTTTATTTCATACCACGTATGAATTGTCTCCACCATGTTGGTTGAACTGATTTTTAAAATAAATTGACCCTGGAGGGGTGAATAATGTTGAATGAATTACCAAATTACTGATCTGGTCTGTGGAGATGTGACCCCGCTCGAATAAGAATGTTATCTTTTCAACATATTTGTTTCATCAATAAAATACCTGAATAAATGCAAAACAAGTTTAAAGCCATACTGGAGAACATTCCAGACAAAAGGCATCACAAGAAAAGTTACATGGTGCACCTTCAACCCAGCTTTGACTAGCTTTGGTTTGTCTGGACAAGTCTACTACTGCCCCTATATGGTATGAATGTTGTTCATGTTTCACTAATCCTTTACTATATTATTAATATGAGTTATGTCTTTACGCTTGAATTTATAGTTCACAGTTAAATGATACTACAGGACATATAAAGGCCAGTAGCATGCGGTGGCAGATGGGCAAGCAGACTTGGGGTGTTCATCAATATTTTGTGGATAACACAAATTTGCACACAAGTGAACAAAAAAACAAGGGCAGGTTTTGGACCCCGGCCTCCCATTTGATGGGCGAACACCTATCTTTCCAAGCTAAACGCTCATACCAATGAAAAGTGCTGAATGGAGTAAGTAGTCTAATTGATGTTTAATCATTAGAAACATGAACAGAGCCTTAGCTACAAACACAGACACAGAGTCCTCAGAGCGCATGCACAGACTTCTAAAACAAGCTGTCATCCGCTCAGGTTGTTAAAGCACATGTTTGAGAGTGGAGCATGAACGGGCCTCTGAACATGGCCACAGAATGAAAAGGGGCTTGAGAAGAAGAACCAAGCTTCCCACGCAGTATTGCTCAGGTGCCTGTAGAGGCCATTAAAAGTCACCGTGACTTCGGCCAAGCTTTGGCAGCATAAGTGAGGGGAAAACGGGGTTCTTTGGCTATATTTTTGACCAATTGAAATACAGTTGTGACACACGGTAGTTTTAGAATTTATATAATATAATAGTATGTATGCATAATATGGGACCTTTAAACCAAAATGTATACATTTTATTAATTTAATTTAGTTTATTTGTATTTCTTACTTTCATATGAAAACTCTGAGAGTACATTTCTAAATAGATGCTAGATTAACATCTATTTAGCGTTAACTGTGATGCTAAATAGATGTTAATCTAATCAAAATTTTAGTCGATTTGCAAAGAAGAAAAGCAAAGGTTTTTTTTCTTTGAGCTTCAAATACAGTGCTATTCATGTTTTTCTTCAGGGCTGAGATTAGCCTGTTGACCCTACAACAGGCAGCAATAATAGGAATGAAAGGGTTAGCATTATGAGCACTTTTGAACAAAATCCATTACTGATTGCAATATGTAACCCTGTGACCTCTGTTCTTTTATGCTTGGATACAATTAGTGAACATTCACAGTTCGCTTTCAAGCTGGGGATTGTGGGATTTTACCATGGCTGTAACAGGAAATTGACTGAATCTTTGGCTACCTTTGGAATATTGAAAGAAAATATTTTCAACATGCAACATTTGTAGTGTTCAACTGAATAAATATATGTAAGTTATGTAAATTATGGTCTCAATCTTTAGCACCATCAAATGATTCTTAGTCATTGAATCTTGGGGCCAATGATTGCTTCCTTTCCTTTGAGGTTTTGGGGCTATGAGAATAAAGCATTTACCACTTTACAAATCAGGGTAACTACTGTATATATAACTTCTCATGAAAACATTATGTATTTCCCTTAATCTAAACACATTATTTTATCATCGAGTTGATCTGTCAGTATTTGTACATTTGACACGGCTCAGAATAAAATGATTTATTCTTTGACAATGTTTTGTGTAAAAAAATGACATTAACAGCCTACAGTCTAGTGTGGGCTATGATGGTGAATATAAGCCTATATAAATCAGTCATGTTTGTGTTGAATACAAATTCATGTTTTGTCAGGCCTCTGTAGATATATATGCACATGGGTGTCCAATGTGGGTTTGCCTGCATGCCTTTGTCTCTACATGTGTTGAAAAAGGGAAATTAAGCCACTGTGTCCAAATGCTGTCACAGATCCCAGTGAAATGCAATTCAGTGCATCCAGTTGCACATCAATGACTCACTGGCCATATAATAAATATGATTCTTTTTGCTTTAGTACAGTAAAATATCTTTTCAGAGCTTACACTGGAACTAATCTACTGGTAACCTCAATTCATTTAGGCATAGTAAAACAATTGCGCAGTACAAAGTAGAGGCCAGCCTAGACAAAGTAAAGAGGGGATTTTACTGAACGCTACATGCTATAGCTAAAGGCGAACATAAGAACAGTGTAATTTTTAAGGCTGAATACAGAATGGTAATCAAAGACCCGAGAGCAAATCCTCCCCTGAGGCGAACATTGTATTCCAGCGCTGCTGCACACAGCCCACAGCAACCCAAGCCCTATGCACCCACTATATACTTTTAATCTAGAAAATAGATTTTCCACAAAGAAAAATGTTTGTGGAAATATATATCATGTCTATGTATCATGCCACATAGTTTATACAACCTCATCATGAGGTTGTACACTTAGTGCCCCCAAAAGGATCTATCTGCTCCTCACAACTCCTCAGAACAGTGACAAGTGCAATAAACTTTGCATTAAAAGCAGCATATTTTCCAGACAAATTGTGGCCGGATCACACAGGCACCATCTATCCACTTCCAGCCCAGTGACAGTGGCAGTGCCAGATTGGTGGGCTGTGGGGCTTGGTGGAGGGCCAGTGCTTCCAGGTGGTGTGAGAGTGCTGGGAATAAACTCCTCGCTGACCAGTTATCCGCCCGCTGCAGCCTGGACAGACGCTGCTCCTCCGGCTGCCTGACCCATGAGTCTTGAGCCCAAGAGAGGTCAGCCCTGGCCTTATCACAGCTCCCATCTGGGCTCTGCTGACGGGCGACCAATGCAGTAAATGGCCACTCCAAGACAAACTATATTTGTTTGGTGGAGTGTGAACTATTGACCATGAGTGATGACATTTAAACATTTTAGCCAAGACAAATTACAGTTTACAAATTATAGCTGCCTATTCTATTAGGACTTACTGTGAGAGACTGGGACAGTATGGCTCTGTCGTGAGAGGGTCTTTACAATGCACTTCTCCCACCTTATCCGTGTATGAATGTATGTGAGTGTGTGTGTGTATGTGTGTGTGTGTGTTTGTGCGCACGCACGTGCATTTGTGTGTGTGAGAGAAGGTGATGGTAGTGGTGGTTGGTACAGACTGCTATCCCGCAGTCTTTACAGGGCAGCTGTGGCTTGATCATTACGTGATGTGAAGAGAATGAACCATCATCTGGTGCTTTAAGGAGCTTGGCAAGCTTTGATAGTCAAGGCATTATTATTATAACAATTATAATGATTACAATTATAAATAATGAGTACGTTTATGCATGATCAAGCTCAAGTTACTTAAAAAGGCATAATATAAGAATGAATACTCCAGAAATGACTATTTAAAATAATTAAAAACCCTCAAAATGATTTTGCTTTCAATTGCCCCCTCAAATTCTCACACCCAACAAAAGTTAGGCTCAACAAAAATGTATCTTATTTACCTCTTTACAGTTGTTTCCAAAAACTCTGAATGACAATTTGAGCCACAATTTATTACTTATATTCAAATCCAAATAACTTCATCTATGTGTGAATCTTTCTGCCAACAAATGGCATTGAGTGAAAATAAATTTGATGGTATCGTTTGTTATAGTTTGCTCAGAGCAGAGCTTTAACATAAGTTTAACACTCATTCAACTTCACTCTACAGCACATTCTCTGGAACTCCCAATGTACTTGTAAAAAGCCCTTAAAGTGATCTAAGACAAAACTTTGAATGCAGAGTATGGAAATCTGCATTTGATAGACAATGAAAATGTCAAAAAGCTCATAACCCTACTTTGCTGCTTCTCAGAAAGTTTTTTTTTTTTTTTTTTTACCATTGATTACTCTTGCAATTTTTTTTTTTTTTTTTTTTACCATTGATTACTTGGTTACCCATCAATGGTAGTTACAGAGAGATCAGTCAAATTTAATCCAATCAGTAATGAGAAATTAACAAACAAATCTTCCACTTGTTCTAATTTAATTTATTTGATTAAAGTCTGAGGATGTGGTAGAGGTCAAAAGTCCAAGTCATGTCCCCCCACACGATTTAGTATAGTACACATAGGGCTGAGTACAATTTGAATTTTTTCGATACCAGTACTTTATTGACACCTGCTTTTTGATACCAGTTCCTGAATGATTCTTTTTGTGGTGCCTGGTTTTCCCAGTGTTTATGCATACTGTAACTGTGTTAAATGTTATTTTAAAACATACTTGTATGCCGTCTGTCGAGTTATAACTCAAAACTACTGTACAAATAGAGAGCCGCACAACCGTGTGTTTAAATTTCACTTTTCTATACGTACGGCACCTGCATCAAAGGCAACCTGCACAGCCCGTGCTTTTAATTCGCATTTATGCTTTAACAATGTGTTTCCCTGACAGAAGAGGATGACTATGGTGAAGATTGAATATTTTCCTTTTTCCTGCAACTTCATTCGGAACCCTGCCGCACCACATTACATTCTTACCTGGACCAAGCACAAGGACTTTGGAGTTTTTTGACACAAGGCTCTGCACTGAAGACTCTATATTCCATGGTTTCTTTAGCTCTTCTGTTTACAGTAAGATGATACACAGATTTGTTTGGAGATACAGGGCTAAAGTTAAAATGTACTGTTCGTGCAGGGCGCATTGACATGGATATCTGAAGCCAAGGAACTGAAAGTTAGCACCGAAAAAGGTTATTTTTGCGGTTTCAGAAATAAATCCCATCATTTGTCCAAATGAAAAGTCCAACGTCCAATATAATCAGTTTTCTCATTAGCCCATCAACAAACTTTTAATGCAAACTCAATGAAGCGCCAGCTGATGCTACCTGAGTAGTTACACACTTCTCTGTTTTATGTAGCTTTGATAGTGGAAGTTTGGGCTTTAGTCTGGTTCAGAGGTGATGACTTTGTACATTTTCACACTGGGTCACATTGCTTTCCTTGTCAATGCACATCTAATTTCATTTGACATTTATGAATATTTCTCAGCAAATATGAGGTTGTTTTTTTTTGTAAAATGACTAGTGAGTAGTTCTGGGGCTGCTGGTAGTCATTACAAGCACTGAAATGTTCTTCAAAATGATGATCTGTGTGTGTGTGTTTAACCCTTGGAAGCATTATTATGGTTTGACCTACGTCTCGCTGACATGCGCTGCATCTGACAGGATAGGGAGACAGAGTGAGAGAGAGAGAGCATAGAGCAAGACATGGACTTGACTTCCATTTAGTTTTAGAATAATGACAAGAGCACTCTTCATGCCACTTGTTTTAGTGACACAAAGCACCATAAACACACGTTTGCCCTGCTCTCCTCTCTGTCAGTTTGCCTCCCTTGTGCGTAGGTTCGTCAGCCTCAAGGGCCCAAGTGGCAGAGGAGTGGACTGAACCATTGTGAGGGAGGGGGTGATTGAAACATAGAGAGTTGTTTTATTAGTCACGCACACAAACTAAGGAAATATCACATGCAATTAGGGCCCCATACGCTGGAATGAACACTGAATGACTGAAAACTGAAGTATAGCTATTGGTGCATTTGTAGAAAAGTGTTCTGAGCCTTTTGGGCCCTGAGGATCTTTCTAACCTTTCTCCCCCAGTCTGGCACCCCTGGACTTGACTACCAAAAGTGTTTTTGAGATGCAATCAACGCCAACATAATGTGATTTAAATCTAATATTTTAAAAACACTAGAGTTTGGTGAAACTACTTTTTACCAAGACCTTTCCACTCCTCCACCTCCCTCCGCTCCTGCGCTGGATAGGAAATGAGTGCATGTCACTGGGGAGCTGTAGACCTTTACCTGCTCTGGTCTGGCTGTGCTAAAGGTCAGATATGAGAGGATCTTATTCAGACTTCTCAGATGTCAACACGCCTCGCTCGGATTAAGGAGACAGGAGACGACGGCTGCCAGGAAATGACTGGTGGAGGGGTCCTCTTGGTTTCTGTGTGGCAGGTGTGTGTGTGTGTGTGTGTGAGAGGGAGGAACACAGTGATCCTCTTTTCCCTGCTGCGACTCCGTGCCAGATGTTTGTACAGTGGTAGAGTGGGCCCAGGTGTGTGCCTCGATCCCTCCCTCTGCTGCTCTCTGATATCTCAGTGTTGACAGGAATGATGCTGTTTATTTTGGCAATATGCTGGCAGGAAGGCTGAGACACTAAGTCCCAGTGTGTGCTTCCTTGGTTAACATTGTGAGCATGGAAAGTTTGATTTTGACGAAAAAATCTAAAGAATCTGAAAAGGTGAGAATTACACTAGATAAGATTTAGTGTCAGGGATAATTTACAACTAATATGCCAAGGATCACAGGTGACTGAAAAGCACTGGATTCGCATTCGTTCAAGGGTTAAATTAATACCTTGTCTTGTATGTATGTGTCAGAAGTGGGCAAGCACAAGGATTTGAGAACTAAGGAAAATATTATAACATTATGACCACCAATAATTTATAAGTGGCCATAAAGTTGAAACTGTATTTCTTACCTCTGATCACCTGTAATATATTTTATACATCTGTCACCTTTCATGCTTTTCCGTAGTGATAACTGAACACAGCTCATTTTCTATAACACGCTCGTTGCACTGGTTTTGTCCTGGAATATTGCGCTGTTCTAGTTCAGAGTTCTAAAAAAGCACATACTTAAGACATCTGCAGCATTAGAAGACCAGAGGGGTAACCATGGCATGTGTCATGAATATTAAAATTCTGAAAAGAGATGCTTGCGATAAAAGTTGATATTGCGTCATTACAAATGCTAAGCAAAACAACAGCAACAACGCATTGACACTTGAGAAAGACCAATGTGTCAAAATAAAATAGTTATTGAGAAACTTTAAAACGTATGTAACGATTGGAAGCATTGCCATTTAGAACGGGCCATTTTAGAGTTTGGGCATACATGATTTTTTAAGATCACGTTTTAAGAATGTTATAGTTATAAAAATATGATTTGGTCCAGGAGTTTGGCATAAGGAGCAATCATTTTTGAAAATACCCACAAATCAAATCATCAGTTATGGAAAATATAAACGTCAGACCAGCAAATTTAGAACTCCCGCCTGCAATATCAGACTTGATTAATATCTCCACTCCAAAGAAACTTCTCTCTAAAATATCAAAAAAATATTTCAAAGCCATCTCAGACTATATGCCTACTGACAATAAAATGCGAAAATTACCTTTAAATTTCTCCTGATGCCAACTTCTGGACCCAAATCTGTAAATTGTTTTATCCTTTGTCCAAAAATGCCAACTTACAATTATTACAATACAAAACACTTCACAGAACACATTACACATGTAACAGATTAGCTAAAATGGGTTTCACATCAGAGATTTGCACACATTGCACTCAGAAAAGTATAGACACATATATCCATGCAACCTGGCACTGCACTCCAGTCAAATACTTTTGTAAAGAGGTCACACAGTCACTATCCACTATAGTGGGCTGCCATATCCCATTATCCCCCTGAGGATAGAAAACTGTTAGATGAACTGATAGATGAACTGGAAAACCCGCAATAGCATTCACATTACCACTGGAAAAATCGTCTCACCGACTTCATTACAATGAATTATACATCTCCCCCCTATAATCACTCTGAAACCGACCTCCCCACCCAACGCTTACATGACCTTTTACACTCTTATTCCCCTCTCTTCTTCTGAAATCTTCCACTCTTCACACATTTCAGTCATCTACCAACTTTATATCACTTTTGCTATATCATTATATATATATCATTATATATATATATGTCAACTGTTGTCCTGAAAATACTAACACCCCCTCCATAATTTCTTGTGTATTAAATACACTCAGGCTGGCAGGACCGACGAGAGGTGGTTTCCTTAGGACAGCATCTCTGTGGAGACACTCGTAAAATGTCTTTTAATGCACCTTAGATACTGTACATGACACAGGATAAATAAATAATTATACATATATGTATTTATTTATTTTGAATATATATTTATTAAAATACATTCATATATATGTATTTATTATATATATATATATACACACACACACATACATATATACATGTATATATATGCATGCAATGACAATAGGTAGTTGTATATAATGATTGCTATTTTAAAAATATGACTACATCTACATGTACGACAATACATGGTTGCATTGTGTGTATAATATAACACATTTCTACTCTGAATGCATACACGCATACACTCACGCGCACATATGCATAAACAAACATAAACACACGTACATCCAAGCACACACCCACACACATACATGGAAATGCACATCCCCCACTCACACACACACAATCAAGCCGCTCGGAAGTTTCTAGACTGTTGCCCCTCTATTTGTCTAATGTCTGTGTTGTTGTCAGTCTTTTGCTGTTTTTGTTCTTGTTGTCCTCACTATTTTTACTGTAATGTATTTGTAAATAAAGAAGCAAATAAGTATATATATGATTTATAACATATTTATCAGACTTTGTCACAACTCTACCTCTGCAGTCTGTAATCAGTGTTTGCTGCTCTGGAGATCAACACCATCATCTATAATTATCCTTCCAGCAGCACCCTCACACACACACACACACACACTCACAAACACACGCACACACAGTTTCATTAATAAGTCACTCTTCCCATGCCCTGCGCCCTCTACAGTCCATAACAAGTAATTTACATTAGAGCCGCTCCACTCTCCAAACTTTCGGCTCGATAGCATACTGTTCTTTTAATTCCTGTCTCTCTCTGTGATCACTAAAGTGCTTTGCCCGCCGTCGCGTCTGATGTAGCTTTGTTTGGAACAGAACTGCCTTCAGCAAAGTACAGCTGCTCCTCAATAAAACCAGTGAGGAGGCAAATGCAAAAGCAATCATTTATGGGCACCCCAGGAGAAGTCCTTTTGGTGTCAGATGTCTAACTGTGGTCCTCAAGCAAAACTGCACAAACAGAACACATTTGGTAGTGAATAAAAGCTAGAGTCAGTATAGAACCTTCTAGAGGTGATAAACCAGATAAACAGATTGTAGTAATTATAAGATACTTAACGCATAGCACAGTCAATCTCAAAAGCATTATCAGAAACAGAAACTGTGGTTTGCTAATGAAGTGCATTTTGGCATCATTACATAGTAGCCTCAATATTAACACTGTGAGGACCATGGTGCTGCAACCGAGATAGTGCTTTTTGCCACATAACAAGGAGCTTGGGGGTTTAGTTGTTGGGCTGACCAAGAGACAAATCTATCGTGTTGGTGTCTTCTTGTCCAAACACAATTATGTGTTGATGAATGGCTGTTTTGCATTTTTTGAACAATACTGTAAAAAATTGCATGAACTGATGCTGGTACATTGTATGTATGGGAGACTTGTAATTGTGCTGTTTGGGTTAAAAGGCAATTTTTCAGTCTGGCAAGTGTATGGTCTCTCTTTTTCAGATTTTCTCATCTGTATGCAGTTGCTGATTTCATAAGGTTGTTGACCTGGCTCAAACAAACCTCCGTCTTCATCCTCTGAGTAAAACGGCTTCTAAGCTTGACAAGAAAATACTGTTTGAAATCTTCTTTGAAAAGTAGGAGCGTTTGACGTGGTTGCTCTTGTCTTCGAAAAACACAGCGCTCTAGATAATACCTTTCTTTAATTACCACGTATATGATGCAATGTGCCATTAGATATGAGGCAAGCACATCTGCGGGTGTACAAGTGTAATCCCGGGCTATATTTAAGCAGGTTTGAACATTCAGAAAATTAATCCATGCAAATTTGATTAAAAGGATGAGAAAACAAGTATTTGAAGAAGAGGGATTTTGTATGGCAAGCGTGAAGATGAATAAAAGGAACATATTAGTGTCTCTGGGTGGTGGGGAAGTCTGTGATGCTTGAGAATAGCTCTTTCACTTGTTCACTAGGAGCAGTGCTTTTGGGGGCTACATATCACTCTCCTCGTGCTTTACTTAATAAAGCATCATTTCATTATATATTTTATACATAGGCCTAACTGTGGTCTCCCATCAAAAGTCTACAACACCCCAGAGAGGAAAAGGAACGTTACATATAGGTATAAGAAAGTGAGCAACGCATCTGTTCATTAGCAGCACCAAAATGTGTGCACACCACAGCGGGACACTAACTAGGACACACTTCACAGTCAGATTTGATGACAGTCTTTCTTATCTGAGTATTATTCCCGTCATAGAGTTACCTTTGTGTGAACTGCTCAGCGATGCTTTCCTCAGCAGTTTACATATCAGTATGCGGATCTACATGACGGCTACTGATGTGCTGCGCATCTTAAATGTCAATACTTGGTTTATGGACTTTCCACACTGCATCACGCACTTGTCGATTATAGGAACTTTCTGATAACGCTCAGAACGATTATGCTTTTTCTTCTCTTACTCTATGTAACTTTTCTGGAGAGTCTGCCACCTGCTTTTATCCATGTTAGGGCTTTGCCTACATTATCACATTATGGCATTATTGTCTATAACACAAGAAGATTACGCCACCAGATTACACTTTTTTTTTTTCCTTTAAAAAAAAATTATATTATAGATATGAACAAGCAGAACAAGCAGAACAAGACCAGAGAGTGAAAGACAAAGAGTAGCCCAAAGAATAAACCAGAATATAAAATGTGAGTCAGGCATATGTCCTTGTAAGTAGCTGTCCCATCTGTCCCAATGTCTTATACATTTGTCCATGTCAAAAACAGAACTTTTCTATCACTCACTTACCAAATGCCTTCCCAGCATATACCTGTACTGTGGCAAACAGATATTATCTTATAACGTCCAAATTGGGTACAGGCCCTATAAGTTAATGTAGAAGTCTGTTTTTCTTTTTTGTAAATGTCCAAAGTTTATTTAGTCCAGTGCTTGATAGTCGGCTCTATCCCTGTCATCCATTTTTTTGTTTCTGCCTTTTTGTTGCAGTCAAAAGTGCACTCCACATGTGTCCATCAATCATCTCCATCGCTGATGCCCTATATCCGAGATACATTGTTTTAAAGTAAAATGAGATATCGGTGCCTCATTGATCTCAGTATTTATAAAACACATGATAGTGATGAGCCACTTGACAGACACAGTTTCTCTAACAACTAGTATCTCCCTGTGAATATTGTGCACTTTGACACGGTGTTGTATAATAGCGTGATACAGTTTTTACAAGGTATATTTTTGACCAATTAAATCCTAAATTAGATAAATGAACGATTTGATGCGACAATAACGTCTCTATGTAAGCATGTGCCAGAAAAGGAAAGTTACATAGTATACCCGCTTTTTATTTCTTCCACTGAATATTACATGCCATCTCTTGTTCATAGACTTTATTGTCTTTTTTGTTTTGCCTATGTAGATGGTTACAATTGTTTTAACCACCCCCAGGTAGAACGTTTTAAAAGGAAAGAAAAGCCTTCTGTATTCATAAGACAGACCTTTTCACCACAGATTGTTCTAAATTGCATCCATGTTCTCTGTGGCTCATGTTGCAGCTCTGGTTTATAAGTTAAAGCTTGAATTAGACTGCACTGAAGTGATAGAAGCTGATAGTGTGAGCGAAGGATGTGTTCCATTTGAGGAGAGCAGTTTTCTGTGATCACAACTCTGATAGGAATGGTGGGAAACCGCACTCAACAACAAGCCACACTGGAATACAAACGAGGGCTGCACACTGCCTTAGCTGTCTCGCTCACACACACGCAAATACGCACGTGACAGTGGTGGGCTTACATTTTTTATCTGTCCTCTTCGCGAAGCTGTGGATTAGATTAGGCACAGCATCTAAATCATACAAATGTTTCAGTCACTGTTGTTGCGCCTACAATCAATCCATGAAAAGGAAGAGGAATTCATGTTAAAATGTTGTTTTGTCAAAGGGCAACGTCAATGCATAAAATGAAACAAGACTAATAGCTTGTCTGAACTTCAGAAATCACATATTCATCAAACTTTCCTTAAAACAACACTTTACTGTTACATTTACATTATATACATGTTACGTTTTGAAGCAAACATAAACTGCCGTTTTGATACTATCTCACAATGATAGTACCCACCCCAGTTCAGATGAATGCAAACATAAATGGTAAGGAGGAGTGTTTAGAATTGACACTAATTATATATGCATTACTTCCTTGGCTTGCAACAGAACTTTCCTTTTGATCTTGCGAATATTTTATTGACTTGACAGCATACTATAAATCTATTAAACAAGACAGCAGTTTCCATAGCTTAAAGGTTAAAAGGTAAAATCTAAAGTACCACTGAGAACACCACTTTGCACAGTTGCAGCTTCTTAATTGATATGTTGAGATTTATTTTAGGAGAACTGACTAACTTTGGTGATAGAGCTCCATTGTGAAAATACATTGTCAGAAAAAAGCTTTAAATAAGTAAATAAATAAAGGAATAAAATCTTTATCATAATAAGAATCACATACAAAAACATTACACATTGAAATATAAAATAAAAAGAGCCAGGGTTTCTCTGGAGAGTTGTCTTCGTGGCTGATTTTCCGCCCAGAGACAGCAGAGGGCGACAGCGGATACTTCAAACACCATGAAAATAATATTTAACCACCACAGGGACTTGAAGACATTTGATCAGGTAAAAATGCTACTTAGTTCTGCTTTAAATTCTTGATATCTTTCTTATGGTAAATATGGTGCTGAAGAGTGGACTGGCTGGCAACAGTTACAGCAACAAATACAAACTCAGTACTGAGCTTTCCTTTGCTCCACCCCTCTCCCAAATCCTTAATAAATGCAAATGAGCCGGCCACATCAATTCGGTAAGTGGTTGGAAAGCACTTTCATTTCTATATTCTTTATTATCTGTGAATTACCTCATCCCCAAAATACTGGCCTGTGTGGGTGTCCTTCTGTCCTGTAGTTCCTGCCAGACCAGCTGCTGATCTGAGCCTTGGAGCTTTTGTAGGCCGTTATTATGCCTGGGTCAGTTGCCACTACCTGTTATCATTCCTGTATTTTGGCCTGGTAAAGCTGCAGAAACAAAGACTAATTTAACTTGCAACGGCCAAGAATCAGTTGGGCTCTCTTTATATTTGTATTATGTTATACACTGAACTTTTAAACAAATACTTCTCTAAGTTGTTGATAATTTTGATGTAACAAAAAAAAATTCCATTTCTTGACTCCTCTTGATATTGTGAAAAAAACATTGGTTCTGAGGAAAGTATTTCCTTTGCTGTCTTAAAACTCAAAGTATATACAGCATACAACGTTTAGATGCCACCCTAGTGCTTCTGACACAACCCACGAGTGGGTGTGAGTAAAAGCTATAATTGTATTGAAGACAAAGGCATCAAGGCTGCCGCACACGGGTATATAAATATTCTAATGGGACGTGCTGCTTTTATTTTTGCTACCTTGGACGATGATAAATGATACATGCGGTTGTGTTTTTTTGGTGTGTGTGTATTTGCATGTAACTGAAGCCCATCTGTTGTTGTGTATGCTGATATGGCATCTGCATCTGTGGGGAGCTGACTAGCACATTAGGAAATAACACACACACATTCTCACACAGCGGACGGCTAACCGTTCATTTGACACTGTAATTACAGCCAGTGATTACGGCTCCATTCATCAGCCTCCTCCTCGGGGCGTCCGCTGACCTCCACCAATATCACCAAGAGGAATGATCCCAGGCAGGGCACAGGACAGGCCCAACATACTGTAGACGTGGGCTGCAAGAGATTTTCATTGTTTTGTTTTTTAGCTGTATTCGTGGGTCACAATACCTGCTGCAATTTGCAAGTGTCTTGCCCAAGGACATGCATATTGATAGACAAAATTCCCATGCTCACATTATTTATTTACCTACTGTATATTAAGGCACATTTCTGGTTCACTTTCGAGTGAATCGGGACAGTCCAAAAGTGTCTCCACTGTCTTAAATATACCAATGCCGGCTTACACTGAAGATTAGGAGTGGCCAAGCAACAGAGTGAGATGATTGGACATGAGGGAACAGAAGTGAAAACAAGACAGCAAAAAGCAGCAAAGAATTATTTCTCACCAAAGGCTGACTTGATTTTATGATAAACTCCCGTATTTGATACTAACTTAAACGTTGCGCAGGCTTGCAAAACAAGGCTAGCGGCTGCTCGGTGGTTGAATGGATGGCACACATGCTCTTCATATGAGCAAACCAACCACGTTTGACTCCAGCTCTGAACAGTTTACTACAATGTCCTTCCCCAGTCTCTTTCCTATTTCACACTATACTATTCTGCATAATAAACAGACCCAAAAAATATTTTTAAAAAACACAAAACAATTCTAGCGCACATGTTTATCGACGCATGGCATTCGCGGCAGTACCAAATATATTGTTTTCGCCAAAACCAATCCATTAAATAAAGAAATGTTAAAACGTGGTGTGGAGGTGTAGATAAGTGAAACAAATGCAGGAGAACTGATGATAAACCAGAAGTAATTTCTTGTTTAGTGTAGCTTTAGCCACATCTCAAAGCACCCCAAACTGGAATTACGACCATCTTTTTGTGAATCGCTGAGATTGGCTTTACGATCAAAAGGCATTATTCATACAGATTGTATTTATTTAACATTTGTTATGTTTGGCTGACGTCAACTTTAGTCTTGTTATTCCCTTTAAAGGTTAATTTTCATTTGAAATAAAACAGCATGCCATTCAAATGTACTTATTAATGTACGCATAGTCCTGTTGTAATAAAAAAATCAATATTTAGTCTTTTTCACATATGTAACAGTATTATTAGCCCTATATCCTCAGACCTCAATGGGTTGCAGTCACTGCCGTTTCCTTCACTTCATGGAGTGAGTTTTCTGCACCTTTTCCACCTGATGTGGGTCCATAGGTGTGTTTCCATTCCATTGTTGATTCATTTAAGAGCCTGTGTTTGCCTATATTTGTGAGATGCAGCCAGGCAATTCACCTTCTCTCACCCTTCCCGACTCTGACCTTACCTGCTGCTTCACCGTTACATCATTAGGGTGAGTTATGTGCCATTATTTCAGTGCCGCTGCTTCTGTCCGGGAAATCCGCACATACACACCAGTGAACACAAGCAAACATGGCTCCTGTATGGACGCAGCATGCATAAGTAATGTGCAGCGGTCTGTGAAGGAAAACAGCAGTGAGAGCATGAGATTAGGTTTTGTGTTAAGCCATATCTTATATTCTCCCTTATTTGATAGGCGTTAGTTACATGTGGAATGTTTTTTTATATAAGGTGTGAGCCTATGTCCATAAAGTGGCTTCTTGTCCAATTCAACTGTATCACAAAGCACCATTGAGTTTACAGTGTCTTGCAATGTTAAGATAAAGCCTAAATCTGTACATTGGAGACTGTTATCCTATTTCAGGAATGACAAAATGTTCTGCTACGACATTTGATCCCACAATGACAGATACTCTTGACCTACACTAGCCAAACTGCAGTGCTGCGGCCCCCTTATCGATGCAAAGATCCCCAACTACTGCAACAATGGTAAATAAGACACAAACCTATATCTGTAATTATTTCACATGACACAATAATAACAATACAATAATTTCCCTTCATAGATTCATAGATGTTGTGAGCTGAACAAATGTGTTTCCAAGTTTGGAAATAACTTAATGCAGACTTTTGGGTTCACAAGGCTCAAACCACCTGTGCTTCTCTGTGCAGCTGCTGAGACACAATACATTTTGCCAATGCTTCCATATTTTTTATCACCTTGTGCACATTTTTCTTGTCTCTTATCAAAACTACATTTGACTACTTGTTAACGTAGAATATGGTCTACATGGCCCACCCCGGCAGTTTCTACAACCTTATGCATTTAGGCCAAAGAAATAAGTCTGAATTAGAGGACATTAAGTGTTGAGGTGGGAAGCCTTACGTGTTCTTTTACATTGACTATACAGAATTTATTTAATTAACTATATAGTTCTTGGTGCAGTTTTATGAAAAATTTACGTTTTACTTTTGTATTTATTTATTTATTTATTTATTTATTTGAACACAATTCCGGCTAAAATTGAATGTGCATATTTTAGAACATCTAAAAGAAGTTTGCTTTGACAGTAACAGTGAGGTGGTAGACTGCTCGTCTTACGGCCTGAATGGTTGCAGTGCCATCCTAGCTCTGGCCACTATAATGAACTATCACTGTCTATGAATGAATGTGGCGTGTGAATGAGTGGTGGTTGGCCGCAGATTTGCTCAGATTGGCAGCCACATCCCTGTCAGTCAGCCACATGCAGCTGTTGCTTTCTACAATAGTCATCAAGCATGAGGAGTGAATGAATAAGTGTCATTGAATTAGTATGGACTTTGCTGAACATTCCACTCGTATTCATTAAACTGAAACAGAAGTTTTTGGGCCCCATAGACGCTAATTGTAAGCACTCGTCTCTTTAGCGCGGTTGATAAAGATTGCTCTCGCCCCTGCCCACACTTTCGCTCTGAAATGGAACAAAAACAACAGGGAAGGAGGCTATCTTCCCTAACACACACTCTCTTATCTCTTCTCCATCTTGCTCCATCTCGCTCCATCTCAATTACTTGTCTCTACATAAACTCTGTCCAAATGGGTTTGCAGTGCTTGGCGGACACACATGGCTGAGGCCCGTCTTGATGTAGTTTCTCTCACGCTGATTGAGCAGTTTGGAGCTCTCCTACGGCCCGCGGTTTGTCGAAAAACAAAATTCCCTCTAAATAGCCCACCACAGCCTTCCAACCCTCCCCTCTGGAACAACTCTTAGTTACACAGTGTAGGGAGGAGGATCCACTCAGCAGAAGCTCAAGTGTGCTACATCCAACTGATCACCTGAATTCCAGAAGGTGTTTCAAGCTGCCAAATGGCCATCCAAGACATTTGGATTGTGATGTTGCAGAGAGGTGCATGCTGGTACACACTGTTATGACCCCTCTTCCTGAAAAGATGTATTTTCATAATGAGGACATTGTGAACATGAAACGCCAATTCATTTTGGGATTCTACACAAACAAAACATAATTTTAGTAAACTTTTATCACTGTTTTTTTTATCCCTGTAATAAAAAAATGTATGCATCAACCTCAGACATCGAGTATCAAGATACGCATCACATCTGGAGGTACTTGGCAATACCCAGCCCTATCTTTGGCAACCAGCAATGGAGAAGAGAAAAAAAGAAACATTTTGGTCCCAAAAGAAAAATCCATTGACAATCAAAAGCATAGAGATTTTGATTGGCAGCCCACCTGTTCTAATTTGGTAATCAGATATAATCTGTGTGTGTATCAGTTGAGGGCCACAGACCACAGAGGGTAGGACGTGCAGGCAGGATAAGGACAGAGAAGTGGAGATAAAACCAGCCTGAGTGCTCTCACTGTACCTGTCTGTCTGTAAGATGGACGTATGAAATTAGAGCCCACTAAGTGAGCAGGAAGCCCACATTCTTTTTCTGTCAGTGCGGATAGCACCCCTCCACACTCACCCCCTTACACTACCCACAATGCACTACTTTAATAAAATGTGCTTGGCTGAAGAAGTTTTTATTATAGAATATGCTTCATCTGCAACATACTTTCCCATGATGATTTTATGCTTAATGCCTACTATTAGTCTGCTACATTTGTCAACACGGCTTTTGCTCTTGAATACATTTTTGGTTGCCTCTTTGGAGTGCTTTAATAATCCCACCCGTAAGGTCCAACACACAAGAAAAAAGGATTGGAAATTGAATTAAAAAAGGAGCCTCTTCACCTGGATTAGTCTTTTTTTCTAAGCCTGTGTTCTCTCTTGCCTGACGCTCTCCTCCCCGCCTGCGACCAAAACTGTCTATTTGCATTTTTGCTTTAATATATTTTCCCCAAATTCCAAAAGCTTCAAGAAGAGATCCCTACTTTGCATTTGTTTATTTTAGTTCAAAGTGCTTCTCTGCCAATGCCCAGGAAGCATGCAGGAAATGGAAGTATAGTCAAAAACATAATAGATAAATATGAAGAGGGGGACTTTGATGTTATTTTTGCAGAGCTAAGCCAGCCTAGAGCAGTGGCTTTAGCCCATAGGTGAACTATGGCAGGAAACTGATACAGTTGGGGCGGGAGCCATGTCTTACTGTATAGTATACTTCCACAGAAACTAAAATAACCAGTATTATACTTCTTTAGAGCATTAAATAAGCAGTAGACTTTTATTTACGTGCATTTATAGAGGTTATACAGGTGACATGACAATATTGAAAAATTTGGCACTGAGTGGCAAAATAGTATGTGAGTCAATAGTGAGTAATGAAATTTTATTTTGTAAGAGTGTAAAACACAACTAAAATGTGAGAAACAAAAACCCACTGCAGTCTAATAACAAATCTAAAAGTCCACAGCTCTTAGTATATAGCTTTTACCTGGCATCTAAGAAAAGAAAATCAAGTAATCAGTAGTAGAAAATGAGATAAACAACAGGAGCACTGCTGGCAACAATGTCTAAATGTATGACCTGGAGAAAACGGGTGAAAACAGTGACCTTTGGAGCACTCAAGCCTCTTTGCAGGACAATACGGGTTTACTCCAACATGCATGAATCAACCTAAGTACAATTCTTGGTAATCTAGTGAGGGGTCACTGTTATAACATGGTTAAACACTGGTTACATTTGATAGCATATGTCCCCTTCAAGTCTTAATATACAGTGCCTCAATTGGCACACCCGATAAAGTCCATGGTAATGTAATTATGTTTAGCTCTTTTCTGCAGTTTCCCAACAATTATTTGTGGGTTTTTTTTGTGTTTGCCCTGATGCAGGCTTATACTGTGATCATCTTGCACAACATACCAATTCTTACCTCAGATCTGCAGTGTCAGCACGTCTCCACAGCCTCTGTACTGTGCAAGAGTCTGACCTGAGGATGTTTGGGGCTAGCCGCTGCTGTGCAGACCATAGATTTATTGTGACATCAGGATTGTAGCTGGCGGTTGTTCGGGTTAGCGCAGCAGGCGACAGACAGGGACAGGCCTAAAACACAGACGGGAGGAAAAAAGTGCAGTCGTACAGGAGTGAGATGGATGAGCTGTGACACCAGTGGGTCCGACTGTAGGGCTGTGGCCGCACATGTAATGGCAGCTATAGCTGAAATTATAAGACAAAAAGGTGACAAAAAGTTAAATATCAGAATGGGTCATAAAATCTATTAAGGGTCTACAACAAGTAAAATGTCTGCCCATTGTTGCCAGAAGAGGAAATGCTTTGGTGAAGGAATGAATTATTAAGTCCAGTGAAGGTACGCTGCTTGATCCACACACAAAAAATTCAATTCAATAAATCTTTTGACATAGCAGACGCTTATTGAAACAATGCCACAGCGAATGTGCACTCTGATCAAAGTTAAATATGGTCCAACTAAATATTAAAGTGTGTGACTTTTTTTTTCTGTGGTGAATTTTTTTTGTACTGTCAGTGTGGCGAAGCGCTTCCCTGAGAAGAATTGCACTGTATCGTCACATCAGCGCATGCAATAAAATACTTTACTATGCTCCAAAAGTGTTCCATACGAGACTCAAACAGGCATGGATAAGGTAATATACAATAATATAAGATATGATAACCTTTATTTGTCGCCCAATGGAGAAATTGCAAGGTTGTAATACACAGTTCAAGAACAGAAGGAGAATAGACACAAGCGAGATATATATATATATATATATATAGGATTAGATTAGATTCAACTTTATTGTCATTACACATGTACAAGTACAAAGCAACGAAATGCAGTTTAGCATCCAACCAGAGTGCAATATATATATATATATATATACAGCAATATGTACAATGGATACTTGCATAAAGGCATTTCTTAATTTTCACACTGTTCCTCAGTCCACATCTATAACTCTATTCATCTAGCACACACACACGCACACACGCACACACACACACACACACACACACACACACACACACACACACACACACACACACACACACACACACACACACACACACACACACACATGCACACACATGCACAGGATTGTTACATTGGAGGTTTAATTTGAAGCCTGTAGCTCTTCTGGGCACATGCACATGAATGTATCCATAAAGGCCAAAGTGTGCGTGTTTTAGTAATGAAAGACATGAAACACACATGCCTCAGGCGCAGTCTCTTGGGCGAGCAATTAGACTGTAGCCACGGCCCAAATTGTAGCTAAAAACAAACCCTGGTTTATCAAACCATGCACTTTAGGCTCAGTTTAACTTTTAACCAACGTATTATTGTTTGCATACATTAAGATTCCCTTTAATGGAATTGCAGTGGCAATTATGAACAGGTAAAGCCCGACTATGAAACATTTCTGGTGGTGGGAATGCTACCTGCAAATCATAAAGGCAGAGAAAAAGTTAAAGCCATACTTACTTTCTATTGTTTTTCATTATTTCAAATTTGCTTCCCTTTTAAAACACATGGCAAATGTTGTTGTGATGCCTGTGGATTGAATAAATTACACAAATGTACTGCTGAAAGAGCTCAGGAAAACAAACTGTGTTTGTGAAACATGGTTCTCTTTAATCACAATTATGCCAACAATAAAATATATTATATGAATCATAACAAAGCTGTCTGGAAGACAATTAGTTAAATAGAACTGTACCAAACTTCAAAAGACTTGTTTTAGGGTTTTAAGCCAAGTTATTTAAAATATTATTAGCGGTTTTGATCTTGTGTGGCATTCCCTGAAGTGGAAAGACAAAGGAAAGACAAAGGAAAAGACAAAAGGAAAGACAAAGGAAAGACAGACATTTGATAAAGTGAACTAATGAAATGGTATCAATATAATGTCAGTATTAATCAACTATCAATTAATTTAGGATAAAGAGCTTGTGTAGAATCTTTTGCTAATTCCCATTTGCCATAAATTGCTTCATTTTTTTTTTTCTTATTCATGTTGCTAGTCTGTTCTTTTCTTTCTCTCCTCAAATCAGACATTCGTCTCTGGTTCTGTTCATGCTGAGATTGTGAATAGAAGAGAAAAGGCAGCTCACTGTATGCAGCCCAATGACCTTCACGACTCTGCACATCAGAAGGATAGTCAGCTGTCTAATCCCCACATCAAATCAATGTTACACAAATGTACATGTGGAGTCAGTTGAAGTATTTCCAGAAAAGTTTTCTTTGTTTTGGACATTATTTGGGATGTGTTGCTGTGCTGGCAACCAGTGTAGTTCCCAGTGAGTAATCACACACCCCTTTCTGATTCGGATTCTGATTCTAATAATAATGAACAATAATTACTGTAAACGGAACCCTGTACCTCAAATCACTTTTCTAGTGGAAGGTTTGCTATCTGCTTCATCGAGGAGCTGTTATTTCAGTGACTTGAATGTTCCACAGTATGTTTTAACTGAAAAAATATGCATTAACATAACAGATAACATCATGTGACAAGCAAAAAAGGATAATTGAGTCTAATTGAGTCTTTAATTAAGTACGGTAAACACCAATGGCTTACTTACAGTACATTTGTTATGATTTATATATACTGTATGTTCACGTTCAAATGAGACACACGGAAAAAAGGGAGACAAACAGAAAAAAGAAAGGCATATTCATGTATTATGATCAAATCCCTCATCCAAAACATAAAGTACATTTCTGTCCACACAGACAAGGCAATATCTTTTGCGGCTAATTGCTCCAATGACTGATGCAAAGCATAAAGCCTTCTCATTTTCCACTCAGAGGATGAAATCTCTGGGACTGGAAGGCTCCTTGAATATTAATGTATTTCCCTTTTTTTTTTTTTTTTGCTGGACCAGTGGGATCTCCAACATGGCTCATACGCCCGTGAAATGTCTATGCGGCTTCAGCTTGCTCAAACGCACACATGCAGCTAGTACAGAGTGGAGATAGCGGCAGAGCTGATCAGCAGTGTGAAGCGGGGAGGCCATTCCAATGGGACTAATTAAAGGGATGGAACAGACTGCACTGCTCATCGGAGACCACCAGCCTTCCTCCAGCTCTCCTCTCTCCAAGTCTGTTATCCAAACCTACGTCATCCAGGGTTACACCATCCAGCTCTGTGATCCGAGAGTGATTCAAACTGGTGCAAATGATCAGTAAAAGTGTAGGAAGAAGAAAAAAAAGAGAGTTTTTATTCCCAAGGTGAAATAGAACATCGTTTAGTCACTGGCCAAAACATTTTTTTCTGTATAAACCCTTTGTAAGTCTGTGAAGCGGAGTTGTCTCTTGATTGGTGTTTCCTGTTCAACTTTCTTTTTGAATAAAAGGCATGTTTATGAAAAATAATGGAAGTATTTTTCACATTTAGGCGGATTCAGAAACCCACATATATTGGTATTTTAAATCAAAAAGCAGGTGAAATGATCTGCTTCAGACAGACAGAGAACTGAGATTAATTATTTAGTCATTTACCTTTTGTATTTCTTTTTTTTTTATGGATGTTTTGGCTCGCAGGCTTAACAGGACAGTGTAGCGTGAAATGGGGATAAGACTGGGGAAGGACATGCAACAGATTGTCAGAGCCCGAATCAAACTCAAGATGCTACGGCCTGCTGCACATGGGGCATGACAGTGGCACACCTTTTGTACTTCTGGTCCTTTTTTGACAGACACATGCATGACAAGCCTGTAAACAACAATAGGGGACCTTTGTTGATTTCCCGAAAATGCAAAACAAAATCTCTTTCCAAAGATTAATTCCAATTCGACATCATCTTTCAATATGTTTCAATATCATACGTTACAGATCCTTGACAGCTCGTCACTTCCTCTTGTCAGCAGAGAGTTTGAGAGCTGCTGTTGTCACCATCTCACGCGCTTCCTCGCCTCATTGCCGACTCTTACTAATTCCAGAGATCTCACCCACACGGATGTGCAGCAGCAGGCAGACCAAGCAGTGCCTTAATGAAGTGGCACTGCATCATCACAAACACCGCATCCAGTTTAAATGAGCCGGAGACACAGAAGAGCCACTGTCTGCGCGCTCTGTTTCCTAATTATTTACCATCATCCGAGCATATGGACACAGTAATGGAGGCAAGAAGTCACTGAGAGAACACCAAAATAACAGTTCTGTGCTACAGTAAGTAAACAATGTAAAAACCCGCCATGTGCAGTGATAAAGCTTGGACCAACAGAGAAATAGATTGATATTCTCTATCCACTCCCTGAACAGCACGCATTAATGACTGTGTACACATTTGCCAAACCACAAAGTGTAGGGATAACTTATGGTGCTTTTGTGGCCATGATGAAATACGTGAATGCTCTATCTATGGACAGTTCCATCTAATAATATTTTCTGAGGGTAAGTTAAATAAACTGAACTACTCACAAGCGAAAGTATGTCAATAAGACTAGGAAACTATTGTCTGGTATTGGCTCTCCTTTTTCGGCTCTGCTGTTCAAGTCCAAGTTCTGAAAATGCCAGGCTCCACCGCGGATAGATGGATGAGTCACGCTCACAGCACCACACTCCACTCTGGGTACAGCTCTCACACCATTCCTCGTGGCAAAACAGCCTTGCACAGTGGAACACCATCAGCACGTTCACATATTCACAAGCAGATGTAAGATCGTATGAATAATCCATACAGGCTCACACAAAAGTCACCTGGCATTGGCACTGGATTTCATATTGGAGTTGGTTCTTTTTGGCTTTGTTCTCTTGGCAATTGTGACAGCACTGTAGGCCTATGCACAGTACAATGAAGAGCACAGCATCATTTTCCTAAATATGCACGATTGAGCAGGGCAGATGGATTTCATTCGTTTGGAAAATGTGTTTTCTCTTTTTTGTTAGTTATGTTTTCCATAGTGTTTATTTGTGGGTTTCAGCTGCCTGTTTACAGTTACATTTAGAGTACCTTTCAACATTCAAATGATACAATATCTTAGTTTTGAATGATTACAATTCAGCGGTACACATTTGTCACAACTCTGAAACCCATGGATATTCTGTTGTCATGTTGGTTGGCTTTTAATTTGCTGTACCGGTACATTGCCCCACCTTAAATTTGGAATAGCTTAACTTTGTGGAAAGGGAGGGTATGTAGAATTGTTTTTACAAATTTTATAAACATGACCTACTGTGTCCCCATACGAAGTAAACATTTTCAAATCAAATATTGGTTTTGCTGATAACTATTTCAATGTTGTTTTATTCTTAATTCAAAAAACATTGTGTGGCCAAATTGTTGATGTTGTCATATTGTGTTTTGGTTTATTTGTTTTAAACATTTAACAGAAAATAATGAATTCTGGCTATACTCAAGTTTCTGCTCAAGTTTTATTCACTATTTAGTCCTCAGATGTACAAATCCAGATTTAAAGGAAATTACTTCGAAATATGAAACCAAACTCGGTATAGTCTTATCACCAGCTTGGGAGCGGCATCGTTTTATTTAGCAGGCACACAACGTACAAACCACTGGTGCACCTATTGAGCCTCACCAGACCCTCTTATAAAAACAAGGGTTTGGACCAGCAAAATATTGAATGTGAAGAGATCCAATTCTTTGTGCGGCTTGCGTCCTTCATGTATTTTGTGTGTAGATGCTGTCGGGGCTCTGAGCATTCCTCTGTGTGGGGAAAAACAGTTGTGTTGTTTATTGTTTACGTTCTACTGAGTGGTTTGAATGCCAAGTGCTCCTCGTCCTCTTGCTGCTGCCTTGGCTTGTGTATAATTGTCATCATGGTTTATGAGACTCAGCTATGTTTGTTTTGAGTATATGTTGCCTCTATTCATGGGGTTCTGAATGATGAAAAATTAGCATAATTGTCATAGCAATTATCAATTCTAAACTTAATGTTCTATCTTTTGAATGATCAAAAGTCCACAAAATAATGCTTTACATGCAGAATGATATAATATAATATAATTGTATTGTATCTTATAGTGAGTATATTATTCTATAAAATTCAAAACTATTAAAAGGACAGCAAAAAGAGCTGAATAACAATTAATTGAACAGAAACGTTGTGTAATCTTCCAGACATGTAAATAAAGTTATTACTGCAATATTACTGCTAATGTTATGGCCCATTCACTTTTTATGCATTACACACACACAACACACACACACATCTTCACACATTCAGATGCTTTGTTAAACTATCATCTGAATATAGTCGCAAACAAGATATGTATTTTTGTCAATATTGCCACCCCTATTACAATTTTCTTAAAGTAATGCACAAGGAGGTAATACTCAAGTGAGCAAATATGGAAAATAGAAAAAGCAGAGCTGAAAATAGTCCCCAAACAAGAGAGAAGTGAATAAATGATGACTTTGTGACAGATTGGTTTATAGACGCGTGGATAAAGGTTTTAACCAAAAGCCACTTCAGATGCAGAGCCGCTTGAATGGTTGTCTAACTCCATCTCACATTAAGAAGTAAGAAATTAGGGTAAAGTGTAGTTCCAAACCACAGCAGCATCTTGAGTCACATCAATCATATCTAATGCAATTGTATGTCATTTTCTAATCTCGTGTTCTTTTCCGTGCCATTGCAGAATGCGGGAGCGGTGCATTTGTGGCGTGGGTTTGTGGAGCCTGCTGCTGTCCCTATGCCTGGCTTCACTCACACACGCACACCGGAGCCACACGGGTGAGTCCTCCGTCCACACACACACACACACACACACACACACACAGTTTATCTTCCCCACATTACCACCACGGCGACCACACACAGCCCATTTCTGCTCACATGTCGGAGCGAATTGGTCCCACTGCTCCCTGGAGAACAGCGAGTTCGGACTCACAATGAAATAGAAGACCACAGAGAGAAGAGAACACACAAAGAAGTTCTTTAATAAAAGGAAGAGCTGGACAAGTAATCCGACAGAAAAATATATCTGCTTAGTTCAAGGGATTTCAAAAAGGTGTGGCCACTCCCCCTCTGAAATGCCTTTAGGATAGGGTTCAGACAGCGAGCGGTGAGCCTGGTGGATTAGACGTCCCTGGTTGCATGGTCCATCCCCCCTGAGAGGACTAAGTCAGATTGAGCCCAGCGGTCCTGCAGTAGTTTCCAGTTCATTTCTTTTTTGAGGTTTGCTATCCTGGCTCTCTGGTTCACATTGATCACCTGCGCGTGACACTCAAAATTACCAACCTGTGGGATAAAGGCTAATAGAGAGCACAATGTCCCTGCTGACTTTAGTTTGAGTTTTGGTAACATTGGGAGAGAGGAGATCGTTTTTGAGAATGGGGCTATCAATATAACATAATGAACATATTTATTTAGGGTTCAGTATTAGTCCACTAAGCAGTAAAGGTGCAGGTCCGAGCTGCTGTGTCAGGGCTTGGAATATAGTGAGCAATAAAATGTATTAAAGCATTAGATGGGTTTTTATGGCGAATTGAATGGCGTCTCTGTGCTGGCAGTGAGGAATTATCTGTCCTCACGCCAATTTTACAACTCCGATTTTACGACCCAGAATGTGTTTTTGAGCAGTACTGACCTTTAGCGTTATGCTTTTAATCATATTACTCTATTATACTGACCAATTAACGCAATAACCCATGCAATAATTATCTTTTAAAGCCGCAATCATTTATTCAGTGACCAGTTTGCCTCTGTAAATGACCTTAAATTGAAGTTGTTGTAGTTCTAGAAAATATACAATCCTGTATAATCCTGTTATCTTTAATTAAAGCATGTAAGATCCATAGTTTTAATTTCATATTATTCCTATCAACATAGTATGGTAATGCTGGGTTTCATAGGTACAAACTCAAAATAAATGATTATCTTAGAACTAGGTATATCACATTTTAGTGTTATTCACAATTATTGGCACATCATTAAATCTTTCTGAATTATAAAGTTAATGTGACTTAAATCAACAGATAAAAAGGCACTTTATGTTTAGATGAAAAGGAGGAAGTTTGGAGTGGTTTTCGATTCTCACAATGATTATTACGATTACATTGTGACCTGAATAATCATGGTTATAGAAAAAACAAATAATCTTGAAATCCCTACTTAGAACTAAAAACTAAACGGTACCATCTGAATTAGAGCAAAAGGGATTTATGTGTAGCAGAATGGATTTCATTATAAAGCCAAAACACTTTCTCAAATGCTAAATGCTCACACTTGTAAAACATTCCATAAAATGCATTTTAAACGCCTGTCATTTCCAGAGGATTAAAGTTGAATGCATTTAGCACTTACATATTTTATCCAGCTTTATGTCTGTTTTTAATGTTAATGATGGCAAAATGTTTTTTTTTAATTGACAGTAAAAAAAAAAAAGACTTTTATAGTTTTAAATACATGACTATGCAAACGTCCATCACTTCTGCACTGGTAAAACTGTAAACCCATGAAAACAGAACCGTTAAAAACATGATGTGATTGGCGATGACAAAAACGACCCAAGGATACATGTGAGTAGTGATGTTAGAGGAATTTACTTTCTTCTGACGGTTGTGATAGACTGAAAATGCTAAATTGCCCCTTTGGCTGTTGTTGCCATGATATACTAGCATGCACCAGCTGCCCTTCCCGTGAACCAGATGCCTTTGTTTGTTGCTATTTTGTTAACACCAGTTTGCAAAAGATTATTAGATATTTCTTTTCTTTTTATGTATCACACGGGGTTGCATTTTGCTACCCAACATCTGCCGTGCACATTTTTTTCTCTCTTTTTTCCCCCATTACAGCTGGTTGACAGGAAGTTGATGACTGACGAGCCAGAGTCATTTCTTCTTGAACCCTTTGAACAAATACAATATTTCAAAGTGATATTGAACGAGTCATTTGACTGTTCAGGCGGAAATTGAAAAATCTTGTGTTATTATTAGGTCTTTAATAGTACAAGGTTGTCACTGCAGGTTCATTTGGATGTCCTTGCCACCAGGTGTGTACGCGTTTGTGTATCTGCTACTGCAAGCACTATTTCCCGACATCAGAGAAGGAAGATTTCTTGACAAAGCAATGTTTTTTATATTGTATAAATGGACAAATGGTCAAAGGATGACGGAAAAGGATGAAGCCGAAGGTGATGTGCTTGTATTGTAGTGAATCACGGAGCAGTCTGTTGAAATGCTGAAGTGGCACAAAGCAAAACAAGATGAGAGGAGTTTGGTAGCGTCTTTTCTATAGTGCACTTGCATTCTCTCCTGGGGGTGTGCAGTTTCATATGAGTGCTCATGCGGGCCTTGTTAGCGACTGATTGATTGCAAAACGGTTTGTAATCAGGGAGCAATAGTATTATCCAGTTGTACTTGTTTGAGGGTAAACAGACTCTGCTAATCAGGTAATAGCTGATTATCATGGCAAAGGTCGGAGCAAGGCGTCTGCTTCACATGTAACACACAGCAATTTGTACCAAGTCATGAAGGGTAATGCAAATGTAGGAGCAAAGTAGTGATTCCTGAAGGTTAAGTTTGTTCTCATTAAAATCTTAGTTGTGTGATCTGACATGTGGGATCATGCTTTCATCTGCAAGAGCACCATCACAAATTGATGTTACACTTCGTTTTTGCCTCATTCATAAATTGTTATTATTGTTGGATAGGAAATGCAGTGCTGATGGAATTGACCTTATATCTAATAAAGAAAAATATAATTTAGCTAAGGCTTAGTCAAGACTGAAATTCTTTTTAGTTTTAGTCAACAGTTAATCAATAATCGTTTTTAGTTTTACAGAAATGTCACTTTAATTTAGTAGACTAAATCCATTGTAGTTTCAGTCAACCAGAAAAGATATGTTTATTTTAACTATGATTAATTGTATTGCATTGCTTCATTAATCTGAACAGATGAGTTTTGGCTGTTGACCTAACCCTAACCCTAGGAGTTTAGTTGACAAAAATATCTACGTTTAGCTTAGGAACAATTTATTGTAATTCCTCATTCTCCCAGGAGTGACTCATTGTAGAAAATATTCCAAAGGTACTCATCTGGACACTGTTTAATCATATATTTAGTTAGTTTAAGTAAACGGAAACACATGTGATTTTAGTCTTCATGATTACGTTTTATTTAGTTTAAGTTTTATTAGTTTGAAGCAAGCAAAAAATATGACATTGAACAAAACTATGGCAAAAATATTTTAGCCGATCCTTATATGAGTAATGCAAAGTATACTAGGAGCCAAGTTTGGCGAGAAATTCTCCACCGAAGCCTAGACAATGAATTTTAAAATTTTTATGAGAAACCGATATGTCATCGCATTGCCTGGAATGTTCCACAGAATGGCATAAAAGTTAACAATCACGCAGGCGATTCCAGCCAAACCAAGTCTTTTTGGCAATAAAAATGCCTTGTAATTGAATGCAGAAAAATACAAGCAAAAATATGTTCATGAGATAAGCAGGTGACAAAAACCCCTTCACCAAGAAATGTTACATAGGCTGACTTTAACCATGTCTTTGCACCAATATTGTGATATATATATGGTGCATATATTAGCGTTCTTTTGTGGAAAATATGACCCCGAATGAACATGCATTTTATTTAACATCAAAATTGCTATAATTTTTTTACAAAAACAATGGGGAGTGTGCTCTAGACACGGACTGCCATTGTTCACAAGTTGGGCAGGGAATGTTGGCTCGAAGTTATTAATGTGGCACACGCTTTAGACGTCGAATTAAGAAGTTGTGTCTTTTCAGATTTTTACCCGGATATGTAGCTTGTTGCATGTCTTAAACCAACCGCTTGTCTGTGCAACGGGCCATTTATCGTCCTATATCACCTTCCGCTCCACTTTACTGCAACTGATCCTTATCTGTCAGAAAGGTGGAAGGGCAAAACAGAAAAAAAAAATCTCTCTCTTGCCTTCTGTGGATTTCTTACTGAAACATTCATCCATCTGCTGTCTTTTTTCTCAATTCACATGCTTTATAATACCGCATCACGGCCTAGCTGTGCCAGAAATTACAGCCTTTTTGTTCAGAAAATAGAGCTCCTATTTCAGAGAAGATGTCCCATTGTAGAGAATGGCATCCCCCGTAGAGAATGGATTCCCTAAAATGTCTCTAGTGGTTTGGCCAAATAAGCTAGAGAAACAGCTTGCCTTAGGATTTTGAAGTAAAGTGGAACGATGCGATTATGCTGATCACTTTCACCACCTCACTGTCAAGTCATTGATTCTTCAGTCTATAGGACACAATTTCCATACATTGCGTCACTGATTAGAGCTACACAGAAGTTAACCTGCTCTGAAAGGCAAACTGGCACTGGAAGGGAACAGGAACTCAAGGACAGAGGCTGTGTGTGCAATTCATTTCACTACAGCCTATGTTCTTCAGAAATAGAATTGGTTGTCAATCTGTGAATTCTTTGTGCTGTTTATGCTCTAGTTAGGAGGAGATTAGGATGTGTTTTGGTCCTGGTTCCGGCTGGATGTTGTAAAAAGGGTTGCTTTCACACTTGCAAAAACATATTAAAGATCAGGACTAAACTAGGACTAAACCCAGAACGAAACACGGATAGTATATACAGAAACCTGAAGATACTTTGGCTTAATGCTATTAGAAGACATTACTGTGTGAGACAGCAGGGCAGGCGTGCATGGGAGAATCACACAGACACTCCCCACACCTACATATACATGTTCAAGAGCCACTCTAATGTGATGTGTGTGAGACTAGGCCTGTCTGGCATCTTTAGGGCTGCTCAATGCTAAAACTACAACATGCAGAAACATATGGCCTGTGAAAAATTCAGGTCGATAATAAGAAAAGTGGCTTTCAAGCGTTTCCTATTCATGAAGTTCAACCAAAGGTGAGGTCATGGGGGAAGCAGGGGGAGGATTGTGGGAGGAACACACAAGGATGGAACTCCATCAAAAAAGTGCAATGAACGTTGTGAGTTTCGGGCTGGGTAGCATTGGTTGCTTGATTTTTGTGAGGATTAGAAACACATGCTGGGGCTGTTTGCTCTTACTCTACTCTCTTGCCTACTACTACTCTCTTCTTACTACTCTTCTCCCAGCACTTACTCCAAATGGGCTACAGAATGCAAATCATACCAAACAATCCTTTTCATACTGCAGTGTTGAAGCTGAAGTGACCAAAGGAGGGAACAAACGTTGAGAATGGCCTCTGATGATGTGGGTTTAGTTTATTAAATGTATTCATCTTGTTGTCACTTGATTTTATCTGTCAGGGCTGCACAGCTTTTGTTCTTTTTTTATAATGAGGAAATGGGAGATAAATCACATGGAAGATGTAGTGAGAAGGACATGCTTTGACCGTTAATTAAACTAGGTTTTCAAACACTCCTGCGCTCCAGTGGTCTGTCGCGACTGCCTCACTATGCTACCCTGCTAATGCCTAATGTGTCCATTTGTTTCATCATTATGTTATAGCATCCCATTCGCGGGTGTATCTACCAGATTGCAGTACTTGTCTAGTCATCTTCTGGGCGTGACCCAGTACGGGCAGGCATCACGTGACGTGCTAGCAGAAACGTGCGAAAAACAAGACGTGCTAGCCCATAGTGTTTCTTTAGACCACACCCCAACCGCTTCAGCACCCACCGCCACGATACAACCCCCACCATTCCACCGTCTGAACATCGGCCCCGGCGCCCCGATCCTATAACGTCTAATGTTCGTCGGGGGTTCTAGGTCAGAGTTTCATTGGCTCGTGTTGTGAGCAAGAATAGCGGGATGAAGACATCAACATGCGTCGACAATGAAGTAGCCTATGACTACCCCTGAACTATGCACATTCTGTACACAAAGGTTTTACGGCTTTGGCCGGCAGCGGGCATACACCCAAGAGTCTCTAAGTTGCCGTGCCACTTGGCCCAGCAGGGAAGCTCGCACTCGCCATGTCAGCGCTGATATATCTCGGGCAGAGAAGCGAGCGCCTCACAACTCATCTCGGTCTAGCTCCCGGGCGTAAGACCGCGAGCTGCCAATATACCTAATGTTTGAAGTGGGTTGGTGCTGCCAACTATGACTCAAATACCTGACCGTCGTTACATCTCTTGGAAATACAGCAGAGAGTGCGTAACGCACGAGCCAACGGCCCACTTACCCTCTGAGGACCGCTGGGAGCAGATCTCATGGAGACCATTATCTTGATATTATCCAATGGGACCCACCTGTTGAGTAACAAACCAATCTTATTTGGGGGGGGGGGGGGTGACTTAATATGACCACTTAAAGCCATGCGTAACATTTCAGACGACAAATTACAGATGCACTGACAAACCTTCATCCCTGTGAGAGCAGAGAAAAAGGTCAAACATTTTAAGCAATACAAATAATAGTCCACAAATGTATTATTTTAAGTACCATACTTTGGTCACGTGTGTCCATCGAGGCGTCACTCAGTTTTACATGGTCCAAAATCCACAGAGCATCAAGGAGAACACTTGTAACATCTGGCTCACATGTTGTGGAGGAGATTCACATCAACATTTTTTACAGTTTTAGATGGACCAGAGCTAAATTCTGCACCCACTCATCAGTGTCTGTGGGATGTGCTGCACGTGTATTATATATATATATATATATATACACACACACACACACACACATATGTGTATATATATATATACATATATATACACATATGTGTATATATATATATATACATATATATACACATATATATATGTGTGTGTATATATATATGTGTATATATATATACACGGGAAGAACATGCAAACTCTGCACACGATATAGTGCATAGTGTAAAACTGACATGACACAAACATTTACCTAATCTGCATCACCATCGCTCAGATGAAGAGCCACTATGCACAGTGCAATATATAGTTTGATGCTTTCAGCGAGAATACATCTAAAGGTGTTTTGCATTGCGCTGGAAGCAGATGTTTTCTTCCTCCACAGATGGTGAGCACTCGTGATAGCCCTCACGTTCACATCAGACCAACTCCAATATATCATTCAATTGGACAATCATTTTATTAGACCATGAACGGATTTATGGCAGAGTGGATAGCACTTATGCCTGCCGTGCGGGGTTAGCACTTGACAATTTGCAGCATGTCATTCCCCAGACTCATTCACATTCCTGACAAATACAGCCTGTGGGCCAAAAAATGATAATTTAAAAACAAAACCTCCTGTGGTTTTATACTCATACACCACACAAGTTTGTTCAGATTGTTAATTTAAAAAATAAACAGTAGGCTAAGGATTAATTATATAATACTATAACACTGATGTATGAGTGCAGGGTTTGTGGCTCATTGAAAAGAACATTCAACCTGTCCTTACAGTTTCTTTTATTTTTCATTATTGGTTTGGCACATTTTGTGCAGATCTTATCCAATTCTTGTAAAAACAAACAAGGCATAAAACAATTTAGAATGGTTGTTAAAATAAAGTTTGTGGGGGAAAAAATGTACTATTCTTAAAAGAGTAAAAAGCAATCCTTGACTTCAGACCTTAATGCGGATGGGAACAGGCAAGGCAAGGACCAGTAGCACACTGTTTCTGATGGTTTGAGAGTGAGGTGCCATCATTATAATTATCAATATTACACCATAATTATGTAACAATAACTTTTATAATAACTGATATCTGATCATTAAAAAACCCCAAAACATTCCCTTTTCACCCTCCGTGGCTTGTCTCGTCCCTTTTTCTAAGCTCGGGTCCTCTACCAGAGGCCAGGAAGCTCGAGGGTTCTGCACAGTATCCTTGCTGTTCCTAGCGCTGCACTTTTCTGGAGTGAGATGTTTGATGTTTTTCCAGGCTTCTGAGACAATCCAGCACATAACTGCAGGGTGTAAGGAGCTGGCAGGGAAAGCATACATGGAGCGCCATAACCAAGTGGCAAGTCTTTATAGGCAGACTGAAGTCAAAACAAAGAGAGTGTTACTAATGAGTGTAGTTGAGGCTGAAAAATGAATAAAAGATATACCAATGATGTAGTTTTGCAATTTCTGCCGAAATGTACACAGTGTCTAAGCTATGATATGAGGCTTGGAAGAGGTCAAGGTTCCTAATGCATTTCTTTGCTGCTTTTTGTACATTAAAGCTGAAATACCTGATTTTCACACCGCGAAACCAGGAAGTATTTAAATCAGTCTAAATCGTCCTTATCTCTCACAAAACCTTTGGAACATTGTTAATCACATGCATTCATTTCCGGGTGCGTGCAAAGCTTGGAACAACTTTTCAGACATCCAAGCATTGCCAATCAGAAAGCTGCTTTTATCTTCTGGATTAACGAGACATAAAATACTTTATTATTAGCCTCAGACAGCGGGCAGCGGTCTCATTTTGTAACAAAGTCAAGGTGCTGCTTTCAAAATATACTCTTTGTAGGATAAAGTAAAATTTACCAAAAAAGGTCAGGTACCCCAGTTTAACATAACTTTGCTTGGTATAGGTTTTCTTAAGCACAGTGGTGAATTTTGTGTGTGACCCATAGAAGCTAATCATACCAAAATGACAGTATGGCAATTTTATGTAATAAATCCTGGCATCAGCAGTGCCCTCACAGCACTGGTGGAACGTGGTTCTTATATTGTGTTTGAGTGAATATCACATTTGTTTAAGCTCAGATGTCACATTCACAGTGTGGTGGATGTAAATCTGTAAACAACGTGATTACAAGTGATTTGGCTCATCAGCACGATAAAATAAAGGACACACTTGGACCATCAGGTTTGTAAAGGAAGCACATTGAAATGACATGCAAATGATGAACCTGTTTCAGTCTAAATGTATACTTTAGTTTTTTTAATATTTCATTAAGGTTTGAATTCATTATTTTTTAGATAATTCCATTACCATAATTTTTCCGCATCATCCGTCTGAGGGCATACAGTTATTGAGAAAACACATTTAACTCATATTGTAAAGACCCAAAGGAAGCTCACAAATTAAAAAGAGGGAAAGCTAAAATGAAGAATAAACCCCACTGGATCCAGATCTTGAACGTTTGCCCACTGTCAGTAACATGTTCACATCTGAGAGCACAGCGAGTCCTAGAAGTCACGTGTCCCCAAAATGCTCTAGGGGCCACTTCTTCGTGGAAACTCAGCGTCACATTCCTCTCACATTCCTTGTTTTCTGTATCTCAACCTTCCTTCTTATAAAAAAAAAAAAACTAGCATCCTTTATAAACTGATCAGATCAGAGATAATTTCACGCAGATGCAGACGCAGACAGACACATGTGGGCCGAGGATTCAGGCGTCACTTGGCTCTGAACATGTAGTCGACCTAAACAGCAGGTTCATTCTGACCAACTCACAGAAACACATGTTAAGGTCAGTAGACATTTTTATCGTACAAATAACTTTTGTAGTCTACTATTTGTCCGCATAAAGCACAAATAAATTAGAAGGAATTTTATCATCAAGAAATGTTTGTCAAGATGCCAGAAATGTCCATACGACTAGGAGTGTACAGGTTGTGTTCAAATTCTAATTTGAAGTTGGAATCATTTCGAATGGAGTGCAATTCTATGGGCGATCCACTGTTTGTTTGACAGAAATATTCAAATTTATTATTCACAAATTGTCCATTTAAAATTCTTTCTGCATTCTAGGTAATTCTGAGATATTGAAGTTTTGACCATTCATAGAGCACAATAAAACAGGGACATTTTTCTTTTTGTGTGTGTTTTTTATTGATTGATTTATTTATATTGCACATACAAACCTAAATAAAATGCACCAAACCTTACAAAATCTTGATCTTCAAATAGACCAAGATGGCGGCACTGATGGATGTCCTGGCATTTTGGAGCTATCTGTTTTTCATCCCACAGTTGCTGGACTCCTGAACTTACGCCAGGAGCCTGTTTATGGCCTTCAGCTCTGCATTAAACACCATCCTCCCTGCTCTGCTCCAGGACAAGCTCTCACAGCTCAATGTGCCTGACTCCACCTGTGTGCAGGTAGAGAAGAATGTTTCGGACACACTCACCATCAGTACAGGAATTCCACAGGGCTGTTTACTTTCTCCGCTGCTCTTCTGTAGCACCTCCATGACTCCATTAAACTGATCAAGTTTGCTGTCGAGTCTGTCTGCAGGAGGGAGTCGGACCAGCTGGTGTCCTGGTGCAGCAGTAACAACTTGGTGCTCAACGCCGAGAAGACAGTGGAGATGACCACGGACCCGCCACAGATGCCATCGGACTCATGAACACTTAATAACACCTGTCACTTTAATAATTCATGTAAACAATGCCTCACTTTATACCCATACCTCTTATTCCACTGTTTTTTGTCTTTTGTTTGCACTGCCAGTTTTGCACTATTGTTCTGATTTTGTTTAACATTCAAATTACATTTAGTCTACACATTCTATTTTGAATTCCCTTATTTTATCTTATTTTAGCATAGTCTATACATTTTTACTTGTATTATTATTATACATTGTTTTCTGTTGCACCTTAACACCGAAGCAAGTTCCTAGTTTGTGATTTTTTTTACTGACAATGGCAATAGAATGTATTCTGATTCTGATAAACTGTACAGAAGGAACAATATGTATGAATAAGATGTGAACAAATATAACCCTATAATTTTATGGGAATGAAATGCTGAATCCTGGTTGTATGGGATTAGCTTCACAAACATTACTTTTAGTGCTTAAGCGGCTATAGAGCTGAAGAGAAAGTTAGATTTTAGACAGTTTGGGCCTTCCTGTGTTAACTCCATGTTCTCACTGTCTCCCTGTGGTGGGTTTCCTCTGGGCAAGATCCTGGCCCTTAAAATGGAGATGGATTGCTGGTTACTGCTCTGTGATCACTCACTGCTCCTGTCACGTTTCCCAGAGGCACTTCAACGTGTTGAAGGGTAAAGTTACGGAAGCCAAACTTACTTAGCCTTGCAGATACAATACATCTGTTTGTATCACTTTCAGTATTATAAGCCGATTGATTGATCCTAACCCTCTTGAAACATTACAATTGAATAAACACAGCACAAATGTTTGGGTGTAGGGGGCAGTATGTCATTATTCTTTACCTGGAATACCAGAAAAGTTACTATTGGAGCTATGTGTCTTTGTTTAATTAAGAATTTATTTTACCAATTATGTCTCTGCTAAATTTATGTCATTTTTGTTCTTTGTTCACGGTGCTCACAATATAGATACTTCAAGGTGGAAGGGCGCGGCAGGCATTGTGTACACATGTTTTTTTTCCAGTGCGACGGAGAGGTCTTTACCTGCATGTTTGCTGCCCTAGAGAAAAATAAACCTGCTCAAAAGGCATTTTTCTAGTTTGGACATTGTTTTGTTCCCTGCATGAGCCTAACCTGGACACTGCCTCAGTGGCCTTTTCAGTTTAGGTTTGCTTTCTGGACAAATCACCAGTTACTTAATGCACCTTTTAAACATAACTTGCCAAACTGATCACAATCACAATGCTTGTCAGAAAATTCACAATTAGATTTATTTTTTTCCAATTTTGTCCAGCATGGCCAAGGCGTTTCTTGGGGTGTTTGCCTGGTGGTCCTCCTTAGGATTCAGTCCAAATAGCAAGTCCCTGTTCACTGAAAAACCTGAAACTGTCAAAACACAACAGTTCTACAGTAATGCAAACCTGCTGCTCTTACACACAGCACTTATCCCAGCTGGTAGCACAAACCCACCAACCCACAGAGTGATAAATCAAAGAGGCAACTCAACACCGTTTAGGGACATAACACAATGCACCAATACACAAATGTGCTCTTGAACTGTAAACAAACTATTGTTGCGCCAAAAAGAGAACAAATTGTGAGAGAGTGTGCTGGTTATGAAGTCTTTCCTTGCCGAGAAGAAGGGTCTAAGGACAGGGGACCTTAGGACGTTTGTCTAAAGACATGGGATGCTGGGACATTGCCAAGTCCTTCTGAACATTGTTTAACGTGCTTTTCACAACCGCTGTTGAGATTTCGAGTGTTACAAAATAAATGTAATTGAATTGAGTTTGGAGTTCTGGTTTTGGTTGGGTCTGGTATCTGTCAGCAGGGGCGACGTCTGAACTGGGGCTTGATTTAAAATGTTGGTCCGCACACTTGAGCACGTCGACTGTGCGGGTGCCGGCAGGCTGAGGTGTGGCATGACAGCTTTGAATCTTTGAAGTGTTTCAGTATCAGGTAAGTGTATATCCGCACCAGTGTACATTGTGACCCCAGCTCCTTGGAACAGCAGATGGTAATTGAATCCGGTGTGTTTATATTCACATGTTCACATTAACATAAGTCCATCAACCACTGTCTCAATCAAATAGCAAAATGTATCAAATAAATCAAACTAAACATTACTGACTATAAAGCCTATTCACTGTCGGTTTATGGGCATTTGATTATCTGAATTTAATTGATTAGTCCCTCAGCCAACTCTGAATTAACATTTATTTACTTTTTCTGACAATTCTTAAATCTTTTAAATGTTTTCACCTAAAGGACATCATGAAAGAGAAATCTCATTATTTTGACATTTATGAAATGTTGTAATAGTTAATTTCATGAATAGCTGAATGAATATCTAATGAATAACAATAAATTAACTATTGCATCCTTTGTTTCTTTCATTATAATCATTCGGGTTCTTAGGTCACTGGGTTAGGGTTAGTGAGTACTCAAAGAGGCTTTTTTCTGCTATTTTAGACAGTTTGCTTATTGTAAATTAGATCATTGTTACTTAGATGGATAATTTACGAGCATCTAAAATATATAACATGACACTAGTAACCGTTAATCAGCGACCGCCCAGTAACCTCTCACCTTCAATCCTCAAAAACACATACTTTCACACATTCTTCTTTATAAATCACAAAACATAAAAACCACGGACAGAGGAATGAATGTTGAACTTGCCCCGAGGCAACTCTGAGCTGAAAAGATTAATGTTCCATTTATTCTACCTCCTTGTTTTGTGAGGGTCTAATTAGCAAATTACAGTGTGACTTTCATGGATGTTTTATGGATGTATTCAACAAGAAGAGAGAGCATTCTGAGTACCACTGCTGTATATTTGCAGTGGTGGAAGAAGCAATCAAGTTTGTTATTTAAGTAAAAGTGCAGATACAGGGGCCAAGTAAAATAGAAATAAAAATATCCCATAAAAAAAAATCAACTTAAGTAGAATTTTTGAAGAACCAGTTGAAAAGGTATTCCACACAGATTTTGTGAACTATTAAAGATTAAATGTGACCTGAAGTAACTGCATCAAAACTGACTGTAGCAGGTCATTTTTATTTATATAGTTTGTCAAAACCAGGTCTTAGACTCAAAACCTTTTGGCAGGATGTTACCCTGGCCCTTTCAAGTGGTCTCAAACCCAAAAGAACAGTATTTTACTTTTCAGTCCAATTCAAATATGTAGTAAAAAGTACAGATACCTGCTCTCAAAAGTAGTGAGGTAAATTAAATAAGTACCCGATTTTAAAAGCACAGATACCTGAAAATTTTTACTTAAGTTAAGTACTTTTACTTTCCATCAATGTATATTTCAAAACATTTAGTACAATTGCAACGTAGTAAATGTACTAAATGTATTATTTTATAGCTTCATTACATTTGACCTCTGCATTTTGACCTCTCTTTGTCCCTGGGTTACTCTGGGCAACCGGTCAAGAGCAATGCAGTAGCGGCTGTAGAATGTAGAATGTTGTAGCTTTTGTAGTAGCAGTGGCAGTAGATTGTGGAAGTATTTAGTAACATTTTGCTTTTTTAAAAAAATGCTTTTACATGTACAGATTTGCCCTCCCTTTCTGAAACCTAATTGAATCTCCTTTTTCACCTTTGTAGACTTTGATTCTTGATGACTCTTCCATCTCATTCAATCTCTTCACCACGGACACTCTTCCTGCTGTGGTCAGGTAACATACGCAAACACATTCAACTCTAGTAGTGATATAAAAGTGTCAGCAGGAACATTACTGAAGCAAACCCACAGGCCAATTTTAAGCTACTCGTACTTACACGCAGCGTCAGAAGAGAGCTGCTCAGACACGCTGCAGGCGCTTTTTGTCCCCTTCTTTTCTTGTGGCGCTCACTGATAAACAAGTCTATTCAGAGAGTCAAAACAGTTGCAGTTATGCACAGCCAAATGATCTAGTCTTTTGCTGGTATAAAGTGATAATTCTACATTAAATTTAATTAAAAATACCTTATTGAACAGTTGTTTTACTATTATTGTACTATGTTGTACTATTTTAAGTTAAAATATATAATTAATATCATATAAATAAGTTTTCACTGAGACAAGAGCGGCTTTTTTTCCCCCACACAATTTGGCAGCCTTTTATTGATTATTTTAATTGCAGATAAACCAATAAGACGGCCCACCCAATATTTTTGTATCTCTCTTATTTAGTTAATGAACACAGAAATGTGCAGTAGAAAGTACACATTTTGGTCATTTTGGGCCAATTCAGTTGGAAACTTGAGGGCCAGCAAAAATTGGTCTGAGGCCCGTATTTGGCCCGTGGACCACAATTTGGCCATCCCTGATCTACAGTGTTGATGCATACAGATAACATGCTTTAGTTTAAATCTCAGCAGTCAAGAAACTCATAACTGGTGAATGAACAATGTTAATCTCAAGGGTCAAAGCCACATTTAATCTGACAATAACAGAGAATCCCAGCTGGCTTCCTTTACATTTGGGGCCATTCTGGAGGATCTCGTTACATAACCTCGTGTGAACGTGCTTTTTTGCACATACAATGGCCGATGCAGAGTTGGGTTGTTTAATTCATTGTTATTTCAGGGTATGTTTCATTTGTTTTGGGGCAGCAGGCTCATAGAAGCATGTGTCACTTTGTCTAAACCTGTTACCCACATGCCCTCCTCTAATTTTACATGGCATCCTTACTTCCCGATGTAAACATGCCATAGTTTTTGTGACTTGTCCAAAACATTATGCAATTGTCAGTATTCAGTGAACAGTAGCTTCTAAATTAAATACATCACCTGCCCTTTCAGCCATAGGGACCAAAACTAAGACAATTACCAAAAACAAAGTTTACACGACTGGAATTCTACATGGGCATAACTCCCAAATTTGACTTTTCTTTCAACAATCTTGGATACTCAAAGATAAAATAAAACAAAAAAGCAAATATCCTAGATGGGTTTTCATATGGTTTACATAATACAACCAATACAAAACAATCAGTTACATGATGTTTGTAACATGTGGTGCACAGAGATGAATTACTCAAGTCCATAACTTTCATTTATGAAGTGTAAGTCGGTGCACCTCATTGTACACTAAGATCTAGCTTTATATTTAGTATTCAGGTCTTTAACTTGGACTATCCTGCTGGCTGGTATTACCTCCTAAAATTATGTAATATGATTGTCTGTGTAGTATAAAATCCCATTGCTTTAAAACAAAGTTGAGATTTTGTTGGTATAGAGGTGGTATAGAGGCACCCATGAAGTTGACAATTTTACACTAGAACTTCCAATGGGGTCAATTTGACGGTTTATATATATATATATATATATATATACACACACACACACACACACATATAAACTGTTGCCGGGGAGCGACATATTCTTGGCAACGGCGACTATATTCAAGGTATTTACGAATCCTGTGTTAAAATTTGGTTAGCTTTATTGACTCTAGTCTTTGTATCCTTGGGCAAGACACATCGCCGACGTGATGAATGTGTAGGATTGTGTTATTTGGAGGTGATCAGCAGGGTTGCCATGATTCAGCAGCCAAACTCTCGCAAGAGCGTCTGAAAAGATGCTCAAAACCCGCAAAACGCCCAGGTTCTATTTTACACTGTATTTATTAAAGTAGCACTCCTCTGGTGGCACAGACCTGTCCTCTCCTTTCTCTGGCTCAAATAGAAGTATAGCAAAGTAGCAAAGGGTACTGGCTTGTTTAACTCATTTTCTCTGTAGCTGTTTACAAACACAAAAAGCCAACAACGCCACCTGAGATGACTCAGGACCAATCTAAGGCATTCACGTTCGTTGTTGGAATGACAGAGGCATGGTTTAAGTAATAGTATTAATGATTTATTCATTCAATGATAAATGGTTTAACAATTGGCTGTTTTTATAGTTTAGTCCATTTAGTCCATGCACATGGAGACATGTAGTACGAGTACACAGAAAGGCAAGACAGGGTCTTCTCCGGGGCATCTACAGAACAAGAAATGTATGACCACACTGGTAGAACTTCACTATAGGGTCTTATCTATGGCAGGCCACAAACCTGAAACGGGGCGTAACACACGGCTCAGCTAGGGCTCGGACATCGAGGCTCGATACCGCAGGTAGCCGCCCGGCAAACAGCACGCCGTACATCACAGAGGTTGCACACCACGCGGGCCCATGGTAGCACCGCGGCACATTAAATTTTAACAGCAATTCATTTCATACACAATGGTCTCATCTGGACGGTAGTAAAGCTAAAATGCCTGGACACAGGAACGATGTGGAGCAACACAGAAACCAGGAAGTGTGTGAGGTCAGAGGGCAAGTGACGTCACCCGAAACCAATTTATGGAGCTATGTCTAGATCGATCAGCTATCAGAGGTGTCTAAACCATGGCAGGGACAACTGCAGGCTATACTGCCACAGAAGCATACAGCAAAATTAATAGAAATGACTGAATGTAAAGCTCAAACCATTGTTATTGTTTTTGTTATACAGCCCAATTTGGTCTTGCTGTGGGCTTTATTTTGTCCTGTTCTAGTCCTGGTTTAGAACTGATCCAGTCCATGTTTAGTTTTGGATTTTGTCCTGGTTAAGTCCCATTTTTAGTGGTGAATGTTCAAGTGTGAACTCTGGAAAATCAAATAGGCCATAGTTTCAACAAAAATCCTTAACAATACACATTTCTATTACTGGTGTTGTGTAGTCCACAGATGCTTCATGGGCTTAACCTTTTCCTTGTGTAATTCAGCTTCAAACACCATTAACTGTTTGATTGTGGCTGGATTATTGTGAGCCGCAGTTTCCTGAAAACCTATGGAGAGCAGGTATTACTTCGGAGGAACAAAATGATGTGTGTTATGTGCAACAGGGCAAAGATGAAAGGTGGTCGTGTCAGCACCTATGTATGTGTGATCAGACCATCAGTTTCCCCCGGTTTCTGCCGCTCTCTACTACTCAAACCTCTGTTTTTACTGAGACCACGGTGCAGACGTTTTGTTAGTCAGTCTTACTATTGGATTGGATAAAAACTTGAATGAATACAGGTTTCTGAAACAGTCTAAACAGCCCCATATACTGTATCAGAATCAGAATAGGTGTATTGCCATTGTCAATGAACAAAATTCCCAAACATAGGAACTTATTTCGGCGTTAAGGTGCAACATAAAACACAGCAATAATAGAAACAACATATATGAAACATATATGAAATCAAAAGGGCATGCATTAGGAATCAATTAAAATGTACTATAGTATAAGATAAGAATAGACTTATTATGTACACAAAAATTTAGAGCAGTGAGTGATTGATTAAATTCTGGTTAAAGCGGAAGGTGTTTAAGAAGTGTTCATCAGACCAACGGCAGAAGGAAATAAATTATTCTTGTGGCGGGAGGTTCTGGTCCGGATGGACCGTAGCCTCCTGCCTGAGGGGAGTGGTTCAAATAGTCCATGCCCAGTGTGATAAGGGTCAGCTGTGATCCGACCTGCTCGTCCCAGAGTCCTGGAGACGTACAGGTCCTGCAGAGATGGAAGTCTGCAACCGATCACCTTCTCAGCAGAAGGCACAATGCGCTGTAGTCTATGTTTGTCCCTGGCTGTGGCTCCAGCGTACCACACGGTAATGGAGGAGGTGAGGAGGCTTTCCTCAGCTGCCGCAGGAAGTACATCTCTGCTGGGCCTTCTGCTGGGAGCTGATGGTGGGCTCCCACTTGAGGTCCTGGGGGATGATGGTGCCGAACAAGCAAAAGGAGTCCACAGTAGTGATGGGGGAGTCTGTCATGGTGAGGGGGGGCTGGGGCGCTGTGATTTTCCTGAAGTTCACGATCATATCCACAAAAAACACCTCTAATGGTTAACAAGAAATAAAGTAAAACAATAGAACAGAGTTTGTCTTTTCTCAAAAGTGAATGGTTTAATTCTGTTGTACAATCAGAATTCATCTCTGTCCCTACTTCAAGACATCTCTGCCGTCTGATGTGATCCTCCCTGCCCAGTCTCAAGTCCTGACTCAGCGGTGACACATTCTTATATACACTTTTACGCAGGTGATATGACATCCCTCGCAGTGGAAAAGTACTGAAAAAGTCAAATGTAGAACAAAGACAGAGGTAGTTGATTGTATTTACATTTTGACCATCTGGCCCTGAAAGAAGCAATGCACTAGTGTGAAAGCGCAAAACTAGGCTTGGCCTGAGACTTCGTGGGCATCCCAGGAAGTCCCCCAAGCAGGCAAAGATAGGTCTTTGATCAAAAGGAGACACAGCAGACATGTGATAATCAGGAATATGCTAACAGTATGTTTCAGGTTCGAGCTGGGGGTGGAAAGTCTATGATGTCACGAAACATAAGGGCAAAATGATATTTTTCCATAACAGTCCATAAACTTGTTTTACGGAGTTTGTGTACAGGGAGAAGAGCAGAGGAGAAAGTACACAGCCCTGTGGAGGGCCTGTGCTGAAAGTCTGACGCATTCTTCCCCGGCCGCACGCACTGCCTCCAATCCGTCAGGAAGTCAGTGATCCACCTGCAGGTGGAGACAGGCACGTTGAGATGGTAGAGCTTGTCCTGGAGCAGAGCAGCTAGGATGGTGTTGAACGCAGAGCTGAAGTCCACAAACAGGATCCTGGCATAGGTTCCCAGGGAGTCCAGATGCTGCAAGATGAAGTGGAGTGCCAGGTTGATGGCATCGTCTACAGACCTGTTGACTCTGCAGGGGAACTCTAGGGGTCCAGGAGGGAGGAGGTGAAAGTCTTCAGGTGGGGCAAGACCAGGTGCTCAAATGACTTCATGACTACAGACGTCAGCGCCACAGGCCTGTAGTCATTAAATCCAGTGATCCGGGGCTACTTTGTGACAGGGACAATGATGGATGACTTGAAGCAGGCTGGGACGTGGCATGACTCCAGGGAAGTGTTAAAAATGCCTGTGAACATGGGGGACAGATCTCCTGCGCAGTGGCTTAAGGTGGCGGGAGAAACACTGGTCCAGCAGCTTTTTGGGGGTTAGTTTTCCGAAATAGTCTGTTTACATCCAGTTCCTGAACTGAAAGAGAAGTTCGGTGGGGGTGGGGGGACCGTGTTGGGTTGGCAAAGGTGGCCACCATGGCAGATGGTCATCTGCCGCATGGGGGCTCAGGGGTGCATGGGGGCTGCATTGGGGCTGCATGGGGGCTGCATGGGGGGCTGCATGGGGGGCTCATGGGGGCTCGGGGCTTTGTAGTAAGCCGGAGCCCTCTCCACACAGCCCTCTCTGCGGGGTTGTTTTCAGAGAATTGCTGCTTCAGACGCGTATTGTGCTGTGATCTAGCTCTCGATGCCCTCTGTCACCAGCCCTGTGCGCTGCCTCCTTCTGCTGCCTTAACTGCCTCAGTATAGGTGTGTACCAGGGTTTGTCATGATTGAAAGTGACTTTGATGTGTGATGGTATGATGCTGTCCTCCCGGAATCGAATGTATGATGTCACAGTGTCCGTGTACTCATCCAAACTGTGACAGCTTTGAAAACCTCCCAGTCTGTAATGTCCAAACACGCACGTAGCTCCTCCACTGCCCCATTGGTCCACCTCTTCGAGGTCCTCACTACAGATTTGGAGAGCTTCAGCCTCTGTCTGTACGTAGGGATCAGCTGAACCATGACGTGATCTGAAAAGCCCAGAGCAGCTCGGGCCACGGTGCAGAAACTGTTGTGTAACAATGATCTAACGTGCTCTTCTCTCTGGTCGGGGCTTTAATAAACTGTCTGTACTTTGGTAGTTTGTGGCTGAGATTCCCCTTGTTAAACCCAGGATAATACACAAGGAGTCCTGGAAGGTCCGCTCCACACTTAGAATCTGATCCCCGAGTGCGTGCTGTGCCTCATGGACGTTTGCGCTTGGTGGAATGTAATCAACAGCCAGAATGAATGAGGCGAACTCACGTGGGGAGTCGAATGGTTTACATTTAATGAAAAGATATTCCAGATCAGGAGAGCATACCTTGGATCACAGTCACATCTGAAGATCAGGCGTTGCTGATGAAGAGGCAAACCCCTCCGCCGCATAATTTTCCCCTGGAGAGATCTTTCTGGCAGTCAGCCCAAACTAGCTCGAAGCTCTCGATCTGTATTGCGACTCACTGAGCCACGTCTCCTACAAGCGCAAAACAGGAGACGAAGAAAAGTCTCATCATTGTCTCATCAGAAGCGCCAGTTTATCCAGTTTGTTGGAGAGTGAGCGAACATTAGAGAGGAAAATCCCAGGTAAGGGCATCCGCACTCCGCATTTAAGGAGGCAGACCAGCGCACTGGAACGTTTTTTCTTGTCTGCGGCATCTCACACTTTTAGCCAAAAGAAGGGATAATTCTGCAGAAGAAGCTAAAAAAAACTGGAACTAGATCCGTAGGAGTCGTGGTTCGGATAGATAAGAGCTCTTCACGGGTGTAAAAGCACGCTGACACACAAAACAAAACAAAACAGACAGACAAACAGACAAAACAACACCGAAAAGCCAGGGCAGCCGTCTGCGGCGCCATCTTGGGGCGTATGTGGTAGTGGCGCAGCATTTGTGACGTTATAAAGTAAAGAATTTGTCAGGACTCACAACAGTACTCTTGGAAGATAATGTAGCAGTGAAAAGACCCTCATAATCGGGGTCAAGAACATGTTTCATGATTGTTGCAAAATAAATTGAAGTAGATCGAGAGTTCAAAGAAGAGACATGCAATAGGCAGTTTCTTTCCATCAGGAGCCAGGACCCGGAAACATGAACCCTAAGACTTTGCAATTGTATGCACATTGCAGTCTAGTCCAGTCCAGTCCAGTCTGGCTATACTTCAGTTGTAGGGTTTAATGTAATTCTGATGACAAAGATAACAAGATACGCTATTTTCTCCAACAAAGGTGTATGCATTTTTCTGAAGGATATACAACGTGACTAACCTGTGGGATTGATAAAAGCAAAACCTAGCCGCGGAATGTAGTGGCATGTACCCGGGGGATTGTCAGGAATATAGGTAAATCCACGATCCATCTGGAATGATGGCGGGAAAAGCAGACAAGATGGCATGCAGAGGAATAAGAAAAGACAAGACTCTGGTTGTGTGCACAGAGAAAGAAGGGGACATGGGGACCAAAGTAGCTGCAGGGAGTGGTGCAACATACAACGATGAACAATAATAAAAACAACCTACCGTATATAGAATCAAATAGAAGCAGTCACTGCGCATGCTTCTGGCCTGCTGTCAGTGTTAGTGGAGAGATGGGCGTTGCGATAAACAAAGGCTGAATCAGATTAGGCTCAGCAAACCGAAGACGTTAATCCCAGGATAGAGGTCAAAGAGGGCAGTTAGGGTGGTCCAGATGCAATCATTTAAAAAAAAAAGAACACACCGGCATACGGAAATATAATAAAGAAACAGTTTACATGCTCATTAGCAGCCCATTAGTTTACAGGCTGCTTTTGAAAATGTTAACAAGATAAGACTCACTAAGCACCATGAACGGGCAAAGGGAGGGATATTTCACTTCTGTTAGATGTGTGGAATATCTGAGAGCATTGGCCTGGCATAAATCAAATATGTATTAATTTAACTGCTAAAATTGTTAGCGATGTAACATCAAACTGGAATGGCTAACGTCACAGTGAAATAGTTTTGGGATAATCACAACAACAAAATCTCATGGTGCTGATTGGTGTACAAATAACAAAAATGACATTGAATAAAACTAAAATATAGACAAGAAAAGGGAAACAGAACCAAGAAGAAAGGGTGTCTCTTATGTCTCGGGACTGTCAGAAACACTGCAAAGAATTTTTAGACAACACAAAGTCCCTGTTTATGTAAAACCAGGCAACACGTTAAGACAAAAACTGGTTCACCCTAAGGGCAAGATGCCAACACAAAAACAGAGCAATGCAGTGTATTCTATCCAATGTTGTGAAGAAAGTTGTAAAGAGCGTTACATAGGGGAGACTAAACAGCCACTGCATAAGAAGAGATTCTGAGCAGGAGAAAAGATGGTTTGAAAGAGGAGTTAAGGAGGCAATCTTTGTTAAAAAAGAGAATCCTTCCTTAAATCGTAATGGAGGTTTAAGATTCAAACTTCCGGTTGTTTATAATGGTTTGCTGAAACCCTGGAGACGCCCGAGGCATTCGGATGCTAATCAGGGACTCAGGGAGGAGGGAGCCAAAGTCAGTGAACAATAGGCCCATCCAAGTTGGTTTCGATGGACCATTATCAGGGATCCCGCCCTGTGGGCAGGGCTTTTACAGAGTAGGATATAAACCTGAGTTCTCAGACTTGTTTCACAGATTGAGAATGACTCTTGGATGAGATGGAAATGTTTTGTTTTTCCAAAAGAGTCCAGATGACTACAACTGAATCTTTTTCTACTATTAAAAGTGCTGTGATAATAAAGGTCATTACTGACTGTGATTCCGTCTGCCTGTGCTGCTTTTGGGTCCTCACCATACCTGAGACAGTAGGCGGCTTACGCTTTGTTCATGATTTGTTCATATTCTTCAGAGTCAACAGTGTGTTTTAACAGCTCTTCTCTCTGCTTCCACTGTGTGTTGTGTCCAGTTAAAGAATCAAAGATCTTTCCTGAAGTACCTAAAGAGTTTTACCTTGTCCTAAAGCAGTGAGTTACTGCCTCGCTGCTTCTGAAGTTGGTAATGTCATGGCTGAAGGAAAAGGGTTGACTACATCTGCACAAAAGCTCAAACACACATAGTCCCCACCGTGAAGTATCTGCTGCTTTGATCTGGAAGCCATGAGGTCAGGAAAAAAGTGTGGAACACAAGGAAGAAACACAAATCTGACCATATGAAAAACTTCAATTAAAATAGCAGTTTTGTAATAATTTTTAGTCTACACTATGGTTATTTTTCTTTAGATATTTGGTTTTATTTTTCCATTTAATTTTAGACCACATAGGAATAAATGGATTTGGATTTGCATCCGGATGGGCATTTAAGTATTTAAGGGTAGTCATCTGGACGCTGTTTTGAAAATCAACTCACTATGGTCTGTCATGTTGCGTGGATGTTAAACGCCACACCATGCTGACGCATCATGCCTTGTTTCATTCGCTCTTTTTCATGGTTTCTAATTTAATATGGGGCCTTAAGAATTTTGTTCCTTGGCGTTCCTAGAATACTTCTGGAGGGTCAAAACCGGTCCTAGCTGTGCCCCTGATTTGTCTGCATCTGTTTAACCTGTGGCTTGTAGCTGCCCTTGCGCAATCTCAAACTCGCTATGGAGAGAGAGAGCGAGGCTTTGAATTGATAAAGAACTAAAGACAGACTATGCCTACTGTAGGCTCACCATTCATAGGAATTTAGCAATGTCCCAGCATCTCCTGTCCCTAGACAAAAATCCTGTCCTTAGACCCTCCTTTACGGCAAATAAAAACTACAAAACCTTTTAGTGATAAAGTAGAAACCTCAAGGAGTTCCACAATGAAGGAGAGATCCAACTCCTTTGGACAGGCAGGCGGACGCGTTTAAATTTCCAGATTGTGGAATTGGAACCACTAAGGAGGAGAAACAGTTCTTTGAGGCAGATGAAGAATTGTTCATCTGGAGTAGAGACCATTTCTCCAGGCAGTTGAGGAGCATTGGATCCATGGGTTGGCATATGGCTGAAACAGAACCACTCCCCGAGGGAAGTGGAAGGCGAAAAAGATGTGAACAGCAATGAATAGACTACAAGAGAAATAATATATTAAATATTGCTGATTGGAAAAGTAGGAGGATAGTGCTCAAGCTGCCATACTTTCCCAGCATAGTTGCTCGTAGGATAGCTGGTAAACTGTAGGTTTTTATTTCTGTTCCTGACTGGCCTGACCATAAACAATTTCAAAGAGGAATATTTTAAGCCTGGTCTTAAATGAAGAACTGTGTATGTTTAGGCAAGATTTTTCTGATACCCTTAAATCCTTTTCAAAGATGGAGAGAACGTGCAAACGCAACACAGAGAGGGAATCAAGCCTGAACCTTTGTTCTGTTAGCAATTGTTGTTATAACCTACCCATAAAACATGTTAAAATATTAAACCCAACAGGGGCTATAATTACCCCTTAAATATTTTTCTTATTTTTTTCTTTATCTGCAGGAATATTAAACGAGGCCTAGTGTCTTAATGAAGCAGAAGTGGGGTGTGTCCCACGTCGAGCCTCACCCGGCTTCACAGGGTGGGACGTCCTGTTCCCAGGGTGCTCTGTGGGAACAGACTGCCGCTCTTCCTGTGTTATTGGTGTGGCCTGTTCCAGGTTCATGCTGAGGCCTAGGGCAAGGATTATTTGAGAAAGACTTAGTGGACATTCCAGGTTGATAGGTGGTATTAGGCCTTCAATGGCTCTCCATAGTCTCATGTCTGCTCTCAAGAGAGAAGAACAGATTTCTGGGATAGCACTTTAAATATATCCTCAACGTTGTAGGCACAATCAGGTCTTATATTGATGGTAAGAAGAAATAAGCAGCCAAATTAAGTCAAAATAAATTGTTCAGAGCTCAAGATGGGGTGGCCATTTCATTTTTATCCCCTAGTATATTTTTGGAGCCAGGATCAGGAATATATGATAAAGAAAATTGCCAAGTAATTATTAAATAACATAAGTTAATTGGGCAGTACAAAAACAGGAGATTCTGAATCTGTAAATACATTTCTCCATAATATTTTCAAAGGACCAAGACTGTTAGAAGAGCAGAATAACAACCGAGTATCCTGTCCAACAAAGCTCTGGGCTAGTAATATCTTTATTTTAAAAATGCATAGTTATTGACTTCTAAAGTCTGAAGGCAAGGGTGTGCATTGTTAAAAAGCAGACCAGGGAATAAGGTTAAGTTTGCAAAATGTAATTACAGCGCCCAATTCACATGTCCATTCACAATGTGAAAAAGAAGGCCATGTTTATCCCGCCTGGTCTTAAACGACAGGGTTACATTTTACACCTGTAAAAAGAGACAGAGGACTGTGATATTATAGCAGTCTAACATGGATACAATTTGATAATATTGCTGAGTTGCTTGCTGCAATATATTTTTAGTCCTTGTATCATATTGCCAACTGTCTGCAATCTCCTCCATACTCCTACCTCATATAACCTCAAGCACATATATTTAACAGTACGGAGGATATTTATGACTGAACTGAATGACTGGTTTGTAAATATAAGTAAATAACCTACTCCATAAATTAAAGTTTGAACACACAAATGCTGTACTGATGTTACCATTTGTGTCATATTTATGTCTGAACAGATGGTGACCTCTGTCGTTGACTTGTCCCGCCTCCAACATCCGCCCCGGGCTACTCTGCTGTGCCCTGCTCACAGACATAAGACCGCTTTCTTTCAGATTGATTGTTTACCATGTTCATTGTGAATAAAAGGCATTTCATTTAAAAAAAATAAAATGTTAATAATACACCCATGTGCAATGGGATGGCAAGGGTGTCTGGGGGCCCAAGCCAAATTTATAAGATATCTATAAACTTATGGTTCTGGTTCGGGCAAGCATATTCCCATAATGCCACAGAGTAAGTAGAGTATTGCTGGTTGTTGTCAAATAAATTTCATTGATGTCACTCACCTTTTGTGATACATACAAAACTATACATACTATAGACAGACCTGTCAATGAAAATGACTTCGTTTTCTTTACTTAAAAACTTTACTGAAACTTTTTCTATGATAAACCGTAATAAGCTTATAGTAGCCTATGAGGACTGTTCTCAAGCAGTTGCCTGTCCTCCCTGTTGGGTGGCTATGCCTCTACCCAAGTGAAATTGTTTTAAAAACATTTTAAATAATGTAATGACAGATGTGAAATACTGTCACAGTACAGAGCTTAAAGTGAATTTGCAGGTGTGACCATATAAACTGTAACAATGAATCAAGATTGAATGCAATCACACATTAACAAACTATAGAAATGGGATATGTAATTTATTACAATACAAACATAAAAGATATTAAAGCATTAAAACTGTGCAATAGTCATATATTTTGAGAGCATATATAATGTATTTTGATCTCCAAACTATTTACAGCAATTTGTTGAAAAATGAATGCCATTACAAAAGTTACAAATACAATAGTGTAAATGTGTAGATAAAATACTGTATACAGGTTTTTTTTCATATTTGTTAATGAGGGTATTTTTGTGAGAAATGCTCAGCATTTTATATTGTGCAGAAATCAAGAGCCCTGACGCATTTGTGGTTGCTATACTTGTCAGGTTGTTATAAATAAATTGACATAAACATTGTGTCAGTGGGCAGACTGGGATGATTTTCAGCACTGTTTTGTTAAGGTGCCTCCTCACATAAAAACCTTTTCATGGAAATACCATTAATGTTTAGTGACCACATTTTGCAGCCCAACTGCCACTAACAAGCACTTATTCACTTGCATGTATTCACTTAGAGCACTGTTGTGGAGCAGAGGCCATAATCAGATAATGTTAGGGCTTGCTATTAGACACAATGGTACTCACGTGATGAGAAAAACCACAAAGCATTTTCAGAAGGTTTGTAAATCTGTCAGTTTAGCCAATGCAACCAAACAGCAAATTATCGTATAACTTTTACATAGACACTGTGTTTGTCAGTCAGTCCAACATGCATATTCTTTGTCAATGAAAGTGCACATGGGGTAGGAGCAAAAAGCCAGCCCCGAGCTGTGGCGAATCCTATTTTCATTTGATTATTTGTTATACTGTTAGCAGCAGAGCTGAGTGAAGTTATGCTGTGTGCTTAAGCACGGGGCCAAAGGAGAGAATTTTCCAGTAAAATAGAGGAACAACAGAAGAGGAGATGTGAGGAGATGCCAAATGTAACTCTAATAAGCTTGTAGCCTCCACATTAGAACAGTTTAAATAAGTATCGTTGTGTTTTCTATGTTCAAGTTTAACCGAGTTTCAGTTAATTGAATTCACACCATATGTGCCAAAGACTGAATTTCCCAAGAAAAGTGCCATACAAATAAAATAGTGAACCTAACTGAAAGCTTCCCATCTTAAATTAATTTTATTTTTCTGTTTATACTGATGTTTTGGGCTTATCAATGAAAAAAAGTTATAATTTATAAACACCCATATGCAATTGTTAGCCTATCAGACTTTATAGTCAACGTTGCAATCCACAGGTCCACTGCTTTAGAGGTGAAAATCATTGGTCCTTGTGCAGCCTCTCTCACATCACCATCAGGCTGCAGTTCCAAAGACACACAAACCTCTGTGTGTAGGGTCCAAAAATCAACCAGTTGAATCACCAGGGATGCTTTTATGAAGTCCTCAAGACGTTAGTCCATTAAGTTGTTTTAATGAGCATATGAGAGTATTCCGCACAGGGCTCTTAAGGAAGAACAAAGAAACCCCGCCTCTAGAGATTTGCATAAAATTTACAGATGAGAGAATCTCTTGAGATGGCCTCATGGAACTTCCCCCAGAGAAGATGATGCTGTGGAATGCCGGCAATGTCAGTCTCCAGGGTTCCTCCCTGAACTGGAGTGAGGGTGCCAAATGTAGAGGTGAAGCCAAAAGGGACAGTGTGGGCTGCAGTGACCCATGACCAAGACTCTCTGACGGCTTCAAGCTGTCAGTCTCCCCCTGCTCGCCTGTGGACAGGCTGGAGCTGAACTGCTGGCCTGCGGGGAGAATAGCAAAGAAGTTTAGTTCGATGTGGGTCAAATGTGGGGTTTCAAAGGCATTTAATTTCGACAGTAAAGTGTCTTAATTTACTTCATTGCTTTATGACTAGAAAATAATAGTTTTTGCAAGTGTCCAAGGTCTAAAAGCAAAATGTCAAAAGAATGTCTTTCAAAACAAATGTTTCTGTAATGTAAATTTAGGCTGCATTCAAATTTGTCTTGATTTGGTCCAGAATTGCCCAGTTTAATCTTGATACAGATTTGGTTTGGACCTATTCTGGTCCCGGTTTAGTCTTTGTCTAGTCCAGGTTTAGGAACCAATTTTGATGTGGTGTATGTTCAAGTTGTAGTTTGTATTTGTTAGGACAATCTAATGCAAAGGTATACTTCTTTTTTTCCCCCAAATGTATTTAAAAGAAAAGTGTATAATTTACTGATCATGACCATGTGGATGCATATTAACATGGGCAAGGTATAAAAGTTCACAATTGTATGAAAAGACTCATGTTGCCTGTAAAAGTGATGTAATACCATTTGGGTCTTAGAGTTAAGCCAGTTACAAGTTCCTCTGACAGAACTCAGACACGTTCATCTTAATGGAAATGACATTTATCTGGCTTTATGCATTAAGACTGGGTCCAGCTTCATGAAGCTACAGCAAATACAGCACATTAAGGACGAAATAAGAGCCACAGAGGGTCGTGTATTTTTTATTTTGATTACATACAAACCAGCCTGTCAAAAGTCGCTTACGGTTTTAAGAAAGGGGAATTAAAAATGTTAAAAAGTGAATTTGACGGACCATTGTAAACGTACTAGATGCAAGTTGTGGAAAAGATTTTTAGGACATCACAAGGTTAAGCAATAAACTAATAATTTTGCAAATTTACCAATACAAATAGTCCAGATAATAATTCAATCAAAATATTTTATGCTACCACTAAATTTGGTCCTGCGCGATCCCGCTGGCCATCTCAAACACTTACCGTTTAAGAGCCAGTGTCAAAACATTTTGGGCTGCTTTCTTTCACTACACTGCTATATTGGCCCAACTTTTTTATTATTTATCCAACTTTTCATGCAAGAAAGACATAAATCAAGAGCAGACTGGATAAATAATGGATTCAGTGCACAATAGATGAGGTATTTTTGTTAAATAAAGGGTAAACCTAACCTTGACTGGCAGAAATCTTGGCACTGCTGGTTTGCATCCGCCGCAACACAGCGGCAGCGAGGAGACGCAACAGTTTCCCTTCGGATTCGCTGTGGGGCTTGGTAACTCGACATCCCATATGGAACTGTTCGTCTGGGGAAAACAAACAGAAGACATATGACTGAGTATATAGAAGCCTCAGTGCCATATTTATCAGAGGCCACAGGATGCAGCCAGAGGAGTATGGCGAGGATTTCAAACGACAAACACAGGCTGGAAAACCAGCCGAGCTCGTGCCAGCAGGGTTCCTACCACTGAAGAGGTTAGGATAAGTAGTAAAAGTGATATATGTACACATGTAAGTCCTCATGTATGTCTCATAGATGAAACTGTAATAATTGTGTCAATGTAAATCAGTTGCTGAGTGAATAATGGCTTGTTTTGATGTTTGCGCCCAAATCAGTGTGAGAATTGAGCTGAAAATGCACTGAGCTTATAGGACCACCTGGATGACGGTCAAGGCTATTACATAATGTGAGTAATGACGTTATAATGTGTACAGCGTGAAAAAAAAAGATAGAGGTAAAAGCATTGCAACACCAAAAATAGTTTGTCTTTCTGGACATTAGTGTGGCTCCTTTACTTATAGGTTTTCCTTTTTCTGCAACACTTCTATTCTGTTTACATAAAAAGCATACGATACATTGGAGTAAGTAAATAATTTGTTTTTCGTGTTCAATGACTTTCAATATAACGTGCCAAACTACTATCTAGAAAACTACACAATGTCTATTTTGATTTGGTCAATATAAATATTGTATACCGTGGCCATATAACACCTACACAACAGGTTCAATAGACATGTTTTAAAACAACTTTACATATAAAATATTAATATTAATGTGTAAGTTGCGCTTTTGACCTTTTGTACATTTTATATTCCCCAGGAGATGGAAGACGGAGCAAAAATATGTCAAGGCTAAATCCAGTCAGAGCACTCGCAGAAGTGCTTTGTACAGACTATTGATCTCACTGTTCTTATTGGATGGAAGTCAATGAAAATAATGTCTTTAACCTTTGAAGACAGACAATATTTTTTAAAAGCTATGATTTTTCAAATGTCGGGTCATTCAGGTTGACTTCTGATGAAAAACCATTAAAGGGGCCAATGTGAAAAAATTAGAAACATTTTTAGGAATCTGTGCACATTTTCACCCTCTATTGAAGCCTTTTTTATTATTATTATAATTTTGCTCCATTTAAAGTCATATTTTAAATCCTGATTTAATTGCCTGTTGGAAAAATGGAAAGTCAATTATTTTACAAGGTGATATGAGATTAATTTAACATAAGTATTTTGGACACATTTCTTGCCACAAGCTTGTATTTGTTGCAGCTCACTAATGAAGCAATGCTGATGTTACAGACCTAGTGGCTATTTTAGCCCTGGCTAACACAGTAAAAGAGACAAACTGAAATAGAAATAGGGAGTTGTACAATGGCAAAAAGATATACACAACAAGAAATATGGTCTCAATGGTTTAGACTGGGTTTTAGAAAAGTCAAAAGTCAAGCATCTCAGGCACAATATTGAGTAAACAATATTGCAGTAAACAATATTGAAACTCGCAGGAACAGTCCTGACCACAGTTACTGTCTGGAGGTTTTCGCAATGCAACATGAGAGCCCTAAGCTTAGCTATATCCAAGCATGGACATCAGCCATCACTTCTCAATGAGTTAAGTTACATTTCAAAGTCTATTTATTTCCTTCATTACATACACACAGTGGAAAATAAATGTTAGGATAAAACATTTCAGAGTGTCTGAACTTGCCGTTACGAGCCATTTAATTTACCTGCAATAGCTGGCAGCAGTTTTGCCACGAGAAAACAGGCAAAGCAGAAACTATGTAACAGCTCTGCCAGTTATTGTAATATGCTTATAGAAGAGCCAAGGCTGTCAATCAAACCAAAAAGGTGTCAGAAAATTAATTTGGAAACTGTCAGCCACGAAACGATGTTCAATTCAGATGCATTAAGCATTGGCTGTGCACCATAAAACACCCCACTGAACATATTCAGTATCTATTATTAATGATTAATGATCACCTTTTCACATTCATAGTGATTATATAACTAAATTCACACTTCACACAAACACATGAAATATTCCCCTAATTATTGATGACCTACAGTAATGTGTTAATGTCGGGGGAAATCCAACTAAAACCTAAATTAAATTTGTTATAATAAAAATGTGTGTGATAAAATTACTTTCATCAATAGCCAGACTAGATGTTTTCCAGTCCATTTCATGTATTTTCATTGACTAACAAATGTCAGATGTTCAAAGAATGAACATAAGAAGCCTAAAATACACTTTGTCAAACATAGTAGTGACTGTGATTAGAACATATGAAATTGTGACTGTAATGCTCACTGTCAATGTGACCAACCCCAATAACTATGTACACAAATGCACGATATAGTTCCTTAAGGAAACTGTTCTTTTATCAGATAATCTCTTAAATATAGATTATTCTCTCTTGGTTGTGGTCTCGCTTACAAAGTGGAACTCGGACATTTTAAGTAAATGAAGTGCAAATGTAACTAAAATCACTTCAAACTACAGGCAAATGCGCACAAATTCAAAATGCAGCTTTAAATCTACTCGCTTTAACACATTGAGATTTCTTGTAAAGTGCAATGTTAATAAAATGAATTATTATATTGTTATTATTATTACTATTATAGTAGTAGTAGTAAAGTACAGTAAATAGGATTGCATTTGCAAAGCAACACACTTTGTGGAGCTATATTTCATATACTGACACGTATTAAGTAAAGAAATCCATTGTTTTTTGGAAAACATTATAAATAACACAATCCCACTTTATCGTGACATCTTTGTCCTGGTTACCGTGGACATTTCATATGGCCCCATTCCTACATGTAATATTTGATCGATGATGTGTCTTATATGTTTCCTTTCTGCTCTTCCTCGTCACACTAGATCCGCTATAACTTGACCCCCTGCTCTCTTGGGGTTACCATTTGATCTCTGAAGCTCAGTGTGTTTTGCATTGGGCCTGCTGTTACTTGAACCCTGACAGTCTGTCACGCCTCAGGGAGTTAATTCCAGGGCGTGAATATGACTTTTTTTTTTATCTTGATACCAAAGTCCCACCACCTGATTTGCTCAAACTACCAAGATGCCAGTGGGGGTTTGTTAAAAGCTCCAATTGGCAACAACAAAAAGCGTTATAACCTGTTGACATCTCACTCGGCTCATACAGCAAGTAATAGTTGGAACATAGTTGTAGCACTTACTCTGGAGTGTTGACCCAGATGATATCGAGATGACAGTAGTAAACACATTCACGGTCCATATAAGAATAGCAAGTGCAGCGTTTGACTCTTGGTTTTCCGTTTGTTATCCGGGACATCCCAAAATCTTCAGAGCCCCCAAATCCAATGGGCCAGTCGATTGGGATTACCCCTGATTTGACCTCAGGGATGATACTGCTATGGGACACACAAGTACCTTTCGAGAGTAAAAGACAAGAAGTTTTAAAAGCATAGCATTTGCATTTGTAGATCTCATCTCAATATTTCTCAACCTACCTTGCAAAATTAGAAGGGCCAATATTTTGAGCAGCATCTTTGAAGGAGTCCTCGCCATGTTAAATAATAATTCCATTGTTTTCCTTAATTAGTCCCCGACAAGTATTGTGCAAGACTCCATTGACTTGTAAGTCCGCGTGTAACACATCTCCCTCAGTTCTTCAAGCAAACTTTGGCAGATGTCGTCACCAAATCCAGTTTAATGGGCATGTGTCGTAAATCTTACCTGCACGGAGCTTTTCAAGTTAATAAAAATTCTCTTACAAGGAAAGGTCTAAGTAGAACTAGTCTCTATGGAGGAGAGATGAAGGGATGCTTCTTCAAACTCACTCTTTCTGGACTAAAGTGATGTAAGGTTCAGGATTTTTTGGGGAAGTCTCAAGTCCACGCCCACACACACTCCCTGAGTAAAACTCTGCCCCCGTCAGCCTCCACATAGCAGCTGTAGTGATGGATGTCATCCCGGCTCAGGTTGTGCAACAGCAGGAGACACCTTCTGAATGGGTTGAAACAAGGTCTTGGTTTAGCAAACAATTCCATGTTGAGCTACAGCGGAACAACATCTGACAATTCTTTGCTCCACATCCAAATGTGAATAGGGTTAGTGTTCTCTAGAGAGATGTACAGTTTGTCAATACATCATGCATTTATTATGCCTTTGTGTTGCTCAAATGTTCAATAAATCATTGTAATGCATCATAACTGTCAAATAAGAATGTACAGGCTTTTTTCAGCTTTTTGCTATAAAAATATATACATTTTTTATGTAAAAAAAAGCCAAAAAAACCAACTAAAACCTACTGCCTATACTTTGTAACCCCTTTCGGGTAGCAGTCTTTGGTTTACTACTAATAATACTAATATTCACTTCCACAGGAGCTAAAACTCATAGTTTCTTAAAAACATTGAGCATATTTATTTAGGAAAACATAACATCTACATAATTGCCAAGGCCCTGAGACAGGATCAGTGTCAGCATTTGGCACACACAATTTACCTCATGATGATCAACAGACTTCTGTTGAATGCTTTGCTTTAGGCCAAACTTTATCTCACAAGTCTTTCAATTCTCAAGGTTAAACTTGATGAGCAATCACAGAGAAATGCTTTTCTTTTAGGATGATATTTTCCATTAAAGACAGCAATGAATGTATATGTCAATTATAATACATATTAATATCAATATAAAAATGGCATGTGTTTGAACTATGATGAAATTTATATATTTTTTAAATGAATAAAAAGTCAAACTTATGCATGTCATTCTGTCTTGCTTGTTTCTCTGGTTTATGAAATCTGACGCAAAAAGCAATTTCCCCTAGTGGGAGTTAAAAGTGGCAGCAGCAGGTGACAAGTGCTTCATTTATTGGTGATGTTTGGCAGACCAGAAACACAAGCTGACAGAAATCAATGACCAAGCCCTGAAGATTGCTTTGATGATGAGACTATTTTCACCGACATTCATCATTGAGATGAATGAGAGCCATTACAGTCCCTGTTCATAAGCACATGAGTAATGATGTATAAAGTGTGTGTTTAAGCTGTTGCATTTGCCACAGGAGCCACATTCCAGCTGTATGATTTTGCATTGAGCTGTCGATCTCGACCTCGAATAAGTTGTCTTCAGACTCCAAAGCTGTTTGAAGCCCAAAGAAAGTGTTCATTGTTGACTTGTTGGTGCACAAGAACATTAAACATTTTATACAATTCAGCTTATTTGATATATCCAAGCGACCCGGCCTCGGATAAGCGGAAGAAGATGGATGGGTAGATTTTACCTGCAAGACTTTTGTCTTTTTCTCCATGGAAATGAATGAAATTATTGCCTAGTGGGAAATGCAAATCACAGCAATAAAAGCTGGATAAGGTGATTAGTTTAAGCCCATTTTGTCCATTGAACTATTTTGTGCAAAATGTACAACCTAAGACATGTTATTGAGAGTTTAATTTCAAATTGAAATGAGTAGTTTTTTATTCTGGTTTGTAGGCTTGACAGGCTTCTTAAAGAGAACAAACCTTATTACTAACGCTCGAGCTAAATGACTGGAAACAAGGCTGCTAATCAACAACAGCCAACAGCCTATTAAACCACCACAAATTCCTGACTTGCACACTGAACTCATACAGGCAAAGTGTACACAATGGCACTATGTACAGGCCAAAGCTGAATTTAAACCAACAAGGTTAAACTTATTTTGATCCTTTTATCATTTTCCCCTGAGGAGCCCTCTGCACTAGGAGTGGCTGAGGCGGCTGGAGCCAGGCTCATGGGTTCCCGGTGAAGGTTTGGTGTTCCTGCCTCATCTCTCCCCGTGGTCCTGTGTCGGTGTTCTGTGGCTGTGGTTCTCTGCTTCAGGTGCAGACGGCTCCTCTGATGGTGTTGTCGCAACTGTTTCATTGAGACTCATGCTCACTATTTTAATGTGTGCGTGCATGTATGTATGTATGTATGTATGTATGTGTGTGTAAGTGTGCATGTGTGTGCATGTGTGTGTGTGTGTGTGTGTGTGTGTGTGTGTGTGTGTGTGTGTGTGTGCGTGTGCGTGCGTGTGCGTGTGTTGTGCGTGCGTGTGCGTGCGTGTTTGTGTTGTGGGTTGATATGGGGTGGCGGGGACAGGGTGGTTAATTTGAATTGCTCAACCACCCGAGCTATTGAGCCTAATTCAGAATAGTCTTGAAGCACTAAAGACAGAACAATTTTGACAAATTCAGACTTGTTCGATGCAGAAAAATAACAGTATGTAGTTGATCACTCAGATAAGATCCATCAATAATTTTTAAATGAACATTCAGGCGCTTCAGATATTAGCCATTGGTGTTCAAACAGTAGTTTAGTTCCCTAGGGCAGTATTTCATGTAAGAATGAGCCTAAAAATAAACAAAGCCAATGGAAAATAGCGTGATGACAGTCAAGACATACCAAATGCTCATTATGACAGGGTGCTTCCAACCACATAAACCAAAAATGTACAAGGTGTTTAAAACTGTATGATTGCATTTAAGAAAGAACTAAACTTTTCCTAATCAGATGTAATGGTGGTGAGAACTGGGTGCTTTCCTGGTAATATAGGTGGTCTCCGCACATTAGGAGCACATTGGAATTGGATTGTGGTTTAGTTGGGAAAAAAGGAGTCAACATCAGTTCCAATCCCTACAAATCTTTGATTCAATTACACTAGGTTTTATTTGATAATTTTGGTGTTGATGTTGAGCCTGAAGTGCTGGGAGACATGACTTGTTGGCAGAACATTTTATGAGAGTTACCTGCAGCTTTATTCTAATCAGTGTGCTGAAAGAAACCTTCTTTCATGGAGCGTCCAAACCAATTTCCTCTCTCTTTGCCTTCTTTCCTGCAACATTCATTACATTGACTCTAGGCCAGATAAACAATGTACAATACCTCTTGTACAACAATACATACAAAATCTAAAACCATTTTTTTTACAGCCAAAGAACTTTGTGTGATAAGGGTGTCAAATTATGCATTTTAAAAGGCAAACCTTTTGTTAGTTTATTTAATGGACATAGTTTCTATCACAGATAACATATTCTTTATATCAGTGGCAGGCAGTGTAACTTTCGTGGTAGTGGGGGTGGTGGTGGTGGTGGTGGTGTTGGTGGTATTGTGAAGGTAAGGGAGTTTCACCCGCTTGTCTCCATGTTCCACAGTAATCAGAATCAGAAAAAGGTTTATTGCCATTGTCAGTGAACAAAATTCACAGGATAGGAACTTGCTTTGGTGATTCAGTGCAACATACAGTAAACAACTTACCGTATTTTGCGGACCATAAGCCGCTACTTTTGTCAGATGTTTTGAGCCATGCGGCTTATTTAGAGGCTGCGGCTTTTCTGTGGTTTTTTTCTTTCACCGCTAGGGGCGAACTAACCGGAATTAGACAAAAACTACAGAAAAGTTAAGCAAAGAAGCAGATGTTGCTTTTTATTCAGCTAGCAAATAGAAACACGGACGACAAATTACCAACTATAAATTATTTTCAAATTCTTGCCGCATCATTATGGAACCCAAACGAAGAAGTTCGTACGAAGCAAGTTTTAAGCTGAAGGCCATCGATCTTGCTAGGAAACCGCGCGGCTGCACGCAAGCTTAACATCAATGAATGTACGGTGAGACGCTGGAGGGGACGGAGGGGACAGCGGAAGAGCTCATGCGATTGCCAAGTAAGAAAGTTCGTTCTGCGGCCTATACAAAAGGTGCGGCCTATGTATTGTTTTATTATCGTTTTTTTAAAAATAGAGCAAATGCGGCTTATATAGGGGAGCGGCTAAAAGTCCGGAAAATACGGTACTCTGAATTTTCTGAAGGTCAACCCATAACCCACGCAATGGATGTTCAAATTATTCAGGTAATCGATAATCGTGATAAATCAGGTAATAACAATTGTAACAATAATTGCGAGAATCTCAGGCAGCACCAGTGAGTAATTCCAGCTCAATTTATACTCCAAGAAAGCAAAGCTTTGTATTAAGTACTTTTTTTCAACTGTTAAATGTGCCAATATCATTATTTTTTCATTCATAAAGATTTCTTTCATATAGGAATGGTGATCTATTAAACTCTTCTCACAATAATTGTGACATTAAAATTTTATATCATGACATAACCACAATATAGCTCAGGGAGTAGAAGTAGCGCATGAAGGTGTGATTCATTGTACCTGTGCAGCAAATGACAAAAGCGAGTGATGTTCTGTGATTCACAAATCATAAAAGTTTGACTCCCTAAAAGTTCAGCATTTTGTTCTGGTTCAGTGCAGTAATTTTAACTAAATGTGTGGTATATGTTTCCAAAAACATCTTCTTTACCCTGCTAAAGTGACAAATAACTTTAAATGATCCATTAAACCACTCTAAGTCACTATGATTTCTTGACGCCTATATTTGGTGCAATAACAGGATTACTCATCTGTTCTTAAGCTTTACTACATTTAGCTGCTTATAACGTGGACTGTTGGACACTAAAATATACATTTATCTTAATGAATTATCAAAAATAAATTAACATTGCTACAGAAAATATTAATTGTCTCATAAATTATTTTTGTGGACACATACAAGTATTAAGTACTTCATTTGAGTTACAAAAATAATGTAATGTGCATACAAGACTGAACTCCTGCCAAGCACGGTGGGTTCTCTTTAAAAGCAGTTTTAATTTCACACTAACTTACAGTCCAAGGTCTAAGAACGCCAAGCCTGATGCCTTATCTCGGCCAGACCCCCCTGACGTTGTAGACTCTGTTTCAAGCACCATCTCATCTCACCATGAAACCCCAGGTAGAATCCTCCGGCAAAGGTAGTCCTAACCAAGCCTAGCACAAAGTTTCTGGAGATGGGTCCCCGGGTGCTACACTGCAGCGACCATTGCTCCTTAGGAGATGCCCCAGCGGCATTGAAGGATGGGTCAAATGCAGAGGACAAAATTCCCTACGGGGACAATAAAGTGTACCTTAACGTTAACCATCTTGCCATCCTCTTGTGTTATAGCTGTGGCCCACTTGGAGATCGAAAACCCAGTCACTGAGGCCCAACCCACTGGTCATGGTCCTCGTAACCGGCTCTTCGTTCCATCATCAGTCCGGTCCCAGGTTCTTCAATTGGGTCACTCCTCCAACTTCAGTTGCCACCCAGGTATTCAACACACTACGGCATTTATAAAACAAAGGTTCTGGTGACCCACCATGGGGTCGGACATTCGAGATTTTGTGTCTGACTGTGATATTCGTCAGCAGTAAATCATCTCACGTACCTCCTGTAGGTTTGCTGAATCTTCTCCCTGGGGATTCACATCCCTAGTCACATGTCGCAGTTGACTATGTTAACGGTTTGCCCCCATCAAAAAGTAACACTGTCATCCTCACTATTGGTGATCGAGTCACCAAAGCAGTCCATTTTGTCCCTCCACCCAAACTTCCTTCAGCCTTGGAAACTGCCAATCTGTTGGCTCCTGCATGTTTTTGATTGCATGGCAATCCATCAATTAAACTTATTCACCAAGTTATTTCATTGACATATTCATGTACTGTAGCCTGTCGTCAGTCCCACTTGTGAGTAATATGCATCTGTCCAGAACTATATCCCTCAGTAATATTTTAGTTTGATTTTAGAGGGAAATCTGATATATTCCACTTTGTCAGAACCCTGCCAGTCCTCTTACCGTTCTCTGAATTATGCCTTATATGCGTCTTCGTCCTAAATCTGCCTGACTTTTGACTGCCCTCTAGTCTGATTGCCAAATTCCACAGAAGCAGGGCTTTGGTGCCATACCCCAAATCACTGGCACATTCCCCCAACTGAGAAACCTGAGCCCTGAGAGAATTCCTGGTAAATGAAAACCATATTCTGTATTCTCTTGACTGGAGTTGGGGGTTAATCGTACACTTGACGGTGTGTGTTTTGGCGGACACAAGGTTTGCATTTTTCTTGTAAACTTGTAATATGTTTTGAATAATTTGAACAAACATATTTTCTGTTCTGGATCTTTTAAAAAACAGAATTTTAGAATGTCATTTTATGCTTTGGTTTGGCATTAACTTTGGTGGAAATAGGATAAAAGGGCCTAAAACCTCATGGTATAATTAAATGTTACTCATGCACACATTTTATAGGAATGTATTGTGTGTGGCAGTTTTAATACTTATTTATTAATGTTTATTGCAGTCAATAAAAATCGAATCACTTTCTTTTGGTAGTTACAGCAAACACGTTTATTTTCCGTTCAAAGTGTTCAATTAAAAATGGCAAGCTGTGCCAAAAGCAGAAGCTAAATATATCCTTTATTTGGTGAAAAAAGTTAGAAAAAGTGAATAAGCAGTTTGGGTAAGCAGGTTGAATTTTTTTAGCAGGTTCCTATCCAGTAAAAAAACTATGAGTTTGACCTGTCTGATGTATTTTTAATTCAAGTATAATGGAAACATCCAAGTAAAAGTAATAAAGTCTTTATAAAGCACTTGACTAAATATAATTAGATAAGCAATAAGTAGATGATACAGCATGATGAATGTTACATGAACTGTGAACTAAATAGCTCCTGGTGATGTGCAGCCCAGATGTAAAGATAATTTAACAGAGAGACAGGTGGAAAGGTAATCTGAAATAGGCCACCATTTAACACTGTATTTCTTGGCCTCCTGTGCTGTTTTATCAAAAAACACTTTTGTGATCTAAAGCCTGGTGATTTGCGTATCCATTATCCCTGACGTGCACAGAGTTTAAGAGGAAAGAACAAACAGGTGGCATTAGATGTCAGAAGCAGACATGGAGACAATGAACCATGCAAAAATGTTTGCTTCTTTTCATAATTGGCAGGAAAACACAAAGAGGAGCACTTAAAAAAAAAGTCACCCAAAAACAAGTATTATGTTTGTTTGTTTTTTAAGTTTTAAAATACCGGTACATCCGAGCAGCAAAGTAGCTACAGGAGGCAATCAGGTCCAACCCCAGTGTGGAGTCTGCCTGTGCTACTGGTCCTCTCCAATCTGGCTTCCTCCCATCCAAGGACACGTAGTGAAGTGGTGATGTTATGGCATTTTAGATACTAAACACTGACTGAGGGGAGATGTAACTACACTCGTACCATGTTTTGATGTGCATTTACATGGTTTATCTGAGATGAAAACAGTTGGTGTTCTAAACTGTTGATGTATGTTCAAAATGGTGGAAACGTAATACATGTTTGCTCAAATAAATATATTTTTATTCGATTTTTGAGAAAGATTCTTAACATTTTCTATAAACTAGGTTGGTCATAATGGAAGCTGGCAACAAGTATAAACATTATTCATAAAGTTCTAACATTGAAGATTTAGACTGTACCTTTGGCTTACACATTTTGCTTCCTCATTCTGTATATAGGGGCCCACAATCAAAATATTATCTCAAACATTAACATTGATATTCTAACAGGCCTTGCCTAAGTGTCCCAAGTATTTCACGACTTTGAGGTTAGATATCTGATCAGCGTTGTTGACTGTAGGCTTCACAAAATGTTATGACTTGCAGGATGAAGCAGAGCACGCTGTCGTATTAACAATCATTTTTGTGGTCAATGAAAAATTTCTACTGGAGCCAGTTAAATTAAACATTTGAGCAATAAAGCCTTTCTTAACAATGACAATCTTAATTAGACTTTAAAGTCTAAGAATGATTATATCCAAGCAAAGCAACAAATACATGTTAGAAACATACCCAGTGGTAGATCCTACAATAATTTCAATTCTCAGTTATGGGTAGTCAAGCAACGTACGTTTCAAGTTGCATAAGGGCAGAAAAGAGGAGAAGAGGTTAGCCAAAACAAAGCTTAGCTACTGCAGGAAAGTTTGTCTTTGGAGGGCTGTGTCTGCCAAAACCAACGACACATACAGCAATATAAGAAGGTGGGGGCAGAAAAGACGCATGCTGAGAAGCTGACCCTTTAAGACACTTGTGGTCCAATGATCAGCAAAAATACAGGCATTGTAAGATACGCCTTAAGTAAAAGTGATGTCCATGTGGGGACCTCTTCTTGGCAATGGTCCAAGCAGATAATATTGTAATGACCCATTAATGATTGTCTTTTTAAGCTAAACCCCAAAAGGAAGGAAGGTTTGGTTTGGCTAAAGGAAAATCTTCGCCAATGGGACAGCAATGCGTTGTCAAACAATCATTAATATTTCCTTCAGGTTGAAAGGAAAATGGAAAACATACAGTAGGTCTTGTCATACTGTTCATGGTATATCATTAATTGCTTACAGGTATTACAACATTTGGAATATGGAATATAATTGCCTATGTAGTGCAGCTGATTTTCCTCCAATTTCCGAGGGGAAAAATACATCAAATGCAGCTAATTGCAAATTATGGAGTCCCTGAGGAGCCTAAAAACCCTTAATAATAACAGAGAAAGGACATGAGGAGTGGAAGAAGAACCTATAACTATCATTTAAATATCATTAAACAAGTTGGTACAAATATTATAGATCGCACTATTAAGTAATTTGTCCATCACAATTATTGTCAATTATGATGTAAGAGTAAATGTAATATTAGTTAAAACAGCATAATCCACCTACGAGATAGCCTGTTCTGGGAAGCTAATAAGGGTTGGGCATAGTTAGTCGGAGGCAGCTGATAAAGGTGCCACAGTTGGTTGGCAGTGGCAGTGGTGCATAATGTTGTTGTATCCTGAAGAAACTACACCCACCTCAATTGCTTAGTATGAATCAGGTGTGCGAGTTTTGGTGGGGGTCGAAGGGGTCAGAGAGAGGTCACTTCTTTTTTAAATGTATTTATTTATTCACAGTTTTACCAGGTAGGTCAGTTGAGAACACATTCTCATTATAATGACAGCCTTCTGTCAGTCTACAACCCCGGCAGCTGTGGCTACTACCTTCGCCAAGTATGTTCACCTTATTCTGGAGTTGGCCTGAATGCCGCCATCCAACGTAATCCCCCTTCTAGTTGTATTAGTTAACATGGGGCTGTCGACCTCAAGAGAATTTCTACACAGATTAAAAAGATGTTTTCAGGCCGCCCAGACAATTGGTGCGGTGTTGACTCATTGGTGCACATCAACAATGAATATTTTACACATATATTAGAGACGAGACGCATTCTCCACTTAACTGAATGGGGTCCCGCTCGACCGGATGTGCAATTACAATGGAGGTGCCGACCCATGGCAAAAGGCGTGTTCGTGTTTAGGTGCGCCTGGATGATTGACGAGAGTTGGTGGCTGCAACTGAGGCGGCAATAAAAGACTGCTGTTAAGACTAACAACTTCAAGTGGTTGATGTCGCGTTTTCTACGCTCTTATCGATGACATTGAACTCGACAAAATAGTCAACTGGCCACTTCATGAAGATAATCATGAGCGTCGAAGGTGAGGTATTTGAACTCTAGAAAAAGGAAGGAGGAAAAAAAATAATAATAATTTAAACAGAGAGTGGTTTAAGACTGTTCAATGCTTAAGTCTGAGTGAAAAAGGCGCAAACCATTGCCTAATAAATAAATAAATAAGCTTTCAATTATAAATAGAATTTCACACGGGAGATAAGGCGGCTGCTCCCGCTGGTTGATCCCGTTTTGATTTCACGAGGTTTCGACTCGTGACGTCAGAACATGTCAGGGTGAAGTCGTTTACAAACCTACCCGGGGTGCACCGCGTTCAGATCAACACGATTGGATTTGCGCAGGTCTTGCTTATCCCAAACGCGTCTAAAAAGTGGCAAATTGAGCGGGCGGAATAAGAGAATGAATCGCTGTAAAGCAATTTTGGGTGTGTCTTGAAAGGCGCTTTACAAATTCAGTTCATTATTATTCACACTTTTTTTATACTTTGTATTTTGTTCAGTACTTGAACCTCAAGACATATACAACTTCACATCATCAAGCTCAATAATACTAATACTACTACTAATAAAAATCATGATCAATAATAATAATAATAATAATAATAATAATAATAATAATAATAATAATAATCCTATATAAATATTCCCATCCTAGAAGACAGGATGAACATTTGACATCTGCAGTTTTGGAATGACCAAGGTTTAGTTTTACTTTGGACACTGAGACCTTTGCTGCCACAAAGGACTTCAGTGCCACCAAGTGGACATTGCTGTATCAAAAGCCCACTGCTTTTGAGAGAAGGTTACACATGTCTTTGTTTATTTAGATCTAATAGTAAATTAAAGCATTTTATGAAAGCATGGTTTTCTGACATTTCCACATCAATGCCATGGGAATTACACTTGTACAACCCTCTGGTACATTGGTTAGTATGATAACAGATGCTTGCCCTATCATACAACTTTCAGAGGACAGTTTGCAAGGAAATCTAATATTCATATTACGAATGTATTATTTGTGGACCATGGGGAACATGTTTCTGAAATGAGGAAACTAGCAAATAGGCTACAACATTCACATACAGTACAGTTAGATGCAGTAATAAATGGTTTGGACAGTCAGATAACACACCAAACAATAATGTTTCAATAAGCTATATTTGGCAGCTGCTGAATCTAACAGGTTGCAGTGGCATTTGTGTCAGAAATAAATTTCAAGTCATAATTCTTTTATGTTAAGTATGCTCACTAACGTTCAGGTCTTCAACATTTGCCCTCATTACAATATGAGCCTCTTGCAACCCCCCTAAAAAGTTTAATTAAATAATAAATGTGACACAGTTTCTTAAGCCATTGTTCCTAATTAAGTTGCCCCTGACCTGTGGGGTGCCCCAAGGGTCAATCCTGGGACCCCTTCTGTTCAACCTCTACATGCTCCTGTTAGGTCAGTTGATACGCAGCGAGAATGTGTCCTATCACAATTATGCAGACAACAGATCTATGTTTCACTGACGGCAGGTGAATATGGACCAGTGGATTCACTCAACAGATCAGTGTGTAGATGCAAAACAACTTTCTCCAGATGAACTCAGACAAGACTGAAATCATCGTCTTTGGCCCACAGAAACAAAGAGAAAGTGTTCACAGTCTCCTCCAGAGTCTCTAAAACCGACAAATCAAGTTAGAACTCTGGACTCAGACTTGGACTTTAACAAGTCAAATCAATCACATCAGCAGCTTTTTAACATCTAAAAACATGTCCAAAATCAAAAGTCTAGTGTCTAAACCAGACCTGGAGAGACTTATCCATGCGTTTGTCTCTAGTAGATTAGACTACTGTAACAGCGCTGCTCACTGGCCTCTCCAAACGAACGATCCGTAAAAAACAGCTTGCAGTACATCCAGAACGCTGCTGCTCGGGTCCTGACTAGTAACCAAGGAAGTACGATCACATTAGTCCTGTGCTCAGGTCTCTCTTTGCATGGCTCCCTGTGGCTCAGAGAATAGACTTCAAAGCAGCTCAAAGCAGCTGCATACAAGTCTCTCCATGGCCTAGCACCAAAGTACATCTGGGACATGTTAGTGCCACATGAATCATCTCGGACTCTGAGGACCTCAGGGACCGGCCTCCTGCTGAGTCAGGACTAAACATGGGGAATCTGCGTTTCAGTTTTATGCAGCTAAAATCTGGAACAGTCTTCCTGAGGATGTGAGAGGGGCCTCTACTCTGGCAATGTTCAAATCTAAGTTAAAAACTGTTTTGTTTGGCTTGTATGACTGAAGTGCTTTTCTTTGCACTCTTCTCTTGTATGTCTTGAACTATTTGACAGATAGCCTGAAAATGGCAATTTTAAATTCATATTTTGTCATTTCTGCCATGTCTTTGTGATTTTCATGCATTTTTTCCTGTTATGTGAAGCACTTTGAATTGCCTTGTGTACGAATTGTGCTTTACAAATAAACTTGCCTTGCCTTGCCATAATATGAGAATATAGGACCAAACCACCTGGAATCACAACCTTAAATCAAAATTGCTCAGGCTCAACACAGACATAAATTAACTACACATCCATAATTTGTGAATGTAGACTGACAGTGTGTAATGACGGGCAAAATGGCTTGATTTCCCTAAAGTTTCCCCATTTGTTTAGCAGAAAACAAGGTCATAACTCAATAAGACAGTTGTACAAATGCAGCCTGTCAACCACCTTGTCCAAACATAATAAAATTCACTTGTTTGGTTGTAGAGGATACAATTATTAGTTCAACCTAAGGCAAACTACATTTCACTTCACATGTCAGTTTTTTATGGGCTGGTGTTAAATGATGACTCTTTAACCTTGTTACCTGGCTTGTTTGAAATTAATTCCAAGGTTTTTGAGCTAATCTATTCTAGACAATTTGGCCTAGTTTCCTGTCAGTGAATCAATAAAAACAAAAGCAATAATTATTACACATTTAACTACATTTATTTGAATAAATTAAGTGGTACAGCACAAGAAAATGTCCAAGACGCTCCAATGTAAACACAAGAGTCGTAGAAGACGTCAAGTATGCAGTGGAAAATGGAGGTGATGCAACATTATCTGTGGTAGCACCCAAAGGTGACGTGTGACAATCCGTTCAGTCAATCAATGGTACAGCTGAAGACGTAAAATATACATTCATCATTTTCACTAAACATTATGTGCGCAGTGATGTAAACAAAATAAATGACAAAATTACCAATACAAGTCAACCACAACAAGTTCATAAATATAACTATGATATATAAAAATTGGAAAAATATGCATTTACATTTGTAGCAAACATTACACGGTCTTCAATAAATAGAAAGAGCTCGGCTGTAGGCAAAATACAGTTTCAGAGACTACAATTCAAGCTGTTCAAAGATGAAAAGCCCTTGTAACAAAAACTGTAAAACCAACCATTGCACTGGGACTTTCGAAATTCTGCAAATGACCGTTTACTGTGTCTCATTTTGAAATTTATTTTAAAAGCGCGAGGCCCCAAAATAAGAGTAGAGCAACATCAACTAATGTAAATCTTAACATACACATTCCAACATTCAAAACTCCACTAAAACAGCGACTGTTGCTTTGGACGATGAGTGAAATGCTGTTACTACGTTGAATGCCACGGTTAACTTACGCTGAAAGTAGTAGTTATAGCAGAAGAAGTATCGAAGCGTATTAGTACATTAGTTCAATAGTACATACATTAGTAGCATACATAGAGAAGACTGAGAGCAACAGTTTGACCAGAAGCTATGTACTCTGGGTTTGACATCCCATGAATGTTTCCAGTACATGACCCGTTACTTAGCAGCTATTGTCAATGAATGCTTTATGACGTTTTTTCTTATTATTGGAACTGCTTATCGTATGTTAGTTGTGACCTTTAGAAGGCAGTGAAGACTATTGACTGGTTTAGACTGCTGTACAACAGTTAACATGTGTTAGTATCATACAGATTACACAAAAAGCAAGCATAGTTTCAAGCTGTACCAAGTAACCTCTTTGTGAGTGCTATAGGCATGGGAAGACTATTGCATTATTATTATTCATGTCAGCCACACATCCTATTTATCATTTTCTTTCACAACAAGCCAACTCCTCTGATACAGCCAATAACGAGTTCAAGCCAATTCAAGCTTGATATTAATTATGATAGCTGGGCTCAGCTTATTATGTAAAAGTCAAATATTTAAAATTCCGTTTCAATGAACAAACAATACTAGTAGAAACAGTACTAGTAGTTAGTAACATTAGACAAAAAGCATACTGCAGCACTATTAAACTAGTTAAAAAAAGCACTTTACCATTACAGTACAGTCTTATTTGTCTAAACATAGTTGTAAGTGTGCTGCCATCCCATGCCTATGGAGCACTGTCGACCAAAGATATTACTTTGAGACAAAGTGCACATTTTTAGTTTTGCCGTTATGCTTACTACTTAGAGGTGCTTTGGAGGATTGTGGCTCTTTAGCCACTCTTTTTGTGGCAGTTTTGGCAGGCTGACCCCCTGCCTCTCCTCTCTGCCAGTCCTTCTCTACCTTTTTTGTGGTGAGGATCTCTCTCTTACTGGCAGCAAAAGCATGTTTCTCAGCACTTGTGGCTTTAAACCCAACAGGCTCCTTCTTAACATCCGTCTCAGAGTTGGCTCGCACACGGCTCCTCCTCACAGGTCCTCTCTTATCAGTGCCACCATCCTGAGATGGTTTCCGTGCATTGCCAGCTGCTTGCATGTGTTTTAGGTGACTCTTTGCGGTGGATGGGCTGACTGGTGTTTGAGGTCCTCCTGGGCTTCTGTCTTCGGTTGAGTTAGTGCGTGTCTCACTACTGCTCCTCTTGATGGGCGCCCCGGGTCTGGCTCTTCTCTCCATCAACGGGCTGAGTCTCGAGTGGCGCTGGTAGACATAGGCGGAGCAGGTTCCGTTACAAAGAGGATAGCGGATGTTGCAATGAGGGCACACAAGCAGCCTTGTAGCAGTGGCAGGAGATGGCGGGTTGTTGATAGGAGTGAATGGGAATCCTCTCTGGTTTTGACGGACACCTTTTGGGGAGTTTAGTCGAGATGAAGGCGCAGTGTGGGGTCTTGGTGGGTGAGCCAGCGTGGCAGAAGGGAACCCTTGAGGTCTCTGTCTTGTCCCGGGAGGACGACTGCTTTCCACTTGCACCGTTTGGATTTGAAGCCACTCTAGTTTCAGCAGCCTTTCAAGATATTTCTCTAAAGGCCCCACAGGTTTTGGCCGAGGTGCACCGCGGCCCTCTGTGTGAAGGAAAACTGCAAGTTGTCTCAAGCTCCAGCTGTTAAACGGAGGAGGCAGGAAATCTGGGTAGCTGTAATTGTTTTTTTCATAGTCATCATCTTCGTCATCAATTTCCGTCCCTCTTGGTCCCGGGAAGTCTGAAGGAAAGTCAAGGGTGTTGATGACTTCAGCGCGGAGATTGAGATGAGGAGGTGTGCAGGGAGTACAAGGGGATGGCAGAATAGGGAGCCTTTCCGAATCAGACAGATCACTGGCGCTATCGGTGTCATCCTCCTTCTGGTTGTAATGCTGCTGTAGGGCCTCTGGGGTGGGGACCGGAGAGTGAGATAAAGGGTGTGCTGGCATCTGTCGTAGTCCTGGAGAAAATGGGGAGAGTGGCAAGGACAGGGCACGTCGATTCTTCCCCATCGCCCCACATTTCTGGTTCATATCAATGCTGCATTGGGACGGACGCTGGAATTCTTGCTTTTCCTCTTTTTTGTGGGACGATGAGTGCTTTCGGAGTTGTGGTCTTATACCTCCTTCATCTTCAGGGCTATTAAGAGGAGGAGAGTATTATCATTAGTAGATTTACTACTAGCCCGATAAAAGAGGAGATGGAGTAGTCTATTTTTGCCAAATATAGCATTGTCACACATTGTTGAATATGTTAGCTAAATATTTTCCATAAAAAACCTTTTTAAGTAGCCCTTATCAATACTGAGGTGTGTAAAGTACCTTGACAGCTTGTTTGTGTTCTTTGACACTCCAGATTTGAGCCTAACAGCCTTGGAGTGTGCACCCTGTGAAACAATTATGAGCAAATTTAGCTCTCCTTTTACAGTAACTGTATAACCCACCGGTGGCCTTCAATTACACAGAGAAATAAGATGTACCTTTTGCACTGTTGCCACTGCGTCCTTTTCCTGACCTGTTCCTGGGAGACCGTTTTTCACCTGTGTCGATGCTTTCTTCACTTTGTTGCTTTTCTTTGAACTGTTGATACGGGACAGAGAGCATTACTCCATTCTATACATTCACCTTTAGGACATAGTGTCACACTGCTCCTTGACTCACCTGGTTACTGGCCCAGCATTTTCAGTGTTTTTCACTCGAACCTTGTCTTTAGAAACAGCGCGTTTGAGTGTCGTGCCTGCTGTGCGCTCCTGCATGATGGGGCCCATGATGCAGGTCGCCAGCTTGGATGTCGTTGTGGAATCCAGCACAAATGAAAGGGACTGTAGCTAAAGAACCCAGCTGACATCTCGGATCAGATTCTCTATTCGCATAATTAGGCTGAACACAACCATTTCCCCAAAAGTGCTGCAATGCATCATGCGCAGATACGGAGATTCGTTGCAGGACGGATGGATGGACGCGTCTCCTCGTCGCTCAGTCGCCGATGTCTCGCTTCGACACCTTTCCTTCTGTCTCGTGTTAACGCTGTGGTTTTAGTTAATGAAGCGGTAACACCAAACCTGTATGTTCCTTCCCGATGACATCCTGCTCGTGATTAAAGATGCACGACGGGGAGCGCGCATACGCTTTGTTTGGCCCACTGTCAGACAGCTTTGTTTACCTGCCGCTGAGTGGCTGGTTGCTGGCGGCAACAGTGCATCATGGGAGTTGTAGTCAGGAGGAAACAAATAGACGCGAAACTGCAACATACCAACGTACCAGAAGGATGGTGTTGCAGGTTTTTGGACGCAAAAGACTAAAATTCTATGAATGAAAAATGAAAATCTTCACAGATGTTTTAAAAGTACGCATAAAAGTGATTTTCTCTTTGAAAGCCCTCCATTTCCCATGGCGCCTTGGTGGACTTCAGTTCCGTGTTAGTGCGTCACTATCTGTGACATGTTTTACAGATCTACAATTCAACATGCATAGACCATGAATGCGTTTTCTCTGCACATGTTTCTTATGAATCCAGTTACGTGGACGCGGACATCTGTAGACGCACGATGGCGCACGGAGACGCAGTTTTATAGATAAATACAACACTTCTTTACAAGGAGGATCGTGTGCCTTCTGCTTAGATGACATTGTCGCATGATCACAGTGTGGGTGAGAGTTGCTAACAAGATGCTCTTTGATAATTGCATTGTTCAAACGCTGAGGCGTTGAGTGTTTGAGTAGAAATAGACTATACGCTTCCAGGCACGTACTCACAATAGCAAGAGGAGTGCACGCCCACCTTTTGTGCTTTGATACTCTTTGCAAATTCATTATCATGAACTGCTCATTGTTTACACTTCTTAAAATAATATATCTATTATTGTTGTATTTATATTATATTTCTTATGCTTTTTACAGGTGAGAAACGCAGTAACACCCGTCAGTTTAACATGTATAAAGACTGGTTTATTGGACATGAAAGAATTTCCCCTTCAAAATCTGAGCAGCAGAGGCCTGGTTCCTCCAACACTGAACCCAGACCCAGCATGACGATCAACTTGACTCAAATTCTACGTGCAGAAGACCCCAAAGCCAAGAGGACACCGGTGCCAATTCGTCCCCCCAGCAGTAGCAAAACCACTGTGCCAAGGAAACATGACCCCCAACTCAGCATTTCCTGTGAACCCACGCCAAAACCAATAATTCGCCGGTCACTCTCGCTGCCTCCTTCCTCGGAGAAGAAGACGCAGTGTAAAAATGTAGGCGTGAGGTTTGTTGACTCTTTGGGCCTTGATTTGGAAGATGTTCGACTTTTTAAAAAGGGAGATGACCCCTCTGTACCGCCTCATGTTACTTTTAGGTTACTAATGGGGGCCGAGTTGGCAGATGGGAAGCATTTAGAAATTTCCTTACCATATTTAAAACCAGAGTTTGAGCAGCAACCGGGTGATGAGCCACATTTTATCCATCGCCTTGAAGAGCAGAGAGTCTGTTTAGAAAGAGTCTTATGTTTTGAACTTGGCATCATTGGATTTGCCCAGGTCCTTAACTTGGACTTTGAGAAAGAAGTCATCGCTCGTTATTCATTTACAGATTGGAAAAGTAGCACAGAAACACAGGCGACTTGGGCGTCATCTGTTACCAAGACGTTGGAGGGAGGAGGGCAGCTGAGTTGTGATACATTTCGCTTCCACTTGGCTGTTCCTCCATTCCTTCAGCCCGGTGCCGAGTTGGAGTTCGCCATCCGATACAAAGTCCGTGGTTGTGAATACTGGGACAACAATAAGGGGAAGAATTACAAGTTAGTTTGTGAGAGTTATAAGCTGTCAGTCCCCCGTGAGTGTGAAGATAGCATGGTGCACTTCATTTAATATGTTGACTGTTGTAATTTCTTAGCGCACTTTAAGGGCCTAATACTAAATCACTGTTTCCTTTCAATTGTAGCACATGATTTTTATGCCTTCATTTGTTCATGTTGTTTTGATATTGCACTAAATGTGAACAGGTCACTGAACCATAGACTGAAAATATACAGTTGGTGTACTGAAAATTGAGAGTAAAATAACCTTATATGCAATATTTGAATCTACGACGCTCTCAATCTGTTATTATGCCTGATACAACATACATACATTTTGCCTCAAATAAAGCAAATACACCAATATACAGTTTCTGTCTGTATGCCATTTACATTGGCTTTTCCTGCAAATAAAATGTTTACCACGTTGTTTCCAGTAGATGCATCAGAAGATTCAAAGAGTCAGAAGAGAAGACATGGTTGTGCTGCTTGTATGGATTTTATTTAAATAACTTAAAACGGCCTCAACAAAAAGACCGCGAACACAACTAATACAATGAACAAAACAATGAATAAATTATACATTTAAAAAACATTGGTCTTCAGAAAATCGCGCCAATGACGTAGAGGTTTTTCGCGGTAAAGCGCAGCTGACCAATCACAGCCCCTCTTCTGAGGAGCGATCACAGCTACAGCGAACACACTGCTGATTACAACTGTTTACTTTCTGTAAGTAGAAAGGTTTTACCCCGAAATGCTACTTTACAATTTTAGTAAGGTGTGTCAACATATAAGTGCTGAGCTTCTGTTACTTTGGCTTTAGCATCAATGCTAGATGTTAGCATGGGAGCCCTTGGCAACAGTCAAGCTAAAGCTAGCATTTAACTATAAACAAGGCAAATTTAACGCTATGAGGATGATTAACTTGTGTTGAACGTGTAACCTAAACAGTGTAAGAAGGTTTTATACACGTTTTCTAATTACTTAAGATGTTGTTAATTCTCTGTCTGTTGCTTTATGTTTAATCAGGATTGTCGTCACATCTCAGGCCCTTAGGGTCCCTCCGGGTCAAGCTGGGTGGAGAGATAGGCTCTTCACTCAGAGAACCATGATTGGTTACATACTGTAACCTTAACGTTAGCCTATTGTCAAACAGCGCTCTTAGCGGTCATTCAAATGTATTCTGACTCCACAGTGTGATGATTGTGTTTACCAGTAACACAGCTAGTGACCCAGGGTTTGTAGGCAGCCCTCTGGGCAGAGGTCTGCTGCCAGGCTGACATGCTTGTGTTTACATTTTTATATTTGTTATAGCGAATGTTCTTATCTCTTTGGAAGTTTTGCACTTCTGATTGTTAAACAATTGGTAACTTCTATAGTGTTTGTATGCATACATTTGCTTTTGCTGTTGTTTATCTGTATTTTGTTTACAGAACTACTAATCCAAATAGGCAGAAGACAAGTGAGGGCACTATATTAAAAAAGATGCCACTCAGCCAAAGCTGTCAGGTATGAAACTGTCTTGTAAACTTTGAATTGTGACGTAATGCAAACTGGCTTAATGTGAAATTCATTGCTTTTTCGCTCTCTATAAACAGTTAGAAACAATCCTTGCTGACGCAACACAAAGCTTGTACATGCAGCCTCTTCATGTTTACCTACAACAGGATTTGGATGAGAGTATCACCATACAATGTTCTCAACACTTTATTGACAAACTAGACAAATTCATTTGCAAGGTAAGATAAATTAGACAATAAACATAACTGTTTAGACATATTATAAAAACAATATTTACATTTTTGCAGTGTTTAGAACAGGCCAATTCTCCAGCTGCATGTTTGGCTTTCACTATCATTCACAAATGTGGCAAAAACCTGAAACTTCCTGGAGGTCAAGGCCTATCTGCGCTGATAGCACACGGATTGGTCAAAAAGATAAGTGTTTAACTTATTATTCTAATAACAAATATGAGCATACATGTTTACTATATATCTTTTGTGTTGTGCACATGTTGCAGTGGTTTGTGAAGTGCAAACAGTTGTGGGTTCTTGGTGGTTCTTTGAGGGACGAGCTCTTGTTAAATCTAGCGGAGGACTTCTTTGATGCTTTAATGGTCAGCTTATATGAATTTAGTGTGTAATAACACAGTGACATGTAGTTTTCTGGAAATTAGTTTTTGTTAACTTTTTTGTTTGTTTTTGTTTTATTGCTAGGAGGTTCATGAGTCAGGAAATACAGGTATGAATTACTTTTTAAATTGTATTTACTGTCCACCGATTTCTTTAGTTAGTTCAGAATCATCATATTCACCAGAAGCCCGTCTGAACGCTGCCATGTGACGTAATCTTTCTTCTGGTGGTATTAGTAAGCATATAGGGCTCTGACCTCGAAAGAAAATAAATTCTAAACAGACTAAAATGTCGTTTTCAGGCCGCCCAGGGAATTGGTGCAGTGTTGACTGGTTGGTCACATGAATATTGGGCATTTTACACAAATCAATCTCCTTTTTAGCATGTTTTAGCGGTGAGACTTTTCCCTCGTGCTCCACCGGAAGTGCCAGTACAACAGAAGTGCCGTCTAATGGCAAAAAGAGGCAAAAGTGGGTGGGGCAGAATAAGATGAATTAAAAAAAAAAGGAATGCAATTAGTAAGGCAAATTTATATTTGTAAAGCATAATTTATACACAAATCATACACAAATTATTAAGGCATTAAAGTAATTCACAGAAAAGAGGCTTTGAAATGACAAAAGAAACAAATAGAAACATAATCATATTGAAATTGAACTTTCTACATGTGAATCTTGCTTCCACAGGAGCCATTCAAGTTACAGAGTCTTTTCTGTATGCCATTGGTCACATGGCTGTTGACCTCCGAATCTACATCCTGATTCAGAAAGAGGTTAGAAATGTATTAACAATTTTTCTGATTAAAAACCAAAAGTATGTGAAGATTAAATTTAGCTAATACAGTATGTGTGGATTCATCATGTCCTAATTGACTGCAATTCAAATGATTATATATTAAACAAAAATGTTTCAAAGGCAATACGCAAGTTCAACCTAATTTTGGACAAAAGTCCAATTGAGCTGAAGAAAGACAGGAAGATCCTACGGTCACAGGAGGCAGCAGATGTCATGTAAGTATATAACAGTTAATTTTGATCATGCTACTACTCAGGAATGCTGTCAACATGATTATCTTTTGTTTTGTGTTTTGCAGGTCCAAATTGGCCTACAGAATATTAGATGGGGGTGGTAAGTCGCCAATGCAGGACAAAAGACTTGCTGATAACTTTTATGAACATGGTCACAGTGTACAATCCTGACATTTTACAAAACAGTTTAATGTTGTGAGTAAACCATGAAACCATGGAGGTGAGCGGTGACCATGGGGTGGAATACTGCATTAAATGGCTTTATTTTCAAGGGAGTAATTGACACTTGTTATGGCTGAACCTTTAAGGGGGTGGAGTCTATGGAAACCGCATACTGTAAGAAAAACATCTTTGACAACACTGACCTGATATGGTTTGTTTCAGATTATGACTTCCAGACAGCTCTGATGGAGGCCTTGTGCAGAATGGCCACATATGAACAGAGGAAGCAGCTGGCAGATCACTGGTTCACCATGGAGCACGTGTCCACAGCGTTTGTCAAGATCCGAGACAGCGAGTTTGAGACGGTATTTAGATGCTTTTAAAGTTATATTTTTCAAATTAAAGCTGGATTGTATCTTTTTGATTTCAGGATTGTCGCAAGTTTCTCAACTTGGTCAATGGAATGAAAGGAGACAAAAGAAGGTGAAAAAAAAGTACTTTAATACAAATCATCAAGTTAAACAGCTGTTGACTGTTTGGTCTCTTCTCAGTGTTTTTTCATACCCATGTTTAGAGGTATATTTGGGAAAAAATGAGGTCAGTGTCTATGTAATAATTAGTCTTGTGAGATGTTTTTTTAAAAATCATACAGTATCTATTAATGTTTGTTTATTAGCTGTTGATGCCGACTGATGAGAAGCTGGAGGAATTCTGGATTGATTTCAACATTGGTAGTCACAGCATCTCCTTCTACTTCTCTTTGCCCGATGAAGATGCACAGGTTCAACACTATTATATAGTGTTAGCTTTGCTAACAAATCAAACAAACAAACCAACAAACCATGAACATACTTTTTCTTTGTTTAGGAAGGACAGTGGGAAACTATATGCATTAATGAGAATGAAGTCAAGAGCTACACTATCAAGGGTAATGTAGAATTTTCCCTTTGTTCAGAAATGAGTTAGACTCTAGATTTTGTCATTGTTTAGAAGAGGGCAAGAGGAAGGTGCTGACGCTGAACTTGTCTGAGGTGGTGGTCGTGGGCTCAGTGGATGGGTCCATTCTCACCATTGACTTCAGCAGTGGCCTGGATATCCTGCCTGTAGTACAGAAGGTTTTTGAGCACAATAAAAACACGGTAGGTGGATAAATAACCTGTCCTCTGTCTCCCTGTATATATTGATTTAGTTGTAGTGTTTTTATTTCACTTGTATTGTTTTTTGCTGCAACATTATAATTTTTTGTACAGGACCATTTGTTTCTTGTAGTTTATTCATTTTTTAAAAAGTAAATACAGCATGCTGGGGCAGTAGTGTCCAAATAAACCTTGACCCTCACATTGTTTACTGATCAAGTCTGGGTCACTTTCGGCAAATGTTCTCATGCTTTCGTTTACAATCTCTGTTTGACCTCAGATGATTTATTACTTTATCACCTCGAATCTAAGTTTAAAATATTTGGAAAGGTGTGAAATGACAAATTATACCGTCCGGGAATGTAATTAATTTTGTAAGTCATCAATCATAAAGATTCCTCGGGGTAATGAAATTCACAACATATTTACGGTGGTGCAATCCGAGGGGCAGGTCCTGGGTTTGTTTGAACATGTGCTGTTTGTTTCAGGGTTTTGTGAGGAAGACGGGAACTTCTGTGGTGAAGACTACCGTGAAAGTGGTTATGGATGAGAACAGTGCCACCTCTCAGGTAAACATGGAACATCATTGTCTTATCAAAAACAAATGAAAAAGGCTGTCAACATGAATGCCCTAAACTTAAACAACAAATTCCAAACTTTAAATAATTGCCCACACACTTGCTTGTGTCTAGCCTTATCTTTCAACAGTATACAATTATCTAACTGAATCCTTTGCTCTCTACAGATTGTTCCGGAAAGCCAAATGTCCCTTGCTGACACAAATGTTGCTCCCATCCAGGTGAACAGCACTTACATCGAATAATGAACTGCCAAATAGTGGATGTATATTATGCCACAAAATGTTTTTTAAAAGTGGCAGAGCATTGATACAACAGAAACTTGACACACAAAACAAAACACACAAAACACTGCAGATTTTGACATGATTTTTGATTTAGTTTATTTCCCTTATATGTGCTAGATAAAATAGATGGATAGATGCATTCAAAGGTTGGCAGCAGTAAAACAAATAAGTTTTAATGTTTACACTCATCGGCTTGTCACAGTGATGCATTGTGCCGACTACAATGATGAATTTGTGTTGGACATTTAACTGCAGCTTGTCCATGTGCGGTTAAGATTATGGCCAGAAGGTGGCATTGCAGGAAAAGGGAAAACGTCTGCACACAACAGTTTCATTCAAGTGTTGAAAAACTCATGATATGCTGTGACTATATGCTGGTTACTCACTATGCAATAACTATTTCTGTAAAATAACACAAATATTTGTAGATGGTACATAGATTTGCTTACATTGAAGGTTATTTTGACAAATGTTTGTCGACAGACAAAAACTCCAGCCAAAATGAAGGCATCAGAGTCGACCACCTACATCAGCAGCAGCGGTAGTGGAGGTGCAAGGTCTGTCTCTACTGTTCTGCATGCTGGTGCGTAACTTCAGACTTTGTCAACAACATAAAAACATCATCCACTGCTGTAGTTTATCTTCAGATATGTACATTTTAAAGATAAAAGTAAAGCAAAGCGTTCTCTGGAGATGGCCCGCTCTGTCGAAAGACCGGGACAAAATTACTTTGGTAAATTAAGAACAACAGCAAAGACCAGCCTCAACACCACTCCCATCACTGCCAGAAGAGATGGTGCAACACAACAGGTTTGCTATCTCGACATTTTGCACTGCCAGGCTCAGGTTATCAAGTCATTCTTTATTGTGTCTTTCTGTGTAGACGCCAACTTTAAGGAATATTGAGACTAACAAAAAGGTGAACTTTAAGTATTTGTTTTATGGACAATACTGAAATCTGGAGAACAAGTTACTTAACTGTTTTTGATACCTTCTTGTTAGTTATAGATGTTACATACTTATTTACACACACATTTGTGTGTACCTAAAATATGTATTAAATTACAGTACATTTTAACACAACATTACAAAAAAAGTGAGCACCCAAAAGCATTTTTACACTATAAACCTTTTCTGTGTTTATCCCAAAGAACACACCTTTAACAAAGGCAAGAACTACCGTTTTGTCGGGACAAAATGAAGTCGAGCCTCCGCTGGGTGTGTGTTGTTTCTCTAATAAACTTAAACCTCTGAAGTTCAATTATTTCAACATTTTGCTTTTTCTCATGCAGACAGTAGTTTTGTTCCTGACTCACAGCCCACGACTGGCAGAAACATGTAAGCATTATGAAATGTCTGTAATGTATGCAAATATATTCTGTCCTAGTCAATAGAAACTCTGTCTTTTGGTGTTTAATTTTAGTTCATCAAAATGGCACAAATACTCTGTTTCTGAGATGCTGATGATGCCAACGCAGAAAATGTGCTCCTTCACAATATCTGGTAAGAACATTAAACAATCAAACATTATTGGACATGACTGTGTGTCAAGATATTTTGTTAATCAGAACCAAAAACTTACACTTAAATAACATGTCTTTAATTCAGTATTAATTGAACTATAACTATAACAAAAAAACTTACAAATTACACAAGAAAACAGTGTAGAGGTCCAAACTATGTACAAGCGCAATGTCCAAGCAACAAGTCTGGTTCATTGTCAAAGTTGTAGGAGCTTCATGGGCTGCAATATAATAATCTTTAACTATAACTTAATAACTTTAAATAAAAATAATCATAACTCTGGTCGACGAAATCTATAAATAAACTAGGACCAGATTAAAAATACATTATTTTACTAAAATCACTAATCGACATAACCATAATAGTAATCAAGATCATATATTGTGAGTGTGTGTGTGTGATTAATAATTAATCATTGATGTATAATAATAATAATCTTTCAGGATCTGTACCAAGTTCAGCCCAAAGACCGGTGTGCCCCTCTTCTGTTCAGAGGACGTCTGCACCGTCCACAGGCCCCGTCCATCCAGAGCAGCTCCACGCCGAGCTCACTCAGCGCCTACAACAAGTGCTGCTCCAGTCGAACCGAGCTGCATCTCCTCAAAGCGCCCCAGCTCAGAGACAAAATATGTCCGACACGAAAAACAAAAACACTGTTGTTGATTCCGTGGCACCTGATCCTAAAGAGAACAAGTCTCAGAAGAGAAACAGCAGGGGCAAAGGAAAGGGTCAAATCAAGTCACAAAAAGTGGAAGATGGTGTTGTGGCGAAAGCTCAGAGAAAGGCTGCTGAAGAGAAGACGTCTGTCTCAGTCAAAAGTACTGCCCTGTCAAGTAAAGAAAAGGTACTGGATAACATTATGTAAATAGTGGCCTGATGAGTACATTCCTTACAATAGACACACTACTTACACTTGAATTTTGCTCTCAGAGAGATGCTGAGGTCACTGGTAAGATGGTGAAGCATATTTCCAGTCATTATGAAGTCAACTCGCTGATCAAAGTGAAGGGTCACAAAATCTCCCAGTGTCTGATACCACCACTCATTGACAGGTAATGATTACTTTACTACAAAAAATGTTATTGCATGCAAGACCATGTAACAATAAACTCTTGGTTTCTTAAAGACCCTTCTTCAACATGAAGTGGCACACGTCTATGGTAAGTAGTTTTACTTACTTTTTTTTTCTGAGATAGCAACGTGAGAGCTACTTGAGTAGCTATGATCTATGAATATTTTGCTTTTGCTTCAGGGAAATGCCACAACTTTAGATATGTCAAACAGCAAAAATAGACCTACAAAGAAAAGGTAACAATTGACAAAATATTTGACTTTTTTATTAAACTAAAATGTTCTTTTTGTGCAGCAAAGACGTTTTTGCCTTCAGTGTTGATACGCCACAACATATTGGGGTGAACTATTTCGTTGAATTCAATTTAAACTGTTATTTTGACATGTGTTTTTAAATTATGTAAATATTTGATTACAGATGAACAAAGGCATCAATTCATCCATTAGGTATGTTTTGCACACGAGATGGAGATTGTGCATGTATTTGGATAACTTTGCATGTTTCTATATTCTACAAAAGTGTCTCAGATGAAGAGTCAAGACTTCTCAGCACAAAGAAAAAAGAACAGCCACCTCCCAAAGTATTGTCTTAATACAAAAGTCTAATTTGGTTCTATACATACTCCAGAAACAACTAGATTTTTCATTTTAAGGCAAAGCGTTATGTGAAGAAGCATCTGTTCAGTGACACCGACACTGACCGCGGCACTACAGACGTGAGCTGGTTGAGAGAGTCCAGCAAGAAACCTAAGCCCCAAGTGACCAAGTACCCCAGAGCAGCTCCTTCTAAAACTAAAGTGGTCCCGGCTTTACCTTCATGTGGGTTTTAATTCCCAAAGTATCCGATTATTCCTTCCACAAATGTGTATAATCCGTTTTAATTTATTCAGGCAATTCTCCAGCGTCACTTGCTCCTTCCCCACTGCCTTTAAACGTCAAAAACAATGCTAAATCAAATAAATCAAACAAGGTAAAGTCAGTTTTAAATATCTGTCAGACTGCAGTTCTCAAGGTGACCATTGGTTGTCACTATTGTTTAATGTAAAGGATACGGCCAAACCTCTGAGAGAAGCTCCAGCTGCTGCCAGGAGGCCATCCAGAGCCGCAGCCCAAATCACAAAGAACTACAGGGAGATGGACAGCGATGGGAGTCAGTCAGAGTCCGAGATGTTTAAGGCAATAGTTTTTTGATTAGTATTAGTCGGGACATTGTTACTTATTAAAATTGATACAGTAAATATTTCTATTTTTCAGGTTGGAAAACCTGAGAAAACCGATGTGATTCAAACAAGAAGCAACAACAAGAAAAGCAAACAGCAATCAAAAATCTATGTTGAGTCTGAGAGCAACATCAGCAGCCAATCAGACTCTGAGGTGGAGCAACCAGATTTTTCAAAGGTAGAAAGGATTTGCCAAATGGGCTCATATTAAAAGTCACTTATAAGAATAAGAATTAATTAATTCTTAGAAGAAATAATTTTTTTAAAATGACTGCTTATTCAAGTTATATAGAGTTCAGTGGTTTAATTGATGTTGGGATAAAGGACTGTTTGAGATGTTTGGATTTGTAGTTTTGAATTGAATTGGTAGTTTTTCCTTGCCGAGAAGGAGGGTCTAAGGACAGGGGAGCTTGGGACATTAGTCTAAGGATGCTGGGACATTGCTAAGACCCTATGAACATTGTATAATCTGTTTTTCACTGTCGCCCCTCGAGGCAACTGCTGTTGTGATTTTGGACATTACAAAAATAATTTCAAGTGAATTGAATAGAATAGATTTGCAGTTGGGAATGCAGAGCCTTCTCCCTGACTGTAACATATTGTATTCTGAAGATGGAGGATGTTGAGGGTCTGTCATGATCTCGGTGCCTTGTTTCACCACAGCCCCCTCATAAATCATCTGCAGTGGTCTTTGTGTCCGATTGTCTTCATTGCGCATTTATGAATCTGTCAGTTTGCTTCGTAGCTGGACAGTCAGAGAGCCGCACCATACTGACATGCCAAACCCGAAGACGCTCGCGACTATGACTGTAAAACATCACCATGACCAGTTTGGCCACACCGTACAGTTTAGTTGTCTTAAAAAGAACAACAACTTGTATAAGGCAGCCTGAGTGACTGCGTTGTTCTTAATAAGCACTGGGTTGTGGTTTGTGACCCGCCTCAGGTCAGCGTGACATCAAAACGTGTGCAAAGGTCAATGATAACATAAATCAGCGAAGTGCTAGTTTGAGCATTTGAACAAAATCTGAAAGCTGTGGGGGAATTACAAATGAAGTCATTTCTTACAGTGACTGGAAGTTATTTTCAAAACCTAGCTTGTTTCTTCATTGCAGTCTTTTATTTTGTGTTTCAGCCAAAGTATGTTGTAGATGAGAGAAAACGAGAGCAGAAGTCGAATTTGAGAGTTGCAAACAAAAAACGAAATAAGGAAAATATGAGTCACAAAGATTTGAAAAAGTCTTGTGAAAAGGTGAGACTCTAGTTTTTGTTAAATTGTTTTGAATATACTGTGTTTGGGGTTGTGTAATATCAATGTAATTTTACATAAGGTTCTCAGCAAAAATGTTTTATGAAAGCTCTGTTAATTGCAACCTTTGTAGGGGTTTTTGTCACCTTTGAGGACACTGATTTAACTTTTATGTTTGTGTGTTCCAGCCACTAAAGCCTGTAAATGTTCTTAAAGAAAGTGCCGAAAAACCAAGGAAATCTACCAAGAAGAATGGCGCCCCAGTGAAAGAACAGTGCAGGGCATTGAAGGAGCCCTGGGCCCAGCGCCAGATCATGTTTTCCCCTCTCTCTTTTATCGAGCGGATGAGATGTAAGGCAGGAAAGTCACACACATCACTGTTAGATAACACTCATTTGTGTGTTAAAGCCCTTTTATAATCTGCCATGTAAATGGGAGGATCATGATGTAATACTTGTTAGTGGTTAGTTTTTTCATTTGTAATTACTGATGGTTATTCAAATATGAATATTCACATGGAGGTTTTTATGATACTATTTTCCATTAAATTGAAATTATTTGTCTTATGTGAAGATCATAAAGAAGATTTTTATTAAAGAGAATGGCACAGAGAAAATGAGATTATCTTAATAAGCGTGAACGTTAACGCTTGAGTAGTATTAACCAGATTATTCATAGGTTTCTAAATTTAAACTTTCCAAAGCCAAATGGTACTAATGCTAAATAGAATTAGGTAACTTTGTCTCCTATTATCTAAATGGCCGGGTTCACCTCTAAACTGGATGTGTCATGTATATTGACCTCACTGTTCACCAGCTGTTTAAACAACTGTGCTTATTTTCATTTGTTTCAGCTGCAGAGCGGTCAGGCCCGAGCTTAGATTTGCCCTGTTCCCCAGTTCTGAGTTTGCAGGGCTCTCCTCTCACCGTCTCCCCAAACCCCCTCACGCCAGTCCTGCTGTTGCCCAAACCCTGCTCCACTGTAACCCATGCCGGAGACCTCAAGACGCAGAAGCAGAGCACCTCCAGGACACAGCCCATCAAGTCTGTGGCCTCACTCGCTTCACTCACCCACAGAGGTCACTGCAAACCATGTGGAGCCATCAGCGCAGTCCAGGTGAAACCACATGCTTTTGGTCAGGTTAGCACTAAGGCCTGTCTCATGTCAAACTCATGAACAGGAGAAATGGAACAATATTAGCAATATTCAAATCCATCCAGAATAAAATTGTATATTGATCTTATTCCGCCCCGCCCACTTTTCCCTCTTTTCCCACGTGATTGGCACTTTTGTTGTAATGACACTTCCGGTCCAGCGGGAATTCCGTTGGTTTAAATGGAACGAACGATGAAAAAGTCTCGCCGCTAAAATCTGTTATAAAGTAGATTGATTTGTGTAAAATATCCAATGTTCCCATTATTTTCTCTCGAGCAGCCTTATGTTAACTAAGGAAGAAGGATTATGTCGTATGAGGGATATTTACAGAATTAGTTGTTTATGATGCAACTCTTTATCCAGCCTTTGTACTATGAATTTCCTTAAGTTTACTATTTAGATAAGATGATTTATTTGTTTTCAAGCCAAAAGAGTCACCGTCCGTCTTTGGGCGTCTCAAGCCTGGATAAATGGCAAGGCCTCTGTCAAAAAGGGCATCCAGTTTAAAACCTGTCACTTTCATATAGTTGATTGGTGATATAATATCAGACCTCCGACTATCCTTGTATGTTAATTATTCCCATCATCATTTTGTTTATTTGTTTCTGGCATACTCGACTTTAACAAATACCTTGGTTCATAACATGTGCCAGATAATGACGTAGCTTTATAACCGAGAGGAATGTGTGACGTCTTCTGACGGCACTGTGCGAATAACGGCCACAAGAATGAGCAGTGAATTACTTGATGCCTGAAGCCTTCGGAGCAGTAACCTGGAAACTGAGAAAGTACAGGCCCGTGACCTGAACAGAGGCAGTCGAAATTCCCACACCAGACGAGAAATGTCAGCAGCAGTGGCCCTTTACTGAGGAAATTTTCAGGAAAGTTTTGTAGAATGACTTTCTCCTGCTGCTAAGCTGTTATGTATTTGAGAAGTTCTCTGAGAAACTCTAAAAGTTGATTTTGAGTGATTAAAATGGCCAACATAAGTCAGATGAGGACAATAATAGCTACTCAGATTTTTCAGCAGACTTTAATATTGCACTGTGGAGAGCTTTTACCCTTTTTATCATTAACTATTACTAATACATGTATGTACGAGAATTATTTCCCTATTGTTACTTAACCATTACTTAACAAAGTTCATTAGAGAACCCATTTGTTCTCCTCTCTGCTTTTTTAGAATCTGGTGCTGCAGGATGTGTCTTCTCCTCTCTCTCTTTCACGGCCCTTAATGACGTCCACTCTGGTGAATCAGGATCGCGCCGGTCTGCCCTCTCTGCCCTCTCTGCCCTCTCTGCCCCCCTCACCGCTCCCCGAGGCCCTCAGCAGCAGAGGCTCTCAGCACAGCTTCAGTAAAACGTCTCTTGTCTCTGAAGCTTCTCTCAGTCGTGGCTCCAGTAAGTCGTCCGTCACAGGCAAAGTAACGGACGTAGTCGGTGCTGCTTTGAGGGCTGAGGTATGTTGGAATGAAAATAGTAATGACTTAATTTGTCTCATAATGTGTGAAATACTCATCACAATGAGTTTAGAAGCGCTTTTCACAACTTTCAGAAGACCGGGCCAAGTTTTCCGGTACGGTAGGGCTAACAAGAACTAGCACGCTAACAACACACATCCTGTTTTGTGGAAATTTGCTCTATAATTAAATGCAGAAATCACACATCGGTCTAATTTTGACTATGGAGCTGCTTTTACAATTAATCTGTGCATTTCTTATACTGTGTGTAAACTAGTGTTGAGACTTGTATTATTATTATTACTAGTGTATTTATATAGCGCTTTTCCACCTTCAAGGTACTCAAAGCACTTTAATGGGTGAAGTGTCTTGCCTAAGGACACAACAACATCTCCTAAATGGTGTAACGCTAGCTTTATTGACACTTTAAAAATGAGCTAGTCTAAATTCACAAATGCGTTGTGGTAAAAGAAGAGAACAAATCCATTCGCTTTCACAACAAGGAGGTACTTCCAGGTTTGATCGCTTTTTGTCAAAGAGATTTAAGTTAAAGTAGCATGATTGCAAGACAAAGTATCACCTTAAAAATAAAATCCTCACAAATGTCTAGAACACAGCAACTTTACAAAGCTGTAATGGAAAACTATTTACAACAAACAAGCTTTAAATGACAAAAACACATCTTCCACCTCTATTTAGCTGTTCTTATTCCCAAAAGGTGTTTTTCAATACATAGTGAATTTAATTCAGCTAATTTCTACTTCAATTGAATTATTTTTGACTTCATGAATACAATTTGTAACTTCAGGAAACGCCACAAATGGATGAAAGCCTCAAGTCTGAAGAGGATGTGGTGTCAGGTAATGATTATAAATAAACAAACAACTGGTAAATAGTAGTATGTGTAGTTGCTAAACACTTTTGTGCCACAAGGTCCAAGTCGCAAGAGGCACATGTTGTACTCCTCATCCAACAACTCTGATGAAGAAGACGAAGAGCAGATGAAGAAAAGCATAATGAGAACGCAGCACTCTCCTCGCATGAAGCCCAGGAAGCTCTTCAAATCAGGTATTTTCACCTTTCCAAAAAGAACAAATGCAATGTAATCTTAAAATATGTATTTTTTTATTCATTTCCTCCTCACTCCACTGTTGTCAAGTTACTCTGTTAATGTTGCTCTCCCCCTCTTTTTCAAAAGATGCCGCGGTTCACCATCCTCACTATGTCAAATCTGTGGCGAAGCAACCCCACAGTATTTATGTATTTTTAACACAAAAAAAAGTTATTTATTGGTTACTGATGAGTTTAAGGCCAATACTGTGGAATATTCCATACAAAGCAATACCCTCCTCATGGAGACAAGCAAGAGACGACACTCAAAGTGCACCTTCTTTATGCAATATTGCGGGGATACTGAATGCTTTTTGTTTTCTTTTTTATATAGTATGTTGACCCTTTAATCATCATCACCACATACATCTAAGTGTTTTGACTTTACAGTTACATTAAAAAATATATATATTATTTTCACTGTTCCAGCAACTAAAGCTCAGGATCCGACACAGAGCTGGAAAGACCTAAGGGCTACAGCCAAAACCAGAACAGCGAGCAAGTCAAAAGCTGCAAAGAGGTCAGCGGAGGAAAATGTCAGTGTTACAAAGAGGAGAAGCGAGACATGCATTCATGAAGACACAGGTAGTCAAAGTCAAAGTCAGGGTTAAAACGGTCTTTGTAGAAACAATTCTCACCAAAGGCTGTGTCTTGACGTGCTCTGACTGCAGTGTCGGCCGAAGGCGGTGTGAGCCAGCTGCTGTCCTCCTCCCACACAGTCATCAGTGGACATTGGGATGCAGATGTGGAGGACGGAGACTTGGATGAGGATTTGGACACACCTGGACTCAACCCACGGGACTTGTGCCGCGAGTTCTCCTGCAAGCTTCAGCAGAAGTTTAAGGTGGGGCCCTGGGTGACCGTTAAGTTAGAGTCTAGACAGTGAGGCGATGCTCAGAAGGCTTTTGAACTGTGAAGATATCAATGTAGACCGTGTAAATGTAAGGTGCCGTTAAGGATGTCAGGATGTCAAACTTTACTGTTACAATTATAATGATAACGATCACAATTTTACAATTCACAATTATTGAGTGAAAATCCTTTACATTCTTTCTACCATTCATACATACAATACACTGCTGAAAGTAAAGTTAATGTGACATAACCAGCTAGACAAAAAGGTGATATTTAGGTTTACTTTTTAGGAATATTGGATTGAATTTTACTTGATTTTGTTTCTAAAAGTGTCACAAAAATTATCATTTTTATTTTACGATTATATTGTAACCCGTATAATCAGGAGAATTTGAATTAAAGATACATAACCATTTAACTAGAATATTAGAATATTTTCTATTTTATAGAATAAGTAATTTATTGATTAACTAAGTTAAGTTCTAAGTTCTAAGTGCCATGTATCTGTCATGATAGGCTTCAGTTTATGTCTGAGCAGGCCAGAGCCGGTTCTACTGTGGGCCTTTGCTGACAACTGACTGATTTTGTTGGTGGCACTTTAATAAATCATTCTAATGATCTTCTTTATCATAATTAGACAGTAGAATTACATAATAAAACATTTCACTTTGCCAAATATTAAAAAAAAGAGCAAGGGTTTCGCAGGGGAGTTTTTTTCAGGTTGATGTGGGCATATGCTGCAAGTCTGATTTTCCATCCAGAGACAGCAGGGGGCGACGACGGACACTTCAAACACCGAAGATACATATTTAACCGCCACAAGAGTTTATAAAGATGTTCAATAAGGTTAACATAACATTTTACTTAGTTGTGCTTTAATTTCTTGAGCCGATAAGACTGTTTCCTGTTTATGAGGCACAGCACTCGTGTCAAGACCCAAAATATATAATTGTGCATAATTCGTCTAACAGTATCCAAACCCAATGCATTACATAAAGAGACATGCAAACGTGGTGTAGAGTCGCAGAGAAGTGAAATAAATGCAGAAAAAGCTGAGGAGAAACCAGACGTTGTGTCATGTTTACTTTACACTGCCACACAAACATGGAATTACTAAACATCTTTTGAAGATGAACAATAATCCAGATACATTTTAGATTTTTGAAATAAGGAAAATTTTTATGTTTGGGTGACATCAGCTGCTCACGTAGCGGACCCTGTAAGCCGGACCCTGTAAGCCGGACCCTGTAAGCCGGACCCTGTAAGCCGGACCCTGTAAGCCGGACCCTGTAAGCCGGACCCTGTAAGCCGGACCCTGTAAGACCCCGAGCCCTTGCCATGAAATGCAATCCGGCCCGAAGTGAACCGGTCTGAGGGACCAAGGCTAGTGGAAACAAGGCTTATGTATCAATAAACCCTGTTTAACACCAGTTCTTTGCTGTAATAGTTCTTCCTGTTTTCACATGTGTTTTTCAGAGTCGATTCAAGATGGTGGAGGTTTACAACAAACAATCTTTGAAGACCATCCATCAGCACATTTCCACAGTCAATTCTGAGGTTGCCAAGCACAGGTCTGTCACAGAGTATATTGAATTGTTGTTCATTCTTTTCTGTGTTACTTCATTGTTGTGATGTTCCTGTCTGTTTTAGGCCCGGGAGGTGGAGCAGGTGCAGCGGGTTCTTTTGGAGGAGATCCATAAACTGGAGCAGGACGACACTGTGCTGAAAAACATAGAGAACGACCTCACTGTGGGTCCCACCGTCTGCCACTGACTAACACGTGTCTCGTACATTTGTCTCGCCACACATGGTGCTCGGGATGTCACAATGTCACATAATGTTATAATTACTGTGAGGAAAAACATCACTATTTTGCGATAGTTCATGATTATGGACTGTCCAATAGATTGCTTTAAGTCTAGAACTAAATCAAACATTGTAAATTAAGTATAAAAATAATGTGACACTGACAGATAAAAGAGCACTTGACATTCATGCAATGGCTTATGGGATCTTAGTAACCAAAAAAACAATTTTAGTATAATGATTATTCCCCACTCTACTGAAATACAACCATTATTCGACTATTTCTTATTTTCATCCATAAAACACTTCCTAATCGTAAATTAGATAATCAAAACAATATCAAAACAATAACTGCTGACTACTAAAATAGCAATAAGTCGCAGCCCTACAGTATACATTGAATGCATGTGTAAAGTAACAATTGGAAACTCTAAATTGCCCCTAGTGAATGAATGTGAGAGTGAATGTCTGCATGTCTCTGTCTCTCTTTTAACCCTAAGGCCCAAAGTCACTGGGATAGGCTCCAGGCATCCACAACCCCTTACGGGAAAAGTGGTAGAAAATGAATGAATATAACACATGGCTAACATAGCCTGTACATGAGAAAAATAAATTTGCCATAGGACTGAGTTAGAAAGTCATTTCTAAGAAACAACAGTAACTCATGGAGGTTGTCTTAAAACTAGAAGTTGGGGTTTGAATCCCACTCATTCTTTGTTAAGACTTTTCACCACCTTATCTTTGCAAATGTGTTGTGTAAGTGATTGGTGGTTTTTATTTCTGTCTTTCCCAGGTGCAGATGCAGCTTTGAAGGATTTTAGTCACTCTAAGTAGATTAGAGTTTCAGTCTTTAGCCTTTATGGACTGAAGAGTGTAATTTGATTTGTCAATTTCCATTGAAGGATCCATGATATAATGGCCCCGCCCAGATCAGCCTTGTCAAAACCTACCTATTTTAAGGCAACAAAACGCTATTGAATGGACTTGTCTCTCAAAAATAGTATCACGTAACTATTACGTTAAGATATTGGTCAGGTCAGGTCAGGCTTCAGAAACGGCTTTCTCCTTGTTTGTGTGTATCTGTTTATCATATTTGGATTACTGTGTATTTGACCATGATGTCCACTTTCAGATTCATTGGAACAAGCAGACCGTGGCCTTCCACTCTTTACAGAAACAAGAGAAAAGAAGGTAAACTTAGATCTTCGGTCTGATGAAGCAGGCCCCAGGGGCAGTGAACTCGGACATTGTGTCAAACCATGAATACAACACTTGTTAAACATGGATTTAAACAGTTTGCTGGAAAATCTCCTTCTCCCTGTCAAAAGACAGTTTAGCATCCGCCGTCAGCAGCTATTATGGGGAGAGATGAGGTTCGAATTGTTTTTTATTTATTATTATTATTTTATTTTTTTACCACATTTCTTTTTTCTTTTCTTTCCTCTACCTCAGATGGAATGGGCTATAAAAGTAGATTCTTGCAAGTTAATTTCAACTTAAAGGTGTATTATGTAACATTTCTGATGGAGGGTCCACCACCTGCTTGTCTCCATTTAGATGTTACTTATTTGCCTGGAATGTTCCATTGCATAGCATTAAACGTAACTATCGTCATGGAAAGAAGCAGGTGATGCTGTTACAGACCAGATCGGTGAGAATGATGGTTTTCTAGCTGTTATTTTCCAATAAAAACACTTGTAACTGAATAAATACAAGACAGATTAAAAATAATAAAAGTTTTGGATTAGTCTCTCTGTACTTTAAAGTTTCACATGCCACTCGTGAGATTTTACATTTGATGCAAATTGGTGTCAGTTGTACAATAGTGTGTGACAGAATGCCATAGTCAAGAAACAAAAATAAACAAAAATAAACTTTCAATTCAGCTATAAATAATTCGTAACTCTCACCCAAACTCTTCTGACCATAAGTAAGCGAGTGTTGTCTTCATGACAGATCTGCTCATGGACAGTGAGTCACAAGTCTCTTCATCTGTTCAGTATTCTCCCTTCAGCTCCTTTTATCACGGTTCATTGTTCACACTTGTCTGGTTTATCTTCCGGTTATATAAAGTTTGACCTCGGTTAACTTATTAGCCTTTTGTTCGCTTGCACATGCTCTTCTGGCTGCTGTGTGTGAAAACGAGAAGTGAAAAAACATTTGGGTCTTGTAAAGTTTGTATTAAGGCAAATTAATTTAAATGTTCTATGTCTCAATGCAAAAGATTGTTAGATTGTAAGAGTGTGTCGGTGTAATCCCTCATTCGTCCAGGAGTGTTCCATTGTAGAAAAAGATTCAGTTGTAGTCATCTGGACTCTGTTTTAGAAAAAACAATTTGTTTTTTCTAAAACAGAGTCCAGATGACTACAACTGAATATTTTTCTACATTGTAAGAGTGTATTTAGACATGTCAAAAATTCTTAAATCGCACCCATTTTGTAATGCATTGGTGAAATATTGACATCTTTGTTCTCAGATGATCCTCGTGTTTTGTAGTTCTGCAAAAATATGTGTTTTAAGTGGCTCTAGCTTCATTTTATCTCTACATTTTAACCTTGTACAAAGAATGCATTTCTATTCAGGGCTCGCATTGTGATCGTGTTTTTAATTTCTTCTTTTCAGAAACGAAGTGCTGAGAAAAACACTGCAGAACAACGCGTGTCACAGCCTGGAGTACGAGGAGCGAGTTTTCACATCCCAGGTCCGAGCGCTTCACAGTTACAGCTTCTCATAAACGTGTTGCCTACATGTTAATAATAGTCTCGCATGTAGCTCTCGAGAAATCCAAAACTGAATCTATTTCTCGTTTCAATAACGGGTCTTTTATGTGTTCTCTGTTGTTTTCTTGGCCCGGATTTTGCATTGTCACCACCGCTGTGTGTTTACAGATGTGTCTGATAAGGAAAGACATGAAGTCGGCTCAGGACAGGCTTCTCGGCGAAATGGTAATTTCAATTATACTGGGCTCTACTTTCAATCTTTTATGATTCATACAATTGTCATGTGTTTGAAGTATTATACTTACTTAAAGGTTGTTTTATGTGTTATTGTGTTCAATCATACGGTAATCTATGAAGATTTAGTTTGCGGATTTTTGTTTTAAAATAAATTTGACTTGTAAAAATACACTCTTAAATATAGTTTTAGCAGTTTAACGGATTTGAAGATTCTTCTTAAATTTTTGTATAAATACAGTACTACTGGCTAGGTTTTCAGGCACATCAAATATCTTTCTGGAGTTCAGATTGTTAAAATGTCATGTAAAGATTTGCATCTAATGTGAGTAATCAGATTTTGTGGTAAAGGCTAACATGAAAAAGACAACGTTAGATTGAAAGCGATTTCTTTAATGCATGTAAACACAAACATAAAATCTGATCTGATTATTGGATTGTCTGATTATTTTGATGTTTTAATTGCTTAATATTTGAAACCCATAAATAGATAAATTTTCTTACATCACCTTTTTTATAACTTTCTGCTGTTTTCTATTTCCTGTTTTTAGCACGAGGGAGAGGTACAGAGCATCAAGAGGGGTCTGCACGCCCTGTTCTTTCCTGATGCAACCAGGTTTTAAAGAGAGAAATCCCTTTGAGTACGACATCTCTGGAAGCGTCCTCAAGGCCGTGTCCTCGCAGTGACACAACAGATGGTCTGCCTCATCTGTGCAGTTTTCATTTGAAAATAATTACCTGGTATTTTTTATGAAGTATTTGCACAGTGTTCATGTTTTAATGTTCGGATTTTATTACATATTTTGGTTGCTATGGTTTATGACTGCCGTGTTAACTTTATAACAGCTAATGGCCTGTTCTGTGTCTTTAATATAATTTGTTTATTTATTCATGCTAATGTGGTATAAAACAGCTATTCAATTGAATCTGTAATTGTTTTTACTAGGTTCACATATTAATTGAAAGTTTTAAGAAAGAGACACAATCCTTACAAAAGATCTTGTATTTTGAAGACAAGTGGTGCTTACAAAGGTATTCTCTTTTCAGTGAGGACATTGGCTTTGTCCCATTCATTGACATACTGTATGTACAGTTCATATCAAACCCTGTCCCCTCTAGACTGCACAGTCCCAGTGACACATTATTCAGGTAAGAAAAGTGAAGCTGGTCACATGCACAACTTCGTCCACTACACGGATCACGCCGCCTCATCAAAGGAGTCCATGAAATAGTACAAAAAGAACAACACTGACAACACTGTAAACCTCCATCGCAGAGGCTCCTTCAGTCCTTTGAGTGGCAGCGGTAAGTCGTCTCCAGGACACGCTGCCACAAACCCTCCTTCTCCCCAGACCCTGCCTCCATATTACAGCAGCTAAGGGCACTGGATGAATGCTAAAGATGCGCTGAAGACAAGGAGGCTCCAGGATCTTTGAACTGTCAGCTCTGAGCAGCCGTCCACAGCCTCAGAAAACCTCTAAGGCCAGCATTTCTTCACAGAAGAAAGCTCTGCATTCACGGCCGATGAAACCTACAACAACAGAAAAAATATTATGTCAGCACATTGCAAAAGCACAATGCCCTTCACTGCACACAGTTCTAACCGCAGACATTCAGTGGGTCATTTATCTATTTATAGCCCTGCACTCATAACATACAGAGCTGCTTTTCTCATGCACCCTCAGTCACTGCTCCATGTCATTGTGGACCTTGTGCTTCCAGCTCAGGCTTAGCCAATGACACGGTGGCGTTTAATCATCTCTCTCTACTCAGCTGAAGGAGAACTCCTAAGGACAAAGACGCCCCTGTCACCAGCACCACTCTCATCTATCTTTAGCTACGCACTGCTCTCCTACAAGTTAAGGGAGCTAAAAATAACCCACTGGCCAATAATAGATCATGCATACATGTATTTGGACATGTAAACACCACTGAGTCCACTGACCTGGTTAGATGTTTGCTGGACGCGTGGACTTCCATCTCCGTGCTTTTGAATTCGTTCAGCTCTTTTCTGATTGCCGCCTGAAGAAAAGAGAGGAGCAGAGTATGAATTAGTGAATGGTGTAATGAAAGTCCTGAGTTTTTAGGTTGAGATTGAGGCTCAATATATGGATTTGGCAGTTAGTCCAAAATCCAAATTCCCTCCGAGGCCATAAAAGTCATCCTTCATATTTTTTCTCGTACACTGGGCCTGAGTCCTATTTAGCAGCATTATAGGACCGTTGGGTGAAGACTCACCTTATCAGCTGCCGAGAGCCGGGTCCAGGGCTTGTCCGCTCTCCTGTCGTAGTCCTGAGCTTTGGCCACTTCCACATAGTCACTAAAACGGATTAAAATCTTTCTATCTCGCAGCTCGTCCACTGTCGGCCGTTGGTTTAACTGCAAAAGAAATATAGAAAGACTTGTTTTAGTGTGAACATTCAAGTCAGGAGTAACAAAACATTTAATTGTTACATATTTAAATTAGCAATATGCAATTTGCAAATCAGGATGGTCTTACCTTTCTATTTAGTCTCTGTTTAATCTCCCGTCTCTCCTCTTGTTCTGTTTGGTCGTTCCTCTCTAAAATCACATTAGAACATAGGGTCAAAATCATAAATTCAAATATGCATCAGTATATTTCTACCGTCATTCTGTAACAATTCCCATTGTATTAGGCAATTAAGTTGGTCTGGATTAGTGTGGCTTTAAGAATATGTAGGTCTCAAAACAACAGCTATACAATTTTAATGTCCCATAGTTCACTTTAATGTATTGAACTGTGTGCACCCATGCATACTCCAGCTTTTGAATTATGCACCATATAAAGGCAAAGTATTACATTAATTCTGTATATTTGAATATACTTTTTAATCTGTCTGTATCAGTAATACATGAGTTGGTGATTATTACTCACGTTTGAGGATGTTCCTGCTCTCCAACTCCTCCACGTTTGGTCTCTGGCTCAACCGCCTGCGGAGAAACACCAGAACCACATTTTGAACCATCTTGGACAGTCCCACAGCTTCTATAGCTTCAGTAGGTTTTTCCTAATTGTACGCGTCCGGCACAGGAATCTCCTAAGTCTCCACCTCGCATCCAAAGCGCGGCTGTGATACTTGGGAAGAGGCGCTCCCCACATCTGGATAGTTTCAGCAAAGAACTAATCTCTTCTGTTTAAAGGCACGTCCTCGCCATGAAGGCATATCAGAAGTGGCTCCCCTGCTTGTAGCTCCTCTCACTGCGGCTGCTCAGGCTTTTTACTACGAGTCCTACGCTCCGTGAGCTTTTGAAGTGGGTCGTGAGGAGGCTGCCCTAGTCTCCCTGGTTACTGCATAAAAAATGAGCGATGGGCGGCGCCAGAGAGAGAGGCATCCCCAGCCCCTGCCTCACTGCTGCTGCTGCTGCTCTTGCTCTACTCTTCTCTGGACTACTACGCTCACTCACACGACCATGAGGTAAGAGCTCTGCATTAGGCTGCAAGTCACGCTTTCTCAGGATTTCAGCCATTTTGGTAAATAACAGCGGCTTTGACAAAGAGAAGTGTCTTATAAGCACAACTGCATATAACGTACACGTTCCTTTCCAATAGAAAATGATCTAAATCAACGTAGCCTATAAAACCAGCCCTTCATTTACAAATGTGGGAAATGCTTAGAATTCATGGGTTTTAACTTGTTTATCCCATGGTTTCAAAGTAATGATAATTTTTGCCATAGCAATTAATAATTGAAACTAATTATCATATCTTTTGAATGGGCAAAAGTCCTCAAATATCATCTATAAACAGGAAACTAAATCCCATAAAATACACATTTCTTTCCTTTAGTAAATTATCAAACTCAAATTATAGCCTCATGCAACGTAAACTATAAAGCTGGTCCTTCATTAATTTACATTTATAGCATTTATCTATGAAGAGATTACTGGCTGCATATCTTAATCTTAACAAGCTGTACAAAGCAACCAATGTTCTGTTTTTATATTAAAGCCTTATTTTGTTAAATAATATTCCAAATAGGCAACAAATGTTGCTTTTCTAATCTTGTTCCTTCCCTGTGGAGACATTACCACCCCACACATTTCTTCCATCTTGTCATTTGTTGCCACTTTAATGAGGTTTCCATGGCAGCACCGCCTTGAAGCTGAGAAAGACTTATTTACTCTCTAAAAATAAGATAGACCTATGTTCCTTGCCTTGTACACTAGCTGGGTATGAAGTCAACTTTAAACAGCATTAACAATACAATAGTGAATGAAAACTAAAATATATGATAAGATTTCACTTGTCCTACAATGGGGAAATTCTACTGTTGCAACACAGTAGACCCAAATCTAACCATTTAACTGCAATATTATGGTATTTGTTTGCTTGTGTTTTACAAAGAAGTTGTAAAATAGAATAACATGTAAAACAAATTTAAATAAATAAACACTGCATGTCATTATAATAATCAGCATTAAAGGTGGAACACCTAGCGATGATGTCATTCATGTCAAATTAACATTCGGCCTGAAGGTGGTTTATTTTCTCTTGAATTGTGAATCATCATCCACTCAAACCACTACCTTTCTTTAGCCTAAAAAATATGCAGCTGTGTAAATGATTTGTAAAACACAACACACAAAGTAGTCCATAAGATTGTTTTTAACTCAACATCTGTTATTTCTGCACTTGGGATGTTTGACTTTATAATCTATAACTAATCTTAAAGGTGCACTATGTAAGTGTTTTTGTGGCTCGTAAAACCATACATTCTCACTGTGTGCAGGGTTCCCTCTCCACAAATCAGACTTGTAACTTGATCTGGTGGCCCCACCTGCTTGAGGTGGTGAACCTTCATCAGAAAGTTCCATAGTGCACCTTTAATTAATAAGCCATAACAACAATTCATCCAACGATGGCACACTGTAATGGTGTAATTCAGCATTATGTGCTTTGTTTGCAGAAAGTCCTTGCACACCTCCGCTTCCTTTTACACGTCTAAATAACATTTGTTTCAAGTCTGTCCAGTTACATCACGTTCAAAGCCCACAAAAGGACTCTCAAATCCAAAGTAACCCTTGTGTGAACTCAACTTTGTATAAATAATAAATGCATGTGTGCAGGCCGTCCCATAGCACACCTCTTGAAGGGTAGAATGCCACCACACAGCAGGCTCTCTCTGTTGCTGTCTGTGCCTTTATCCCAACAGAACATAGGACACTTTATACTTGTGTCCAGTGCAGCTTCAAAGTTAGGTCAAACTCAGAGGCTGGACACGTGCCAATCCCATGAAAAAAGATAAATAAGAACCATATTGGCGATATTTCCCTAATGTTCTTGCATGTTTCATTGCTGCATCTTAGTAAAAAGGGGGTCAAAGGAATTGGCAATTTTCATCTGGACAATGTTTTGAAATCAAGACATTTTGGCTGCCATCCTGAAGCCATTATCTATTATACTGGTTTGAAAAGCTAGAATTTGCTGCAGCTTGTTTAAAAATAAAAGACACTAAATAGTATATACAGCAGGGGGGTGGTGGTACTCACGCTCCGTCTGGTTGTACATGTATTACTTTTTAGCTCCAGTGTTTGTTTAATTTAGAGTTATTTCATCCACATTGTTTGTCCTCATTTGGCTTAGTCTTTGCTTTATAGTTCTGTAGCAACTTTGTAGTCCTATTGTATCTGTTTTTATTTAGATTCAGTCCTATAAAGCAGTCTTTACACTTTGCACTTTGAAGCCAGAAATAAATGGTCCATTCATTTTTCTTGCACGCATGTTGATTTTTTTTTTAAATTAAGAGTTTAAAGGCACGACAGAGGCGAACCATCTCTGTGGTAACGAATGCCTATAACACCCTTGTTGTCAATCAAAATAATAATAATTAAAACTTTTTTTTAAAAAGCACTTTGAGTGCCCTGAAGGTGAAAAAAGCACTATATAAATACTACACTGTAAAACATTTTTTTAAAATGAATAATAATAATAATAATAATAATAATAATAATAATAATAATAATAATAATAATAATAAAATATGGCAAAATATTGTAATCATTTAGAAATGTTTAAAGCTTAAAGTTTTAAAAAATGGTCTTTTGGTATCACAAAAATAAACACAAACATAATAATAATAATAATAATAATAATTAGAATTGATCAATTTAATTAATTAATATTATTATTATTGTTACTGTTTAGCTCCATAATGTGGACTGGAAATAGTTTTGTTAAAGACCTCGCTTAGCTATGACGGTTCTCAGAAAGCCACATATTTTTCTAGGTGTAACTTTGGTCAGTGGCTACACTGTCCTCTAAAAGATTATAAAAAATTACAGCTTCATTTACACTTTTCCAAGGGTCCACATTCAATGACATTGGTAAGCAGCCTCTATTGCTACAGATCTCTTAATGGCCACTCAAAAAAATAATCACACCAATTCATTCCCATTGGCAGGGATTATGAAGTATCTTCCTGCAATTAAGAATTTCAGAATTATAATTTAGAATTAAGAACTTTTCTGGGCATTTTTTGTGAATTGTTGCATAGGTCTGGACCAAAAGATATATTACTCTACTGTGAGATATTTTTTATTGTTGCACCCATTTAAATCACCCCTTTTCATCAGCCTCGGAGAACAAAACCGGCTGGTGCTATTCTTACCCGCTCCAAACATTGTCTCACCGTGTAATGACTCACTGACAAATCGGACATTGTTAATAAGCAATGCGACCAGGAATACAGTGAGGAATTATTCATCAGTGGTCCCAGGTGAATTCAAAAGTGAGAAATGTAAAAAAAACATGCAACAAAAATGAGGCATGATTTACTCATTGCAACAGGGACTTTAATAGGCCACTAGGGATGTCACAAGGGCTAATTTTAAGTATTGACATTATTGTGAGGGAAAATGCTATTCTACAATATATATTTTTTATTATTTGCGGAATATAGTGCTTTTAAAGTCACTAGAATAATTTTATGGTGAGTTATCTACATTTACAATCGTACATTCAGCTTTTCCTGGCATTCATTGGGCTTGCTGGCTAAAAGGTAATTCATTTAACTTCATCTTTTAGGTTTGTTATTTATGGTTATCGGATATTCTGTTGCTTTTGAACTTCCTAATATTATTTTACTGTGAGATGTGTAATAATACCTGTAAGTGTGTTGTAAGAAAATCGATAGCCAGAAACTAGTAATTGACATTAAAACCAGTATAGAAACTAGGTATGCAAGTGAAAAATTATCAGAACTTTCAAAAAAATCACATGAATAGGAAACATTTTGGTCTTTCCTATGGTTTATATCTCTATGTCAGAATTTTACCAAGACCGCAATATGAGTAATATGAAAGTAAGTTACTATTTTTTACGAATGTGGTATTATAAATGGTATCATGTATTGAGCCTTTTCCTTTGTACCTAAATCAAGTTTGAAATGTCAGTATTATAATGACACTTCTTTGTTAAAAAGGACTAAGAATGTAAGGACAAAAACAAATGCTACATCTTTTGAGGCACAGACGGGAGGAAAGACTCTCTGTGGAAGCCTCTTTTTGATCACCTGAGATCAAGTCCGTCACGTTCAAAGCTCAGGCTGCATGAAGCACTATCAGCTGGTACTTTAGAAAAACAAACACAAAGCTAAGTGTGTCCCACAGTGTTGACTCTATTGCCTTTTAAACAGATGAAAAAGAAAATCACTGCCAAAGCCCTGGAGGATTCAGCGATCTGTGTTATTGACCAGCGTTACCTTAGCAACAGCGCTGGTGTCTTTTCTCCCTAGTAACATGCTAATGGCAGATCTCACTATCACGAATGGGCTGGGGCCTTCTTACAACAGATGCCATTTTTAGAAGCAAAGGTTTCTTCGGCCGTGGGTGGAGCAGACTATAGGTTCACGTGAGATTACAGTCCAAACAGCACGTTTTGGTGATGTTCTATGATGCTTATGGTGAAGTGGCAGTATTTTGTCTTACAAATTAGTTTGAGAGCTGTTCAGCCAGAAAATGTACATCGAAAAATAAGTATTTTTAGTGTGATGTCAAAATTCAGATGTTTCGATCTGGTTGATGGCAATAACTTGGTCATTATTGGGCCTGTTGACATTTACAAAAGTGTCAAAAAGTACTGCCATTGTTGGGCACAATATTTTGTCAGATGAAAAACGTATTAGTATTACAGTATTTCATCAGTCAAGTTGCAGTATGTGAAGAAAATTTGAAAAGAAAAATAAAAGTAAAAAAAATACAGAAGTTCTAAAACTGAATCCCTCGGTCTATGTCATCAAAAAGCGACATTCCATCGAAAATGTAGGGACAATTTACACACAACTGGCACATTTTTTAACAGTTATTTAACAAAATAAAGGTGTTATTGGTATTGTTATTGGTCAGACCATAACTATTATGTAATTTATATGGCCATTGGCCCTTGTTTACTGTATTGTTGCCAGGTAAGAGTTGTTGAATTACCTCTGTCACATCTGCTGCTCATGTCATGTCTGCTTATAACATCCCAAAAATAGGCAAATGTTAAGTAAAATCTTAAATATAATCATGTTCACAATGTTTTAGGGAAATGTTTGACCTGTCACATGCACTTCAAGCCATAATCTTATTGGCACAAATTTGTGAAGGCAATCCCTAACAAAGCAGCAGTAATCAGCATTAACAGTTGTGTACTTATTTATTTGTCTTTGGGGGTTTCTTTTAAAAGTAAGTTAGAGCTCATTAATTCCCCCTGCTATGCTGATGTTATTTGGGCTGCATACATTTGAGTCAGTGCACAATCTCACGCATTCCTCACTTCCCCATATCCATATTGGGTGTATAAGGCATCCCCAGAATACCGGGAGATGACGCATTAGGGTTTCTACTTTAAAAAAAGAAAAAAAAAAACGCTACAAAACAATGCCCTGACAGAAAGAGAAACAAAAAGCTGAAAAGCAGCATGTGGGCGTGCGGTTCCTCGCCTTGTTCCTCTTTTGTTTAAGCTGCCATTTGTTCAAAGACACCATCAAGCCATTTCTGTTCTGGAGATTTCGTTCTTTCTGTAGCCGGTGGCGATTATTTCTGCTGGTGTAAATCCCGACAACACATTTGCGTAGGGAGAGGGACTGCATATGTGTGCATTATTGAACAGGCTAAAATTAGAACAGCGCCGCTTCACTGGGAAGCGGCAGACAGTGAGGTACTAAAGATAGAAAGGTCATCTGTCACCACCTCAATGGAAAAGAGCAGTCATTATCAAATATAAGGGTCTTAGACTTTCTGCTCGATCAACGCTCCATCGAAACAATGGGGCGTCGTTGCTATAGTCACTGAATTCAAGCTGGGAGCAAGCATTAACTCCACAGGCCTAACGTGATGGACTGTTTTGTCGATAAGTATGAACGCCCTGGGAAATGAGCTTTTTTCAGCTCACTGTCCTCCTCCTACACTCCAGAGCTATTTTTAGACCGGGTTTCCCTCCAAAATGGTGCAGTGTGCCAGTAATGCGTCGCATGAAAATGTGAAAAAGCAATTTTGGGGTTCATAGTTAACACAAGACCTCTCCATTCCCAGGCACTGGTCTGGTTCACAACCGTGACTTTTGTGAGATGTTTACTGTGGGTGCAGGTTGCTAAATCTATGTTGAGAAAAAATAAAGCGTTTAAAAACATCTTAGGTTGAGAAATACAATTGAGCTTGATATTGTTGAATCTGTCTGGGTGTGGTCAAACAGGGTCATGCCCATCTGCAATATTTATGATTATTAGTGTAATTATTCTTGTCAACGTTAATGAGGTGTTTCAGTAGTAGTTTCTGTACATTGATAAATTGAACTACTTCTCTTTTTTTTTATTTTAGCACTTAAGCATCATGTTGTCAGGATTGGTAGTGCAGGTTCAGCTTTCTTTATTGATAGTCTCTGATGGACAAAACATAAAGTAAAACAAAATACATATAGAACATATATAAAACACATATTTAATAGACTGAGGTACGAACAAGTTTTCATACCTGTTGCTTTTAATGTGTAATGAGTATAAATGGGTATTGTATTAGTTGTGAACTTTTATTTTTGTACTTCTCGCAGTAGTTATTGCATTAATAGTGGTGTTCAGTAGCTGGCTGGATTAAAATAGAAAGATGCAGCTATTTTTATCTGGACACCAGTACATGTTCTTGTTTCTCTGGTAACCTGCAGTGAAGTCTCTACCCCTGATGAAAACATGTGACAAAAGTTATTTAGTATCCTAATATGAGTTATAGATACTAAACAATTATTGTTACGCACCCCTCCTCCTCCTCCTCCTCATCCTCATCATCATCATTTACCCACTTTTTTATATAAAATTATAACTTTATCATCTGGAAAGAACTGTGCAAGACTAAACTGTTAGACTATTCATTTTTTGTTATGATGTACACACATTCTTTTATTTATGTATTCCTAAACCTCTAAAATAAGGGGAAATGTACATAAAGCATAAGTCTTTTTCAACCCCCCTGTCTTTAGAGCACTGCAGCCTCTTACATAAGCCGTCATCAGGCTCCATCGCACTTATATGCAAAGTGTTTGTTGCACCCATATTTCCTCCTTCGTGAGAATATGACACCTTTCCCTTTTTTTCCCAAGAAATCTTAAAATAGCTCGGGCGGATAGTACACCACAGATGCCTCAAAGAACAGCCGATCTTGCAGAGAGGAGAAGGATGGAAGAGTACGGGAAGAGCAGCAGGTTATGCAGCAGTGTGGTGTGCCTCCGTTTGAGACAACGGTGGGAACGAGCTGCAACACGTTTGAACATGGTTGAGAAAACAGACTTGTACAGTGGTTTCCTGGAATTTGTAGCCTTGTAAAACTTGTTGCACTTAAGAGGCTTTGAGACTTAGTTGTACTTTCCTCACAGGGAATGATGTCAAAAGTACGTGTTCCAGTAAGTTGGAGAAACGTCTACCGCACTGGACTATTTAAAGACCTTTGGGAAAATGACTCCGTGCAGCCATGGCGTTACAGTCATGATAAATATTACAACATCAAATCTGTTTAATCCACAATCTTAATCTAAATGTAGTTATATTTAAAAGTTACTTTTTTTGTCCCTTTTTTTTAATTTTTAATTAGACTTTGAATTTAGTCACTTTTGTCACAAGTAACAGATGAAATTAGTCCGTTGAAAAGTTGGTTTAAAAAAAAAAAAATCATCACTGACGTATGTTATTTGGAAATTGCAAAAGCCATACACAAATTCAAATTACTCAAATTACTATTGCAGATACACTTATAGACGCTAATAGAAAGAGTCCATCAAAATACATGTTTAGCAGTTATAATTGATGAAACCACATATAAATTACTTGCAAACAAAAGTTGCGAAAGACACTCTCTCAACCAAAATGCCCTACTTTTATTATATCATTCATTTGTCATGTCATACTTGAACTATTGTGTTGAAGTGTGGGGAAACTGTTATAGGACTAATTTAATGCCACTGATTCGACTACAGAAAAGGACTTTAGGATTGCTCACATTGTCCATTGGAATGACCACACGAATCCATTGTTTGTAAAATCAGCTATTTTGAAATTGGATGATGTTGTAAACTTTAAAGCCGCTCAGCTATTGTTCAGGGCATCAACAAACAGTCCTCCAGCCTATTTAGAGAATCTATTTCAAGACATAGATGCTCATCATGAACATAAACTCAGAGGAGAAAATAAGTTTATATCAACCTAAAATTAGAACTATCTGAAAATCTATGTGTATCTCACATCTTGGAGTCACTATCTGGAATGGATTACCAAATGATAATGTAATGTTTTGTCATGTGAACTATATGTGCAGGTTTAAAATAAATAAATGAATTGATTGATTGAAATGTTATCGTTCTTGATTAATAATGTTTCTTTTAAAATTATTTTTATTTCTAATACACCATCAGCAGATTTTAAAGTGACTATTTTCTTTTTTTAAAGTATATATATTTTTTTTCATTTTAAAAGGTTTTAACATAGAACAACAAAAACAGGAAACGGAACATGACCAAAGAGAACAAAATAAATCTATATAAATAATAAAGGCGAGAAGACGTCCAAAGAAATGTAAATTAAGGCACACAAAGTCCAAAATAAAAGTCCAATTTAGTGCTAAGTCTGTCAAATTTGTCCATTTTCAAATTACGTCCAAATGTGATTTTTTTTTTTGTGTGTGTCAGTTATAAGGTCGGTCCAGTCCTTTGATCGTTGGTGCAGTTTGTGTCATACATTTTTTGTGACGGTCTTCTTTCCTGCAGCCAAAAGTATGCTCCAATGATATCCATTTATTGTGTCCATGGCAGGATTTTGAGGCCCAAATACATAGTTCTGCAATTGAGGGGGATGACGATGCCAAATATTGGACTGAAATTGGCAGTGCTCTAGGTAATTTCAGTCCAATATTTTTGAGCAATGACACGGTCCCAGAACATGGCTCCTGGCTGCCTGCTGCCACAATTTCTCAAGTTACACTATTTCAAACTATACAATAGTTTGTCAAAGAAAAGAAAATACAGAGATACATCAGATACAAAAACTAGATAATAATTTGTATTGGTAATGAAACAATTACACAAATAGGACTAAATTTAGAATATCTTTTGACTTTGTTTAAGGATCATGGCAGAATAAATATTTCATCTAATGTAACAACCTGGAGTTCAATGCCAGGAAGACAGTGGAGATGATCGTGGACTTTAGGAAAGTCACAGCCCCCCAGCCCCCCCTCACCATGACAGACTCCCCCATCACCACCGTGGACTCCTTACGTTTCCTCAGCGCCACCATCACCTTCCATCTCTGCAGGACCTGTACGTCTCCAGGGCTCTGGGACGAGCAGGTTGGATCACAGCTGACCCTTCTCACCCTGGACATGTTCTATTTGAACCACTCCCCTCAGGCAGGAGGCTACGGTCCATCCGGACCAGAACCTTCCGCCACAAGAATAGTTTCTTCCCCTCTGCCGTTGGACTCATGAACACTTCTTAAACACCTGTCACTTTAATTTTAATCAATCACTTTCTGGACTAAAATTGTAAATTTTGCTTGAAATTTTGTGTACACAGTAAGCCTATTTTTATTTTATCCTATAGTAAATTTAAATTGTTTTTCTTGATGCATGCCCTTTTTGATTTCATATATGTTGTTTTTATTGATGGTCATCGTTGTATGTTGCACCGAATCATCAAAGCAAGTTCCTATGTTTGTGAATTTGGTCATTGACAATGTCAATAAACCTTTTCTGATTCTGATTCTTCTTCTGAAAAATAAGTACAGTATTATACTTCTACTCACTCTTTCCAAATATGAGCGGGAAAAAAAGCTGTTTTTTTAGTTGTTGTTGGTGCTACGTTTTCCATAATCGAGAAAAAAATAAAATAATATCTCGATCTATATCAGAACTATCGACAGACCACATGATAAAACTGCTATTTTGTGTTGAAAATTACATTATATTGTGTTTTTAGTATCATTGTGGAAATTAACTATACAACTGTTATCTGTCCAAAAATATCTAGTCACTAGAGCTTGGGACTGTGTCCCACACATCAGCATTTTCATAAGGTTAATGGTAAACAAACAGATGCATTAATACTAAATGTAGCATTAATTCAAAAGTATTCACACTATAGTGTGAAAAATGTAAGTACCAGTAAAGACCCAGCAGCTCATCAGTTTGTTCCACTGCGCTTGTGTTTAATTTTGTGTTTGCTTATGTATCTTAGGGAGTTTAATACAGCTGCCAGTAACGTAGAAATTTGACATTCGATCCGACCTGAGCTCTATCTCAAATTAGAGTTTTGGTGCATTTTCAGCAAGTTCATTGAAAATACAAGGTTGGAAAAGGTTATTACAGCCATAGTAGAGTAAGTGGTAGGATCTGTAGTTATTTTGAACCTAATTTGCCTAGCTATGGATCCACAAAAGTGCATGACTTAATGTAACATAATTACCTTCCGTCATGTTATTGTATTATAATACATAAAATAGATCACACTATAGCCTCACTATCAGGCAGACTTTTCAGCGTAGATTGTTTTCCGAAACCTAATGGAGTGTTTTGCCTTCTTTGAAATTGTGTTGTAACAAAAATCCCTTATTTGTACAATGATGTCTGCAGAGGAAGCTACAACTAAATATTTGTTCTAGTTTCACAGCCAAATTTAGCACTAATATAACAAGTACTACTACTACTTCCTCAATTCCTTATTTGACCATGTGGGTTTACTCACTCTCTGCAAACCCACGGATGGACACATGATGAAGGCACTACGACTTACTTGGCGAGCTTCATCTCGATCTGTTGGCGTATTTCTTGGCGTTCTTGATCACTGCGGGCCGGGAAAATGTTCCTGTCCTCCAGCTCCTGTTTGCTCGGCCGATTTCGTAGTTTCACAGCAAGTAGCTCCTTCCTCAACCTGCGAGGAAGTGTGCCTGCAAGAAAAGTGAGAAAAGTTTAGCACTCGCAGCAAATAGGAAACTTGTGAAAGGTGTGTGAAGACTAAAATCTGCTCACAACACGTCAGACTGCGAGAAGTACCAGAATACACTAACTGGAATACAAGCTCACAGTCAAAACAATAACAAGATGTCTGTTTGTGGCAATGCAAATGTTCCAAATGCCACATTTATGTTGCCGTATAAATAGATCTAGCTGCTCAAAAGTAAAATTAACAGAACATTTTGAGAAAGAAGTAAAATTTTTCTTAGGTAATAGGCATAAATAGTTTGAATTTGCGGGGAAGAAATATAATAGATTTGTGTTTCAGTTAAGAAGATTGATTGGACAAAGTTTTTGAAGTGAAAATTGAAACCATCCAAAATGCAGAGACAATTTCATTGACGCTAGATAAAACTGTCAGAAAATGGTGTTAACGTTCATAATTCAGCAAATAAATATGACATCATTTATAGTTCTTTGTCAATTCATTTCTTTTAAATTGTAAATTAAATGGTTGCTAGGTAATAGTTGTGGAATTACCTGTCACCTCTGCTGCTCATGTCCAACCAAGTAAAATAATAAGCTTCACAAAGTTGTTGAAGTAAACTAGGCAAGAACTAGGCAAGATTATTGTCGAAATCTTTAATATAATCCTGCGTTAGGTAAATTGGTTTTAACTTGTCATATGCACTTTAAAGTCTTATTTTGATGATTTCAGAGTATACAAAATTAAGACGTTCTATGCGTTGACACACAATAATAATAATAATAATAAAGCCTTCTTTCTGTATTAAGAACGCTCCAAAAATATGCAGAAAAATTGTAAACATTGAAACAGTCATCTCAAACCCACTGAGATGTCATGGGTTTTTTGGAAAGCTTTAGTAAAAATATAAATTACAGTAATCTCTTCATAAGATCTTATTAGGTTTGAATATATATTATATATTTTAATACCATTTACTACCATTCTTATTTTTACACATTGCCCACTTTTGTGTGTGTGTGTGTGTGTGTGTGTACTTAACATAATATTTTAATATATACATAAGATTACAGTAAAATAAATATGAAAAAAAAGTAAAATAGATGACAAATTAATATTCATGATAAAACAAAAATGTCTATTATTCATATATATGGCTATAGTATATGACATGCAGATAACCCACCCAAATAGAATAAATGCATACATTATATAAGTGGGTGATAGAGCGCAATCTGAATAACGCTGTGAACCCGTTCTGAAGACGCGCAACAAATTAAACACTGAGCTCATATTTCACTGTAAAAAAATGCCCCAAACGAAGCTGCTCAAAAACAAAAACACCTTGTCACTGGGACACTCGCAACAAACTAACTAACAAACAAACTGACCAGAGATGACCGAGTCGTTCCAGCTTTCCAGGTCAGAGGGCAGGCCTGAGGTGATGGAGAAGCATTGGTCCAGCCGAACGTTCTCCTTGTTCTCCTCGCCCTCTTTCTTGGGCCAGTCTGAGCCCCCCATACAGCCCCCACCCACAGGTCCCGAGTGCTGGTTCTCAGAGCTGCAGGAGCGGGACAGCCGGCCGTCCGAGCACCACAGACTCTGTTCACACCCCTCATGGACGCTGGGAAGGTAAAATAATGAGATTAATGTGATTAGCAAAAAATTTATTAGATGGTCCCGGTCGGAATATTGGTTGTTTTTTTTTTGAGTGGTGTTCCATAGGTACTAAAGGAATACATAATATTTTGAGGATTAATTATTTTTTTGGGGAAAAGTATCAGTTAATATCTGATATCAAACTCAGAACTGAAAAAGTTAAATTGGTGCATTACGGATCAAAACGTAATTTTAAATCTATCACATTAAAATAATAATAGTGTACAATTCAGGTAATAAAAGTTGCAATGCATATATAATATATTATTAGCTTATTATAAAAGAGTTGTTTCTATTTCTAATGAGATTTTGTGTTTTTGCCTCACCTCTCTTGTCTGTTTTTGGAAGCAAATGCTCTCTGCAGTTCCTCCATGATACAGCTAGGGGGCATGGGAGGGTGGATCATGTTGAGGTGTGGAGAGCCCGAGGGGTTGCCCAGGGGCCCTCTTAATGGCAGGGGCATCGTCGCCATGGTTTCGGGAGCCCGGGGTGGCGGCTCTTTGGGCTGGAGGTAGGAGTTTGGCAAGTGTGTGGGCAGCGACATAGGACCAGAGTCTGAGAAAAAGATTTCAAATATTAAGAGATTGAGACTTTGACATATATACATGTAACTGGATGAAACGCACCGTCCCCTGAGCTGTGCTGGGACACTAATTTGGGAGGTACTTGTGGAGGTGATGTTCCTGTTGGGACGTCCTGTTCTGTTAGATCCTCTCCGGGCTCAGGTCCGTTCTGAAGCCCATCTGGAAGCTCTCCCGCGGGGTGCAGCTCGTCGCCCCGGGCCTCGTCTGAGAGAGCCATGTTCTCCTCCACACAGCCTCCATCCTGCAGCGGGCTGCTCACTGCAACAGGCACAGAACAACTACTGAGACAGAGTACACTGTGATGTGTGGCACAGAGGGTCAGGGTGTGGCAGTCTTCTTTTGGTCTAATCTGCCATATGGATACATGAAACAGCCAGTGTTTTGTCACAGACACACAGATGCAGTAACAGACTGTTTTCATACCCTTTTGTGCCATCATCTTTCAATTATCAGATGCAGCAAGCTGTTGTGTATTACATAATATATTGTGTATCATAAACAATGTGAAATGTATCAAAAGACACACGGAAAAGTTTTCCTCCCTAAAATGTTAGACATACAATATCTTTTAACCTTTTATGAGCAACACATCTGCACATCCTAGACTCTGAACTACTTACTCTACAGTGTAGAGTAAGTAGTTCACTACTCTCTGCGCAGAGTGCATTTTATTCCATTGTCTCTGCTGCCCTCTATTGGCCACAGAGCAGAATGTCTCCTTGTCTTCCCCTCACTTGCTCTTAAAACTACATAGTACAAAGTATAATGTGTGCATCATAAAGTATTTTCTTGAACAGCACTCTAAACACACTTTATTTCTGCTTCCTATGTCTCTTGTGTCTTAGTTAACTGTGACTGTACCTGGGGAGAGATGGTTCTCGTCTGGTCCCAGGTACTCCACACTGCTCACTGTGAGGTTGGCGCCGAGAGAACCTCCAAAGGCCCCGAGCAGGACTGTCCCGTCTGAACAGCAGCCCTGGGTCGGCGAGGAGGGGTCATGGCATAGAAGACTGCTGGATAATGCTACATCTGTGACAGAGGGCATAGTTAGTCGACGTCTATTCATTCCATGAGCATCTGCTGTCAGAACAATGCAATTATAACACACACATAATCTAATCATGGGCCGTGTTGAAAACTACGCCCAAATCACAAAGTGCTCAATCATATTACAGTGATGAGGCCATTCTGTGTCCACTTGGAGGAGTGGTTTCACACACCACCTGGGAATATTTTTCTTAAATGCATTTACACCGATGTTTAGGCCTAACAAAACAGACCAGATAGATGTGTACTTTTTACCATTGAGCTATATATGCATTTATTTCTTCAACTGATTTTGTTCTACTCTTGAAATTTATGAAGTTGGACTGAACAATATAGATTCAGTCCATATAGATACCGGTAATCATAAGAACTAAACACTAATAATTGTGACTATTTTAGAAGAAAAATGTAGTATTTTTTATTCAATCTATTGTCCAACTTTATTTAGTCATTCAGAAAGTTCGATTTCATAAAGCTGCTCACCAACTTGAGAAATAGTAACGTGTTAGACAACAAGAAATACACGTAAAGAATGTAAGATTTCACTGTTGATTGGCCAACTGATCTCAGTAATCGTTAAATGTTAAAGTGTGTTGTTTTTTTTCTCACAATAACAGTAACACTATAACCTTATATTGTGACCTCTGTGGTGTGCCCTCATTTGAACTGCAACAGTAAATGAGGCAACTGACAAAATAAGAACATTTTAAAGGAACTATTCAATTAGAAAAACATGTAAATGTATTTTTAATCTTTTTTTTTTAACTGTTTCATTCTTTAGCAGAAATATATTTCTAATAGAAAAAAATATTAAACAATTAATGAGCATCAATAAATGGTAAGGTCTTCCATTCTGCATTAGACTCATGGATGATTAAACTACAGCTCAAATAAGTCATTATTAACAGAGGACATTTTGTGCATGTTCTCTGTATAATCTTCCTCTTTAATAACATGAAAAGAGAAACTAGTGTTGCATCTGTCTGTTTCTTCAGTGCACTTGGTGCATCTTCTCTTCATTGCTCATTTGTAAACACAATGAATTGCTGGATGATTCATTCACAGCCCACAGAACGACAGGAAATTAACATTCTTTTCATTGGTGTAAAACAGTATTTACTTGGGGACGTTTCGTTTGTGTGCATGGGGATCTTGAAGGTTCTCAAGAAACTCAAGGGAGTGCGAGTCAAGCAACATTTGTCAAGGTATAATCATGGAGCTGAAACGTGGAAACCGGCGCTGATATCGTATAAATTAGTCTCTAATAACAAAGTAATGAATAATGACTTAATGATAGATGTTTAATACTGTAATCCAATTAGATTCACATTCAAACAACTTTATTACTCCCACCAGCCTAGGGTCATTAGTTTGAGCAGTAAAAAAGCACATAGGGGACAAACAAACATGCAACACATTGTGAACAAAATAGAGCTTTGAGATCAGTAAATAACACCCAATAAAAAAATCACATTACATCTAAATTAATCTGTTAGAAAATAGCTTTGAACAGTTAGGACATAAACAGGGGGAAATCATCTTCGACATACTGGATAGTGTTTATGTTGTTGTTGTTCCAGTCTTTTTGCACTTTTGTAACATTTCATAAGGTAATTATTACTAAAACAAATACCTGGAAAACATACATTCTTTCATTATATTTAATTCTAATCTGACCTGTAAAATGGCCACAGTTTAATGCCATACAGTTTATTTATTTTTTTCTTCTAACCAAACAAACATGTACACATTGAACTGTTTTGTATGAATGCAGCAACATGGAATGTATGTAGAGGTGGGCGATATTGACAAAAATGAATAACTGGCTATTTGTTTGGAATATCTCGATTATGACAGTCGGATGAGATTATGTCAATCCAACAAACATGTGTTAAAACATGTTTAGCTGAGGTTTAATTGTCAGACAAATGTGAAATGTCTGATGAATTAATTAGTGCAGAAATATCACTTTATATCCTGATTTGAAAGTTTGCAACGTTACTGTTTGTAGCATTCTTTGTTATAATCAATATACTTAATTTTCAAATTTCTCCAAAACAACAGTCACGAGATAATCTCCATTTTGTGTATATTGCCTATCTATAATTGTAATGTAAATAGTTTCTGGATGTGTGTGACTGATTTTGAACACATAAATAAATAAAATAAAACATCTCCATGGAGACAAGCAGGCCTTCCACCAGAAAACTTACCTAGTGGACCTTTAAAGAAAATTATAGTAAACTGATTTGATTTAGAATCTCTTTTTAAAATGCTCAGAACTGAGTTTCACAAAATAATTACTTGTAGTTCATATTCATGAAACACGGTTTTGGAGGCTTTAAAAAATAAAAAAAATAAATGAATTACCTGTAGAACTCTGCTTCAGCTTTTCGTTTTTCTTTTTCCTCCATTTCCAGGGCTTGAAGAGGCGTCCTAATGTTGCCAGTTTGCTGTTTCTTCTGATTGGTGGAGTGTGCACCCCCGTCACCAGGCATCCCGTCCTCAGCACCCTCTGCTGGTCGGCCACCTCCACTGCAACCACAGGTAAGAATCAGAATCAGAAAAGGTTTATTGCCAACAAAATTCACAGGCTAGGTACTTGCTTTGGAGATTCCGTGCAACACAACAACAAACAATAATAAAAGCAAGATATATCAAAAAACGCATGCATTAAAAAAACAATTTAAATGTACTAATAAGATAAAACATTGACAGTTAAATTTACAGCAGTAGGGCAGAAAGAGTGACAGTGCAATGAGTGGTTGTTGATTAAATCAGCTCATGAAGCCACAAATGAATATTTAAAAAATTCAATATTGATGTAATGAGGGAATTATTAGATTTAAATAAGCAAAAAAAAAAAAGGAGAGTGAAACGGCAATTAGGTGGTGCTGAACAAACCATAATGTACTCCAAACGCAGTGAACAGATTGAATTAAAAAGGCTAATCTGATCAAGGCACACTCTGTCACAGCTATTTCTTCCCTGTGAATCCTCTCGCCTGGAGGCATATATCGCATATCAAAATAAATTCATCTCACAGTCCAAATCAGCACACAGCAGTAGAAAAGTGTATTTTTGGCCAAAAAGGACCTTGAAGAGGCAGATTTCCCAGAGAATGGGTGCGGTCACTGTAACAGTGTTAAAATATGCTGCAAATGGATTCAGACACTGCGATGTTAGATTTGTTTAAAACACAATATAAGATCCTGACAAATAACTTTATGATTGCCCACTTTATGTGGGACATTCATATTAAGTACCCAGAATCGGTAAAACAAATAGATGGCAGATGATAGGTGATATCACTTTAACACATTATAACAAAGCAAAAAGATCTGGATGTTATCTTCAACAAATGAGTGGAAACATGCTGTGGTTGCAAATGTTGGTCACTGAAAATCTTATAGGCAACATGATTCTAATCCTACCAAAAGCATATGAATATTAAGTTGTAAGAACGTACTTTCAGTACATTCAAAAGTAATAGGAGTCTTATCAGTTGTTACAGTGGAGCTAGAAGTTGAAACAAGTTGTAACACAGCTGTGTGGAGAAGAATGCTTTCAGAACACTAAATAAACACATGCATTTTAAAATGTATTTTGTAATGTAACCCTACTGTATTCTGAATACCAAGAATAAATTGGCATTTAGTTGTATTATACTATTGTACAAAAACGCAACATTGGATTACAACAGCTTTTTTTGTTATGAATGTATTTATCTCTCACTAATATCCTGCAGGTTGAAGCCCATAGTTCAGAATAAAGTAACATGATGTATTCTTTTGATTTTTGTAAATTAACTGTATTGTAAATACTACCAAATGAATGCGTAATTGTACCAAAATCAGTATTCTGAATATGTATTTTTGGTACATGTATTTACATAGGAGAAATACACAAAGTAGAAGTAGTAGCAGTGATACTTGGAATTCATTCTAAGTAAGTAATTAGTTTAAGTAAAGTGTGAGTAGGCTCGATCCACTCTGTTTACACTTCATAGAGCGTTCTGTTAGCGCAGCGCTGCCGGTTCATAGTGATCATAATCCGTTGACAGTGGTATTCAAAGCCACAGACAGCCAGGAGAGTGAACTGTCAATCACTCCCACTGTCTGCCTGAATATCAATGCAAATGCTGTGAAACAACTCATTATACAGTCCAACCAATTAGACCAGATAGAGGTTTTGCTGTAGAATAGCAGTCAGACGTGTTCGCAGCGACAGTAGAGGTTGAATCTAGAGATTCAACATATCGTCTGTATGATCAAATGGAAATTGTTGCGTTGAAGGTGTGTAGGGGCGTGAACTAGTTAATTTATTAATAGCAACTAATCGACAGTGATGGATTTAGTACTACATTTTATTACTTAAGTAAAAGAACAGATACAGGAGCAAAACAATACTCAAGTAAAAGTAAAGGTATCACATTATTACAATTTAAAAGTATGAAAGAAATCCTTTAAAAATTTACTTTAAGAGTAAAAAGTAAAAGTAATTATTTTTTATTTTGAGAACTTTTAAAGCATCAAATTGTAATAAATCTTGATAAGGACTTCTGTTCATTGTAGGCAACTTTCCAGGTTATTTCTCTCTATAAAGCCTATTTGTGTTTGTTCAAATGGAACTTAACGTGCAAAAAAACAAAGCCCTAAGACATTTTAACAGCTCTAAAATCTTCAGAAAATATACTTTTACTTTCCAGTCCAGTTCAAAAATGTAGTGGGGTGGAAAGTACAGATACATGCTCTGAAATGTGGTAAAGTGAAAAGTATTATATGTAAAATGTATATAACCCCTTATGCTGGGGGACTATTTTTCCAAAAACGCCTGAAAAAATGAGCCCCATTTAAAACTTAAGCTGATCCTGAACCCTCTGGAGCACAAACAATTGGCTTGAGCCTTTGTGAAGCTGAGACTGTAGTTTTGGACTCTGATGTCTGTTTTTCTCTAATCATAAGTAGAAGCAAGCTCTGCACAGAGGAATTCAGAGTTTAAATCCTGCTAGATTTTCTTTTGTTAAATGTTATGAATGAGTAAAGCTGGTGTCTGGCGGTGAGGTCTGAGTGACACTAGTTTTAACATTTATTGGGTTTTGACAATTCTCTTTTAAAAGCTGAAGGTAAAGTCACTAAAAATGAGTTTTAGGGACTTGTAATAAAGCAAAAAAGTCCAGGCGGAATCCATATTAAAGTCCTATTCATTTTTCTTTTTATTTTAGGGTAATTTTTACTTGGTTTACGGAGTTTGGAGTACAAACTGAACCTGATGATGATGATCCCAGAATGATTGATTTGACTGGACATAAGAGGGTTACAGCTTCATCTTTAAGTACAGCACATCAAGCAGCTTGAGAGTTTTCTTTTATAAGATGGTGGACAAAATGGAAAAAAGAAAGAAAAATGTTCCTTAGAGAAAGTACAGATTAGTTTAGTAACTAATTTAGTAATGGAATAGATGCCGGAGAAGATGTTTTATGACTCAGACAAATTACATCAATAACGAATGTAAATGTGTAAAATTATGTGTTTCAATGAAAAACCTACAAGTTGTTTGAGTACTCGACCAAGATGTCCTCAAACGGCATCACTGTAGCTTTATCTTGGTCAAATTTAGTTAAATATCAAATTCATAGCCCTTTTGCAATCCAACCAACTAATCGATAACGCAATTATCGAATTAATTGTTAACTGCAGCACTAAAGGTACAGTATGTCAAATTTGAATCTCATGTATATTTCTCCAATACAAAATTAGTCAAAAAAGAGTTGGATAAAAGAAAAGGAGCATATTTATATTATGAAATTAGTGAAATTGGATGAAAAGTGATATTTTCACGTTTGTGATTAATTATACACTCCATTCACAATGTTTACAAGCATGTTTTAGCACATTTCTCCCATATTTAGACATTGGATTATTTTGTATCGCTTCAAAGCCATAATATCTCTCTCACAGTTGATACCAGCAGCACACAAAACCAACAGGAAATGTACGGGATGCATTGAGAAGCCGCATGCGTCACTGGGCCACAAAAGGTTGATATCTTTGTTCAAAAATCCAACTAAAGAGGATTTGTTGAAAGTGGGGGTGGAAGGGGAAGTGGAAGGGCTGAGGGCGCGGTGATGGAGGAGGGTGGATACTTGAGGAGTCTTTGAGGACCCCCACACACACACACACACACACACACACACACACATTTTCCCTGGAGCACATGGGCAGAGAGCAGAGGGAGGATTCAGGGAGCGAAGAGCAAGTACAGTGCTGCGTTACATACAGTAAACTGGCCATGTTTATGTACAAGATTTAACACAATAAACAAAACTATACTAGAATCCAAGTAATAAAACATAATAAAAACAACAGAGTAAACATTAAACAATAAAATATAGGGCTGTAGACCTTTAGTCATTTAGGCGATAGAGTCTAGTAGTTTTTGTTGACCAGTTATTTTATCAGGATTGTGAAAATCTTTCCCTACCATAGCAAGAAGGAGAAGGTCTGGAGAGAGAGAGTTACATTGTGTGACATGTGGGAGTGAATAGTGAGTTTAATCTGCTGTTTTATAGATAAATACACTATTTACTACTGTTTTTTTGTATAAATATTTGTAAATGTGTGATCTTCAGTGACCGTGTGGTGTTTATGCCAGCTCAACATCTCCTTTTAGTCGACTAATTGTCTCAGAACATGTCTTTAGTCGACCTAGAATTTCTTTAGTCGTCTACAGCGCTAATGAAATAAGTAGAAAACGGGTGTGTTTTAGCAAATTTATCCAACCATACAACAAAAATTGCATAATAATAACAAGAATATTTTTGCCTTCTCTCAGTTGTCTCAGTTAAACACTACAGGCAGCACAATGTCATACATGTAGTAATAATGTGTAATACTTGTGTGAATGACTGTGTGAATCACCAATTCACTGAAGTCACTTTAACTGTTTATTCTGTCCGTACTGTACACTTACTGTATTGTACATCATTGTTTTGCAGACTTTACTTGCACAGTGTTGTATTTTATTATCTTTACACCTTTTTGTATCTAACTCTATTCAAAACATTTCTAATATTTTAGTTCGAGTGGTTAGATTTAAGTCCATTTTAATAGTTATTCATCTTGATTTTTGATTCTCCGGCTGTTCTGTCTTCTGAAACAGCAATACCATTCTGCATAAGACACTGTGTGAACAATGTTAAATAATCTTCCAAAATAAATGGATAACACCTAACACATTTGTCACATTGATGAAACTTAAACTATTCTAACATGGTCAAAAGAATAAAACCTACCTACTACTACGAGCTCCCTATATTTCAATAATACATAGCATAGTATAGCATTTTTGTAATAGCATGCATATGATTCTAAGGGGTTTCCAATTGCATCAATTTCCTGTGACAAAAATGTAGGGTTTTTCTCACGTTTGTTGTCTAGCTCATGAGTACAGCACCAGGAAACCTTCTTTTAGCCAGGAGAAGAGGAAAGACTAAAGAGAAATGGTGTTTGAAGCACAGTCTGTCCCTCGCTGTTTGATGTGCGACTTTAAACTTCCTCAAAACCCTTCTCTTTCATTTCGTCTGTCTGTCTTGGCGGAGGCAGCGTTGCAGACGAAGCAGCGCGCAGAATCCGAATCAGGTCAAGCTTAAAACCAAAAGGAAGCTCTTTCTGTCGCCACGGAGACACAGAGCTGGGGGGGTGGGGCGGGGGGCTGCTGCTGTTGCTGCTGCTGCTGCTGTTACCATGACGACTACATCCAGATGCAGCGAGGGGTGAGAGAGAGAGAGTCAGAGAGTGAGACCCCCCGACCGATCAACAGCAGCCGGCGACAGTCACCTCCGAGCGGCCAGTGGCGGCAGCTGGTGCACTGTGGGTAATCTGGGAAGGTGGCAAAGACGCGGTGGAAGGGGGAAGAAAAGAAAAGGGGGGGTGGCAGCGAGGAAGAAGGGGTTTCCAGCGAGGAGAGGAGCGGACGCTGCGTGAGGGAGGGGTTGTATGGGGGGTTGTTGCTATACGGAAGAGCTTCCAGGAGGAAAAAAAGCTCTTGTCCAATCACGATGCAGCTATTTATAATGCATATCAAGTAACTCTTCATTTTTCATTGAAGGGTGTTTGGGAAATGACAGGAGTAGTCTGGGTGGAAAAAAAACACATGGAGATTTGTTGTCACGCCGCAAATAGCATGAATGGACGACCATGTGGCAGAGAGGATGTGCAGGTCTAATTAATATGGTAATTCCAATAGGATTTATTAAAGCCATGCGTCATGCTTTTGCAGGCAACCGCTAATGCATCGCTTCTGCATTCTCCTCCGCTGGCACTGTGTAATACCCGTCTGGTGGCGCTTTAATGCCATTTACAGGATAGAAAATTCATTCCCAGTACAGAGGAACAGAAGAGGGCTATGTAAACATGAGGAATGAGGGCAAACAGTGGTCACAAATGCCACACGGTGCAGCCGCAGAGAGAGCAACGAGTGATTTAAGAGGGGACATAAAGGAGGCAATTTCATAATGTGACTTGGCAACATGAGCTCAAAGTGAAAGTGGCCCAAAGACCACACCTCGTTTACACCAGGCGTCAGCAGCGCAGTGTGCAGCCCCCCCCTCCCCAGCAGCAAAGGTGAACCTCCACACAGCAGTTCAATATTAGCAAAAAAGACCATTTATTCAGACTGTCATGCTCAACTCTGTGAAAACATACAGCAAGTATTCATCTTTGTATTCGCCATTCAAACCAACAAAATAGTTTGAGTTCAATTTCAGATTAAATTAGGTTAACTTCATTCAATGGTCACGGCATTTTACTTGATGTTATGGATAGGCTGAAACTTCAGCGTTATTCCAGTTGAAGAAATGACATTAGTTCAACCTGGTTTATGGGTAATGTATGACTCAGCAACAATGTACAACCGTAGACCCATACTACAGTAGATGTAGTATTGGTAGCATAGACATTAAGATCAGTTACAGAGATATTGATGCAAACATATTGGAAATTGTATAATATTCTGAATGGACAAACACTTTCCCTGTTGTGGTAGTAAAAACCACAAAGGATGAAACTCTACGCTGTATCTTTCATTGATCAAGAAGGCCGTTGTAAGATAATATTAATGGACCATTTACAGCACAAAAGCGCGCTCCTGACTGGCTTTGCTGAATCACTATTTGATCACATAAAGGAGCGGACGGCGTCGTGTGTTTTTAACTCTCAGCGTGGCCATAAAAGATTAAACCACTTCAGTTTAAATCAATACACTTTCAGAACACACTGGACCTTTTCAGTATTTACCTGTAACATCAAGTTTACAAGAAGCAGCTTCCTAATAAATGCAGTTACATTACCACCACTAAGAGCAATGACGACACTATATGTCCTTCATATTACAGCGTGCAATTTTGCAATCACACTCAAATGTATTCTGCTTAGTGATATCGACGACCGCCGTTAACCACTCACCAATATGTAGCCTATTTATTGATTTTTAAAGCTCAGCAATCAGTTAGAACAAAATCATTACAAATAACAAATGACTACCAATTCAAACAAGGCACGCAATTAATAAAAAATCCAAAAAATACCAGCTTATTAGTGAGTTGTAAATTCCATACAACATTTAAAGTTGCTTTCCTGTCTTGAAATCCCAACTTGTTAAGAAAAGCAAATGACGGCTTTCAACTAACTATATTTCTGTGTAATATATGCAATGGTGTATTCTAGAAATATAATGTGCAGGACCATCACAGACCCTCATCATCGGATTCAATTTGAATTTCCAGGTCTGGTAATGACCAAACTGTGACAAAAATCATGTTTCAAATCAAATATTGATTAACAAAAAACTATTGTAATTGTTGAATTAACAAATGTAATAAAAAAACAAGTCGACAATCCAGTCAGAAAGCAGAATGAATTCACATTGGGTTGCCAGATCCTTAGACTAAAACCTAAAACCAGTAGTATTGTCAAATTACAAAAAGTTTTATTTCAATACTACTGATATGACTCGACACACAATACCAATTTCAAAACCGCATTCATAATAAAAACATGTAATTTATTTTTCTTAAATATTACCATGTTGTCTTATGATAGCTCTGATATAGATCAAGATGTAAAACTATTCAGGAAGGGTCAAAATGTGTCCTTATTACGCATTTTGTCAGTAACAATACTTGTTCAAATGAGTTTTTGTTTTGACACTTGTTTTAGTATCTGTGTATTTATGTTTTTGACAATCCTGGTTAATAATTGTAACCTAAAACGTTGCTCCGATATTAAGTATCCTCAGTTTACTCATGAAATCCCAGGTTCAGTTGTGATAGCATTGCTGTTTCTTACACCAGCAGACGACCACGTTACAACTATTGTCCTGCACATGTAGCGGACGACTAATAGCAGCATGTCTTGTGCCCAGGCTGGACCCCCCGCTCGCTGCTCCAGGTAACCCGCTGCCTGCCCTTGAATTCACCACCTCTTCACCCGCTGCTCCCCTCCGCTCCGGGCTCGACAACTGCGCCACCATCTGCGAGAGCCGCTCCGCCTCAGGGCCCCCGAGCGCACCACGCTGCAGCCCACGGAGTCCACAGAGTACAGGCCGCGTGAATGAGAAGGATTAAGAATAGCAGCAGAAGCAGAGTACGGTAAGTCATGAACTTTATCAATGGGCTGCATGTTTCAAAAGGCTAAGAGAATGGTGACTCTTTTCTCTGATGACTGAGCTCTCACTGTTAAACCGTTTTGTGTGATAGGTTTTTCCTGAAGTCAATGTTTAGATAAGCAGATACAGAGTGAACGAGGGTGGTACTACTGTGTGTGGATGGGACTTCACACTAAATGTTTCAGTGAACAGAACGCATTGACACAGTTGATCTGCAGGTGGCAATAAAATATTAAAAGCATTTAAGTTTTAATCAGGGCAGCTACTTTCTCTGACTGCAAATGTCAAACCTCTGACAAGCTGACGTTTGGTTTTTTTTGGTCTTTTGCTTGGTTTCACCACATCAATATTGGGACAGCACAGGGAACAAACTGAGAATAAAACGACTAGATCATGACTAAACCAGGACTAGAACAGGACAAAACCAAGTGCAAAACCAGCAAAAGTGCGAATGCCAATGTTTCACGTCATGTTGCCTGGTTACCGTATGAGAATGAAGTATTGTCAAGCTGTGCAATGTAATTAAAAATAGTATACAATATTTTTTTTTAGTATAAAAATCTAGTTTACAATTTTAGTTCTGAACACCAAACCTCAGGGGCTCTGGTTGAAGGATGCGCCAAATACAGAGGAAAAATGCAATAATTAAATTCTACTAAAGTGCAAACAACATACAGTAAATGTTGTATTAATCTATGTTCAAATTATTCATACTTCTTTCTTTGCACTGTAGATAATCACCTCTCTGACACTGCAATTTCTTTAGAACCACTGCTTTAAAACTAGGGCTGGAAGTTTTATTTAATTAAACAAACAAAAATAGCTTTTGAAATACTTTTCCTGAACATAAAAAATACAAGCCATTTACCTTCCTTCTTCAATTTCTTCCACCAAAGTCAGAACTCTGTAAACCTCTCAATTAAAAACAGCCAATCAAATCACTGACGATTAGAGATGATTAATTGCTCATCTCTAATTAAAGCAACACCGTGGGCCTGTGTAAATGCCTCCGTTGAGCTTCTGTATTGAGCTCGTCCACACTGCTAACAAGGGAGGCTGGTCTGAAGAAGCTTTCCAAGAAATTCAGACTGAGAATTTCATGCAATATCTATAGTATAGTCCTTTCAGCAGTCAGTATGGCAGGAGCACAGTTACCCTGTAGGTAATTTGAATTTTCATGGGTCTTTTTTGGCTGCGGTCATTAGAGACACATTTATGCATGGTATTAATATTTTCACCCTCACAATTTTCACAACAACATTCACAATATTTTTCAGTATATTGCCCACTTATACCCTTCTGTCAATCTGAAAAAATAAACCTAACCCAGTGAGATCTTGAACATTAGGGCTACAGAATCAAACAGCTCTATGAATAATGTGTCATATTTCAAATATTTGTATGCCTATTCACCAACTGTTTTACTCTAACTTTTATCACGCTGTCTGGCACAAGTCTTCTCACATGTTTTGTGCCAGAAAGAGACTCTGGGGTTGAAATCAATGAGCAAATTATTGTAGTCTTGGAGGCAGACTCGTCCACAAGGAAAAGCTGATAGAAGAAGATAGAATACAATATTTATACAGTCGCCCACTACCATATCTGGAGCACCTCAGTTTTACTATTTCAATTATCTGCATTTAATTTAAAAAATAATAATAATAATAATACAAATTACAAATTGAATACAGTGTAAAAGCCAGCAATAAATGTATTTTTATTTAAACAAAATAACAACAAAAATACATTGTAATTATCTTTTTGCAAATTCCAAATTTTATTCCGTTAATTTTGAAGAATTGTAGAAACATCTTTCACTGTTTTCACTGTTTTCACTGTTTTCACTGTTTTCACTGTTTTCACTGTTTTCACTGTTTTCACTGTTTTCACTGTTTCACTGAACTCCTTTTGAGTCAGACAAACATGTTGCATTTGGTTTTGGTGGCAATGGACAGAAAACTGTACAAACCGTGTGTTGATGGGTAAGGCGACATGATTCTGTAAAGGTCATGTCTCTAAATGATTTGAGTGATTACGGCCGGGCGTGAAAGTGCAGCGCGGGGCTCATGCTGAGAGAGGAGTGATGTCACAAGGCTCCCAGCCAATAGGAACTGCCCCTGGCTCCTGTGTCTGTTACCATATGTTGGTGTTAAGAATGAGAGCTGTTGGGAGATGCACATGGACAGCAAAGAGAGGAATCTAGTTCATTCTCAGCTTTGCTCAGAAGGATTTACAAGAGTTTCAATGAATTTGTTAGCACCAAGAAGTGACACAAGCGACAAATAAGCATTGTGAATTCAGAAAGTAGTAACCGTAATATATTGTAAAGACATTCAATAATAATAAAAAATAAATCAATACTCAGAGTCAGATATTAATACTAAGACTAACTAGCGTCAATACCTAAGATTCAAGAAAATTCAAGAAATCTATTTGCCATTTGTTTGCCACACAAACGTTTATTTTGGAATTCTTGTGCAGCGCTCTCAGGGGTTGAAAACAAACACATGTGTATATTCAAATATACACATGTCCTTCATCATTCAAGTAGGCCTGTAATTTCAAAGCAGCGAGGTATAGCAATAGTACTAGTAAAATCAAAATACTGATAAATATTAAATATTGCACAGGGTGATGAGATTAAACTATGTCCACATGTGATCAAACTGAAAGGAAATGTATAAAGAGCAAAACATTTGATATTTCTTATTTGAAAAGTTTAAAATTGCGCTATACGTAAAAAAAATTGTGTTTTATATTATTGGTATAGAAATATATATTCCCTTAGTATCAAAATTAAGTTTACCTCTGCTTTCAAAGTACTCTGAATGGCCATCACCATCCCACGCAGGACAGATTAAAACTCCGACACTCCTCTGTGTTTGGCCCAGAACAGAAAGGTCTGTGTGTGACCCTCAGAAGGCGCCTCTCTGGAGTTTCCTCGACACATTTGTCTGTGGGCTGAAGATGATCCCGTCACCCACACAATAGAAGTGTCACTCCAACCTGCTCTTCGGACAACAAGTGTTTGTTTGTCGACACAAGGATACTCTCAATGGAGAGTGCATTTACTCTCAATGGAGACAGTAATCAGTGCTCTTATTTACTGTTAAATATTTTAATGCTGTCAGTTGCATCACATTCACTTTAAACGTGTTTTACACAAACTGGGCCTTACTGTAAACCTGTCATTTTAGATTACATATTCAAACCTTATTTTTGATTCAAATGTGTTCAATGTTCAACTGTGGAGTATTCCATTAACATCTCTTAGGAGTCCTGGCCCCAGAGGGGAGGAGCCTATTGTGCACGTCTTTAGTGGTAGGGGAAACCAGAGCCCCCATAGGAAACCTACAGAGACACGGAAAGAACACAGAAACAGTTTTTTTGTTGTGAGGCGAGAGCATTAACCATATTGTCATATCATTCCGCCTACACTGCAGTTGATTATATCTTATATCGTCAATTACTGTATATCGCAAATGTCCTCATTTATATCATGATAAAATGATCGCCCTGCCTTAACCGTGTGTATTCACATGAGCCCATCAAACCTCACATGTAAATTGTCAAAACAGTCACAAAGACAATGGATCCAGTCTTTTTTATTCAGGAAACGCTGAAAGATTTATAACTTCAATTACATTTATTTTCCAGGGATACATAAACATAAACACACACATAAACAATATATCCATATACACAGACTTTCATATATATATATATATATATATATATACATACATACACATACACATACACATACACATACACACACACACACACACACACACATACATATATATATACATAATATACACACATACATATACATACATACATATACACATATATACATCTATACATATACATGCTGCTACTTACATACATGCCATCTCATGCATTGCTCATATATCATATATTCGTGTATACTTCCATATGCATGTTATATTAGGATTTGGATGAAAGAGTGTCACGGTGGAAAATGGACTCCTGAGAAGCTACACAGCACACTATACACTGAGTCAAAACAGACAGATGGTTGGCAGATTTTGGATACTTTATATTTTCCTTTTTTTTTTTTTTATATTGCCCTTTAAATTTAATTTGCATTCATATTAAGTTCATTGTTTCCAGAATTAATTAATCCATTGCACCTTCTTCGCATTTTTTAGCTCAGTAAATAATGTTACCAGTTTGATTTAAATGAGTAATTGCAACTCCAATAAAAATAAATCAATAAAAATGAAATACTAATAATGATAATACAAATAAAAATTGATATTTTGTGTTTGGTTATGGATGGTATCTTATAGCATCAAGTAGGCACTACTGCTCTCCCCCATGTACAAAGAGAAATACAATGGTAAGTATAGAACCTCAGCTGCGATCTCAGTCATGTATTATAATTTTCCAGTAGCTTACTTTTTAAATTCCTTTTATATATTGATAGTGAACAGACAGCTTAATATCATTGTGTAATTCATGCCATATTTGTGGACCTCTATAGCAGACACTAAAGCTAGTACACTTTAATTTCCTGATTTTCCCTTTTAAAAGATACTGGTACTAGGAGTATAGTGCTTATTTTAGAAGTGCAGCATTCAAAACCAAAACACTCCAAGGTACAACACCATCACTCTTCTAAACTACGACAAGGATAAGACAAGTTATCCTTGTCTTTTAAAAGGCTTCCCCACGGAAATGTCCAACTTTGAAGCAGTCAGAAACGTCCTTGTCCAACTTGTAGCAGTTAAATATGACAGTATACCTATAAATAAATGAGTGCTTGCAGTAGTTCATCTCAAAGTTCAAGTTCAGGTGAGTGCAGAGTGGATCTGCAGAGAGTGTGGGTGGTTTCTACTAGAATAGCTACAGAAACAAAGCTAGTGTAAAGTATTCTGGTTATTCAAATCTACTAGAGCAGATCCCCTACAGATAAAAGCAGAGGGAGACTCAGACTGCTCCTACACTGTTTAATGATCAACATATTGTGTTCTAACTTCATTACTGCGTAGAGGTACAGAGGTAGATATGATGGATATAAGATGCTGGAGAAGTAGGACTTAACAATATAGTTGCATTGCCAATTCTAGAATTTTTGGTACTATACTACAGTATACTAAAATTCTTTGCTCACAGTGGCTTGAGGTTTCGCCCGTTCTGCTCCATTTATCACAACTATCGATCAGTGGTTCCAAAAGACTGTGTAATAGACTCTTTGTAAATAATTGAATTGGATTGAGGGCAGACAGAGCAGGACGCCGTGATTCTATCTACAGTAGTACAAAGGCTGGATAATGAGACGCCCTGGATAGCACTCTCTGAGCACCTTGCGATTGAAAGTAATATATTCATTATCATTATTATTATGACTTGGGTTGTGCACCAAAACATGCAAAATGAGACAAGATTTCCTGCTTATTCTTGACATAATAGCGCTTGACAAAATATTTTTTCCCTCGAGTCTCAATGATTATTTGACATCGATACAGATTCTTAGAATTATCAAAACATGCTGTCAAGAATTTAGATTGTACTCTAAGGGTGCATTCAAACTTGCAAAAACACTACATTAAAATTTATACTAAATTAGGCTTGAACTTGGAACTAAACGTGGACAGGACCAGGGCTGAACCAGGACTAAATCAAGTCTGCATCATTTTGTCTTGCATCCATATATATGTTTATTGATCTTACAACTAGTGCCCAATGTACAACCAAGAGAGACGACCATTTCCCACTAAAATTAGAGGATAAAGACTTCCCTCTTAGTAACTATTTGAACTGTGCTAACAACTTCCATGCACCCGTCAGACATTCATCTAATTTCAGTCGACAAAACTCAAAATTGCAAAATATATTCCGCAGCAAAAGCTCTCGCGCCGGACCTCTGGCTTCTTGATTTCCTCTCATGAACGTGCAGCGAGCGTGGGATGCATTGCTTATCCAAATTAAACAACTCAATACAAGCGTCCAGACAGGAGCTGGAAGCCGAGCAGAAAGTATACAGAGCTTCTCCTGGGAAACCAAAATATCTGATAAAAATAGCAAGCCCTTTTTACTTCAACCGAAACAATGTCTCTCCAGCCAAAGCCAGGAAAACTCTTGCCTGGGGCTGATTCTGCCTGTGTTCCGACACGACTCGTTACACTAAATGTGGGCTAACCTGATTTGTCATAGATATATGGAGATGCTTAGACAGGCAGATGTGGTTAAGCATGGTCAGATTTGTCATTAGACCTTCCATGTAATAACCGTGTCAATAACCATGTCATGCGTGTTATTGGGTCTGCAGCTCAGACTGTAAAGCTGTGGAGGGAGCTGGTATGACGTCTGGCTAAGGTTATTCTGCCAACTAAGCAACTTTATACATTTTATTACCTCTGAAAATGTACGTTTGCTATATATTTACATAGTGGATCATTATTTTATCATAGTGGTGCATTGTTTTATGTGTGTACATTTTAAAAGGCAGTATTGATCTAAAACCACTTAATAAAAGAAATAAGTCCGCTGACTTTGGGTTGAAAACTCCGGCATGATCATCACAACAAAGTGTCGGGCTGACGGCCCCGAATATGGAAAGCTTCAGATCACAGAAGCAGGCAATGGCCTTTTCTTGTCTTTTTTTTTTTTGGAGCCAAAATGGCTATGCCATGTTATTGAATCACTGTTTAAACATTTAAGAAAAAAATATATAAAAATGGAAAAGCATGTGGGTGTGTATGGGGGGTACAGGGCAAAACACAATGGCATCTGGAATGCTGAAGAATAAAGATTACTTAAACATCCTTCAAATGGGAAAATGAGATAGGATGGGTAAAAAGCTCTTAAGAGTCGATTTTCCCAAATATGTCTCCTTCAATAAGTTATGTACTCTTTTATTACTAGTATAAGTAAACAAACCTGCTGCATTAGTAAATAGGGATTTACTGAAGCGGTTACTATTCCATTGAGACATTTCCAGATCTTTGTACTCGGCTTGGTCAGGACTACATTGGCTGGCAGATTTGACCTATTGTGCATGTTTTAGGTTGATGGGGGAAACCGGAACCCCTAGAGGAAACCCACCCAGACACGGAGAGAAACATGCAAACTCCACACAGTAAGGCCCGGGCGTCTCAGGAGTTGAACCCAGGAACTTGTTGCTGTAAGGTGAGAGTGCTCGCCACCGTGTCTGCGGTAACCTGCCTCACTCTGAACTGAGTTCTTCAGTTTAGTCTCCTGCAAGTTAAAATGATCTCATGACTCTTTAAATGTGTTCTTTCACTCTGTTAATCACGTACTTATGTGTCCATTTCTCCTCCCGAGAGCAAATGCACAGTGTGTCAGGTCAGACAGAGGAACAAATTACTAACTTCTTCTCGGCCATTCAGGGCTGGAAGTTGCCAACCACTATTGGCAGACCAAGCCACAGTCTACAAAGGATTTCCCCAGCCATAGAGATACATTACACACAAACTTCCCTGAGCCTGGGGGAGGCAACAGCAGCGCGGGCAGTGGAGGAAAATGATTATCTGGTAGTGGGACGTGCCTGTGCAAAAACAATGAATCAGTGATGAGGGAAGAAAGTGGTTTGGAGCTCATCAATAACGACCACATATTCAGCCTTGGCCACACTTCTTACAGCTTCTTTAATAGGATTGGACAGAGGCGTTTGGCTTACATGGATGTATGGATGATTAGACGGAGTGGATTTGTGCCTGGATATGCACATTGTCCTATCCTCATTAAAGAGTTATCTGTGGACACGATAAAAACTAGAAAGCAAAGAGAAGCGCCAGTTTGGCTGTCTCTCTCACTCTTTCTCTTTCTTTTCATCCATCTTTCGTTTTCATTTGTGTTTCATGGGGGGGCGGGTCAAAAGTCTCTATCTATATATCCATCTCCTATCTCTTTATTTTGCTTTGTCTATGTCTCTTTCTTTTTCTCTCCCCCTTTCCCTAGATATTTGTACCTCTCTACCTGTTTCTTTCCCTCTTTTTGTCTTTCTGTTCCCATTTCCCTCTTTCTCTCTCTCTTCTCTCCCTCACTTTCTAGGTCAGTGTGAGGGTTTTGTTTGTGAAGATGGTCCAGGTCGGCTCAGGCTGGACCAGGTTTTGTCATTTGTATGTGGATACATGTAAATGCATCACAAAACATAAATCAGTTAGCATGAGGTCGGAATGAAATTGTTTTGACAGACACGATAAAGAAAACATTTAAAATCTCTCTCTCGCGCTCTCTCTTCCTCTTTCTATCTTTCTGTCTGTCTCTCTCTCCCTTTGGGTAGACAGTCAGGATAGTGGAGTCTATAGGCATCAGTGATCATCCGGGACAGGGCTGATAAAAACTCGAGACACGTGCAGCAGTAGGAGAAGCCTGCCTCTGTCCGTGGTGCTGAAACTCTCTCTTGCTCTCTCAGCTCAATGACAAAAGCAATGAAACGTCTTAGCTCTGCCAGTGAAGGTTTATTTCATTTCAGTCCATTATTTTCGCTGTTATACAACCTGTAGACACATGAAAAAACAACATCTAATACTACTACTACTACTACTACTACTACTACTACTACTACTACTACTACTACTACTACTACTACTACTACTACTACTACTACTACTACTACTACTACTACTACTACTACTACTACTACTACTACTACTACACCTACACCTACCAAATCTACCTGTAAAATTAAGCATTGTAGCATTTAAAATTACCCTAATTCTTATTAATCCTGTGGAGTCACAAGCCTATCCCAGCTACACACAGGTTGGTTAAATGCAAAAAAGATTCTTCACTTACTGGGGAAAATGTTGTATCACTAGTTCACAGACAATAAATAATGCTGCAATTTGCCACTGCACATTTCAATCATTACTAACACAGCCCTCAATAAATATGGTGTTACGTTTAGACTTTAGACATTTACTTTTATTGTCTCCTTGGGGAAATTATTTCCACAGAACTCATTTGACAAATGCACGAACAGACAAAACAACAATGGACATATTACAGAATTCTTATCACGATGTAGTGTCAATAGAGTTCAAATTTGATTTCGTTATTTGATTCATGCACTAGATTTATTACCTTAAAAAATGACTAAAACGGTCACACAAGAGTTCACACGTCACTTAAGGGGAAAGTTGGCGCAGTAGATGGCATGTGTTGTTCATTAAGAAAACGAGACAGGGCCTGCCCACTTCTTCTAGCGCAGCCCCTGATGATGTGCGTATACCTACACTATGCATGTGTCTGTGCATTAACCAGGATGCAGTTTTATATCGTCATATCACCCCAACTTACGTGCAATTCCAAATCTACTGAAACATATTATTGGTAACTATAGTCTCCCTTTACAACACTACTGTATGACTTTGGCATTCCTGTGTGGCTGTCCTTGGCTGCAGATGACGCTGTGGCATGTAGCCTTCGTTTCAAGTGAACGAAAGAGAAAAGGTCCATTTATCTTTAGCCTTGTGCTCTGACATCCCACTTTCAGCTCCAAAATGAAACTCCTCGTTCATTTCCTTTTCACAGGGATATTCCTCCAGTGATCTGATATGACTATGTATTTAATT
>BJKM01000886.1:0-65000 GCA_015082035.1 Chaenogobius annularis
TACAGGCTCTTGTCTAATCATTTTTCAATTTGTGCAGCAGTGAAAAGGTTCATTATGAGGATATCACACATTTCTCTGTGCCCTTTAATTTACAGCCGGACAAAGACACTGTACAATAGGGACATAAAGGTCAACTTGTTACTGGTCATTTCTGAAGCTCTAAAGATAGCTTTTCACCTTTGCGTTTTAGAATAATTACAAATGAAGAAAGGTTGGCATTTCAATTTCAGTTCAAAGTTTAGTTAGCTCTTATATACTTCTTGTTTACAGAATCATAGTACAGAATAATACATTGCACGTAAGACACAAATACAATTTTTAGATAAAAATTTAAAGCAAAGAAAATGTCATTGGTGGACGTATGTCAAGAGGAAGAAAAGGACAAGAGGAAGGAAAATACAAAATATCATGTTAAAATAACATTGTGTCCTTTATGAAACCACTAATTAGTATGAAATGGAGCAAAGTAAAGTTGGAATAACATTTTCCAGCACATGATACAGCTGAAGTTTCAAGGGGCTGCAGAGGCAAACTCCAGACCCGCGCACACGGTCACATTCAGCACGTTTTCATGCACAAGCGACTCCGAGTACACTTCTGATGCCATTTTTGTGTTCTTTCCCCGGAGAACCTGTCGGAACACTCCCAGTCCACACAGGTCAAAGAGCCAAACAGCTGCCAACGGGGCCGAGACGCTATCCCAACCCAGTTTGCGTCAGTGGCTATGCTAGCAAATGTGATTTCTTTTCCACGTACAGGAAAGGTTAGGTGTCAGGGTTAGGTTTAGGAAAGGGGAATAGGGCTTTGGGACACGTTTGCTAACCGGGTCTTGGCAGAACTGCATCAAGAAAAAACATTTTGGGGTTAAGAGACATTAACAGTTTTTTTTTTGTATTATTATTATTCTTTATTTGTCAGGGACCATGTTCAATCACATTAAATCTTATAAATAGAAAAGATGTTTTTCACCAGATTTCGCAATAAGCTAGTCACCATCTGCAGTCCCTGGGCTAAGTAAGAACATTACAAACATTATAAAATTCTAAAACGTTTCAATCATTACAGCAATCAATTTAGCATTAGCTATAACACTTTGTAACAATATTTGACAATAAAAAAACTCTGATATACTGTACATATAAATACGCTTTAGATAAGAGCCAAAATCATTTACTTTAAGCATTTGGTTGTCAGACACGAGGAACCGGGTTGCTCTATTTGCTCTTGGCAACAAAAACCAACAACATCGAAGCCCCAGTAGGTTTTACTTTTGCTTTTAACGTATCGAACCAAAACAATGAAAACAACAGCACAAGCAAATCTACGGTAACGGGACCAAAATGTCGCTCCTCGCCGATTTAAAACAAGTGAGTTCACGTTAAAACACATGCCCAGTATTTGCCTGGCTGCTTCTTGCCTTGCGCAGTAGAATGTCTTTCTAGCATTATCGGACCGCGCTAGACAATGTGCTCCGAGTATGACAAGAATACTGCATTTTTTAAATCCTACTCATGTCAGACTAGGCCATGGATTTGGTACACGGCCACATATCCCACTCTAGTCACCATATTGTGGCACAGATGTATTTTTAAAGTCTGCATCTAGAAATCAGCAGAACATGCGCTGTTAGCGTGCTAATACTGGTTAGCTTTACCGTGACGTTAAACTCTGCTCTGGCCTATAAAAGTTGTGAAAAGTGCTTATAAAACTCATCGCTGTGAATAATTATGATTCTCAGAACGCATTAGGAAAGTAAGAAATACATTAGAACCGTCTTCTGTTTTTCACCTTTTAAGACAGTAAAAATTAGGTACAGCACCTTTAATTGAATAAAAAGATAGAGAAGCTAAAGATAAAGGATAAAGGTAAAGATAAGATAAGATTTGTCAGCTTAAATCTTTTGTCAACTTAAAATGAGTGCAAGCGAACATGTTGGATTTACAATCAGACGCTTATCACTGATTAGCTTAAGATCGAGCCTCGAGCACCTTCCGTCGAGTTGAACCTCTTCCTCACTTAGTTTGAGTGAGACCCGCACACTCTGGTTTCACCCTGTCCAGTACATATTTACTTGTCAAGAAGACGGATTTTAAAAGTACTACGCTTGTGTACCTTTGTGCTCTGGCATCCTGCAGGAGCGGTAAAGAGCAGCGGTGAGAGCGCACACCCCAGCCTGCCTGGGGGACACTTGGCTCACGCTTGTCTCTTCAGTGGGCTCTGTCCACAGTATATCATGCATAAAGAGTGACTGCTATGACCCTGACATACTGTTGTACTGAGTCAGGGGAAAGCTACTCCAGCAGCCAGCTAATGGTCCATGGGCGCGCACATCGGTCCAGGCGCAATGCATACTTTTCACCAGGGATTTTTCTGGGGTTTTTTTATGCAGTAACTTGAGTTGGGGATGTTGACTGCATTTTGGCAACAGAAATACAAATATACACAAAGCTTTCACTTTACAAGCAGACAAATGCATTATATTCATTATATAGCATAATTATGGGATAACGAGCTAACTAAATGCATTTCTCTAACACAAATCCATGATGTGTTTTTCTTTTTTTAATAAACAAAACAACACAACAGAGTGGAGTCCTAAATTTGTAGTCCGGCATATTTGTCCCATTTGGTCCAAAGTCCAACAAATTTGTCCATTTTCAAATTTTGTCCGAACGTAATCTCCATTTTTCAAATAGCCATTATAATGTCGGCCCAGTGCTTAATCATTGGTTGGGTTTGTGTCATCCATTTCTAAATGATGGCTTTTTTCCCTGCAGCCAGAAGAATGTTCCAGAGATATCCATTTATTGTGTTTTGGGCCATTTTAAAGCATACTTTGTCACAATGTTTTATCTTAAAATCCTAAAGGTATACACATAACTATAAATTCAAAATCTAAAATGTGCCTTCGTCCCTTGTCTTCTACTCGGCTCGCTAATGCTAATTACACAGTCACAAATGATCCGGCTTGCGTCACTTGGAAACCAGTATGATGTAACCTTTTGGACCCTTTTCCCTGTCACATGTGAGAATCAGGCACAGATAAAAGGCTGCCATATTCTAACCACTTTTTAATGAGGGGCGAGCCGCTAACATATGGATATCCAATGTCAGATGGAGCTTATCCCTGTATTCCCATGTTGTTATTCCGCTGGAACACTTATTATTATACAGTTTAATCTACTGAGAACGCCCCCCTGGCTGAAATAGTAATTAATATTTGTATCTGATCTTCTTTAAAAAAATGGGATATGGGGTAACACTTAATAATAACTACACTTATTCCTGCCTTAGTAAAGCATGAACAAAGACTTAACTCATAGAGAACTAATATTTGATTAAGAATGATTCAGGGTTAGTAATCATTTTAACTAATACTCTAACTCTAATTCCTAACCTTAGTTAAGATATTACTACGTCTGAATCATGCTTCATAAACTATATGTTCATTCTGAATTAAGTCTTTGTTTCTGCTTTGTTAAGGCAAATTAAAGTGTAGTTATTATAAAGTGGTACCAAAAATGTATATTAAAAAAATATTCATAGTAAATAAACCTTTACATATATATATTGTTTCCATGTAAGTACACTCAACATGATTTACTTTTTAAATTTGTGTCGTTTATAACATTTTTATCTGGTGACACGTAGGGTTGGGAATTACAGGGTCCCTCACGAGCCGGTGCGATACACGATGCACAGCTTCCGATACGATAATATCACGATATTGCGATACATGCGGTAATCGCTAAAAAGGAAATACACCCATTTTAATAATCAAAACAGTAAAAATGTCAAGTGTTTTTCATAAACAAGCTCTTCTCTCAAAGTTGTAGCGCCGTCACAAAATCATTCGAGAAATGACATCAAAAATGACTCATGGCGATATGTCGATACAGCAGCGATACATCAAATATTGATTTTTTTTATATTTTGGCACACCCCTTGTGACAAGCAACAGGAATTCCAGAAGCGCCCAAATGAACCAAACCAAACATGACAATGCTAACGCTAATTTTGTTTGGGAGGCATTTTGTGCAATTCTGGATCCAACCAACGTTTGATTTCTCTGCTTCCGCTGTTGAGACGCTTCAACCAATCAACTTCAAATATTCCCGATAGCTTTCATGAAGAGTGCTACATGACTTTCAAATATTTGGACCTAAAATTCCACATTCTAATAAATTTGAATTAGCAAGGAAAATGCTCCTGAATCCCTGCTCGAGAACCATTGAAATGAGTTCCTGTGTTCAGAAAGGGTTCCATTGTTAGCATATTGAACTGTATTTACATATGGACACACGTTAGCCTCAATGTACAGTTTCGATCCCCCCCTACCCCAACCTAAACTGGCAATCACACCTAATCCCTCTCCGGCCCGAGTAATCCCGGGCAATCCGAGGCTAATCCTGGTTAACTCCTTCAGGCTGCGTACTCCCGCGCTGGTTTCACCCTCTCACCGCGGAGACAGGGTGGGGGATTGGAGGGATCACGGGTGTTCCACGGGTTTTGGCACTGCCTCAGATTGGTCGGGCCAAGAAAAACAAGGGCAGGTTTCTGGGGTCTTTGACATGTGTCCGGATTGACCTCTGTTACGTCACAATGTTGACGCCATCAGAGGAAAAAACATGTTTACCATTGTGGAGTTAATGCATGTGTGTTGTGGAATGAGCTGCACCGTAAACAATTGAATTTATAATGAATAGACTTAATTAAGGGTATTAATAAACTAGTTGTTCATTATGAATTAGATCTTTGTTCATGCTTTATTAAGGCTAAATAAAGTGTAGTTCTTATACAGTGTGACTAATGAATCAAACATCTAACATTTTCAGATCATAGACTACTGACACAGAAATATTGAATCAACATGGTCCAAAGAGATGTCAAAACTCTTTAAGTTCAACGTACACTGAATTGTTATCACATCTATACTATCCAGACTTATTTTAATACATTTAAAAAGTAATCCATACTTTTTGTATGGACTCACATAGTCTTTATTCCAACTGCATTTCTGTTTTAGCTGTTTTTTGAGTGGTTTTGCTCAAAATATTCTAAAATTACAAGATCGGGCGACTCGTTGAACTAAAATGCAGTTAAGATAAATATATTCAAAATGTAGCTAAAAACTATTTTAAAAAAATATCACAGAATATAAATTTTTTTAGGTTTATAATTTGATTTCCTGTTTTACTTCTGGCAAATAAAACTATATATGAAAGTGACTTCATTTTGTTGAATTAATGTTTAACGAGTAAAAAAAATATCTTTATGTACCGTATTTTGCGGACTATAAGCCGCTACTTTTGTCAGATGTTTTGAGCCATGCGGCTTATTTAGAGGCTGCGGCTTTTTCTGTGGTTTTTTTCTTTCACCGCTAGGGGCGAACTATCCGGAAATAGAATCAAAACTACAGAAAAGTTAAGCAAAGAAGCAGATGTTGCTTTTTTATTCAGCTAGCAAATAGAACACGGACGACAAATTACCAACTATAAATTATTTTCAAATTCTTGCCCCATCATTATGGAACCCAAACGAAGAAGTTCGTATGAAGCAAGTTTTAAAGCTGAAGGCCATCGATCTTGCTAGGAAACCGCGCGGCTGCACGCAAGCTTAACATCAATGAATGTACGGTGAGACGCTGGAGGGGACGGAGGGGACAGCGGGGAGAGCTCATGCGATGCCAAAAAGTCAAGGAAAGAGTTCTGCGGCCTATACAAAAGGTGCGGCCTATGTATTGTTTTATTATCGTTTTTTAAAAAATAGAGCAAATGCGGCTTATATAGGGGAGCGGCTAAAAGTCCGGAAAATACGGTAATCTTTAAATTATGCAGAAAGTTTGACTGGAATGAGTGTCCCTTGTGTGATGTCACTTCCTGTCAGTTTCCACAGCTTTTTCAATGTTCCACAAATACCTACTCGATTGGTGTAAAACTCTAATTCATATGTACGACAGGTATAATATATACCAAATAAAGTCAAAATGATATGCACTTTAAGTTATTACAGCACCTATTGCAAATATACATCCATTTTAAATCTCTGGCACGTTGTTTAAACGTCCTAAATTCCCCCAAATCTCCATCGTGTCTTCAAACTCTTACATATATTTTGAATTTTTGTGATGAGGTGAGCACGGATGTGGATTTGAAAGGCTAAGACAGGCGTGTACAGTTGTCCGCAGTGCTCCGAGGCTAACAGGCTTTGCACAAGTCATTAGCATCAATTCAATCAGCTCTACCTGCTCCAGCTCGGGCTCAATTCGTCTTAGCCGCTATTGATCCTGATTTCAAAATGAAGCTCTTAAGACCTCTTGATCAAGCTGCTTCTTAATCTGGCGCTAAAGAGACGGACGGACCTAGACCCACCCTGCGCCTCACCCTCCGCCTCACCCTCCGCCTCATCCTCCGCCTCACTCTCCGCCTCATCCTCCGCCTCACTCTCCGCCTCACTCTCCGCCTCATCCTCCGCTCACCCTCACCCTCACCCTCCGCCTCATCCTCCGCCTCATCCTCTGCCTCACCCTCCGCCTCACCCTCCGTCTCCTCCGCCTCACCTCCGCCCTCACCCTCCGCCTCACCCTCCGCCTCACCCCCGCCTCACCCTCCGCCTCAGACCTGCTGCTCTGACTGGCACCACACATGGGTTCAAAACACTTTAGGCTAATGCGTTTTCAAAGCCGTTTCAAAGGGATGTTCAAGCACAGCAAACGGGAATATCAAAAGTGAAAAATGATGCGCTGGGATTTTTTTAGGTCGTTGATGTCCCAGTTTCAAGTCAATCATAAAAAATAATACAAGTAAGGCTGTAACTAACAATTATTTTAGTCAATAATTAATTTCATTTTTATTAGGCAACTACATTTTAAAAAAATGCATTATCAACCAAATAAATGTTAACATATGATGACTGAAGGCTTCTAGATACTAATATATGAATATAGGGTATTATTGATTTTTATTTTAATTTTATTACTGACATTTATGATTCAATACATTCCACTGTGAATTTGTTACAAAAATGTGTTCTAGAGTTTGTATAGTTCAGATAATTATTACGATTATCAAAATACAACGAGTCGAGTAGTCATGATTAGTCAACCAATCATTATTGTACAGGGCTATTCTATCTATCTACACATTACAATGAACCACTAACATTTTATTTTATTAAATTCATTCTCAATCAGAAAGACAATCAACCATTTAGAAATAATAAGAAAATAATAAGAAAAGCACAAAGAAATAATGTGATGTCAATTCTCTGTTATTAAGTTTTTATGGGGATAAAAACTTACACGGTATGATAAATGATGTCACTTTTGTGCTATCCAACTCTCTATAAACCTAATTCTTTAGAGCACCAACAAGAGCATCACCACTCTAATCCCGACATTTAAGAGTAATCCAGTTCCCACATGTATGAGATGTGTTGCTGGCTCAGAGGGCTGATGGGAAAGCCCAGTCCAAAACACCGGCCTGTAGAGTTCGATGTTCTCTGAGGAGCTGCAATATTCCACTGTGGAATTTGGAACGGCCCATGCCCTCTGGGGAACTGCACATTCACCGCAAACTGTTGGCCACGAGAGGTGAATTCGATTTCTGCACCGGATTTGTTTTTATGGACCACTTTACTTCTATATTCTCCTTTTAATAGCACTAGGACAAGGACGCCGATACATTAATGTCTGGAGGAACGAAAAAGAAAAAGAATTAAAATAGGAAAATTGACCAAAAATAAGATTCATCACAAGGGGTTGACAATTCCTTCAAATTTTACATAATATTATGAATGTTGTTGTAAAAGTTGTATTGTTAATTTAAAACTACGGGTGGAAAAGGTGATATTCTGGAACTTTTGTCATAAATTTGACAAAAGTTGTGTCTGGAAAAAGCCCATCACCACTACACTGAGCTGCCATTGAACTGCAACTTTGGGGTTGGTGGGGTGAACACTCTAATCACTTAGCCACTGCTTAACAGTTTACTTCAGAGTTCGGTTGTCTCTCCAGTGTCTTCTGTATTATAGGCTGTAAAAACTGTAATTACCTAAACTATCTTCAATATAGCAAAAGAAAACTGGAGTTAACTAGACTGAAACTAGTTGTTGACAGTCATGAGTATCTGTTTTTATTTAAGTCTATTGAACTACTCTAAGGTGTGAACTGTCACTTGAGTGATATTTAGCAGAATTGTTCAAGCTCCCAATGGGTCCTCTAATTCAGATTAGCATTCTCTTATTAGAACTATGGGTTTTTTAATTAAATTTTTTCGTTTTGGTCAAGGCCTGCGGATGGAGTTGTAAATGGGTGACAGATTGTACCTTTACGCCAATAGACTTACGGAAACAAAATGCAGCTAAAGCTTTTAGTTGACCAATGACCAACATTTTAACATTATAACTAATTAAGAACTTCAGAATGTCGACATTGGCTGTGGTTACATGTGTCAGAGGAAATTGAAGAAGCTACTTGGATGAGTGTCAAAACATATTGACGCTAAATCCAGTTGACAGAATTCCACTAAGGAAATACACAGGTATCTTCAACCTACCCTTGACTACACTTGATCTGCAACAACCTGAAACCCCCGCTATGTTTGTGTTAACATCAGGTAACCCATGGTAATCCGGGTTATAGAAAATTACATGCAATTCCAATCTAGATTTTCCATTTTCGTACGTTAACAAGCTCTATGCGGTCGAAGCGTGGTTACCGTAACGTAATTTATACTTACAACCTTACAACCTCTTATCCCTAAGAGGGCGTTAGATAATTGACGAAAACGGAAGAAAAACAAACATGGAGGCTCACGCGGCAGTTTTTTCGATCACATTTGTTGAACAAATATATAAGAAAATGAGGTGAGAAAATAATGTATTTGTTTAGCAGCTTGTTCTCGCCACTTGTGCTTCTACTGTTGCGCTGTGTTCACTACTGCCCCCAGTGGTCAGCACATATGCAACTCCAGATTTACGCATTCATAAACTGTGAGCATACAAAATCATATCAACCAACTGACGGACAAAACGACGCAGAGGACGGAGAGAAGCCTCGCCGCGTATCCGTATGCAACATAAACCAGTCTTTACCTATACTTAGGCATACGTAATGGGAGTACAAGCCCGCCGACATACTCCTAGCTGTTCCAGACCCAGTAGCAGCAGTAACAGTGGAAAACCCTGCTTTAGTCGAATCAATGAAACATCATGTAATGGATTTTGTAGTGCACTCCGCTTCACATTTTAAGCAGCCTACCTCTTAATTTACAACTCATTCCACGGTACGCTTTGAATTCTACCCCGGCCGGCGCTCCGTTAAGAGGGTCTGGCAGAAAGCAGGAGTGTCATGTTTTTTGGGGGTGCAGTTCTTATAGAGAAGTACCCCGACTCTCTCCGACTCTCCTTCAATATAATTTATCAATCCATTTCGCACAGCCAGGAGTCATTGTGCACGCCGCTGTCAATGGCCATCTCTCTTTGCGTTTGTTTGATAGTAAGCAGGAATGGGGGGGTAGAAGATAAAAGCACTGACTATGGTTCATTGTGATGGGTTTTTTTTTTTCATTTGGGGAGGGGTTTTGGCGTAAGAGCAGCAGCCCTTCTGTGTGGGAATGGGTCTCGTCTGCTAAGCCTGTCTGGAGGCAATCAATGGAAATTAGTCAACGCTAAAGATTCACTTCCTCCGCGCGCCGATTTCACTGATGTCACGGTCCAGGCAGCGTTTGTGTCTTTGAAGGGGGAGAGAAAGTAGGCGGAGGAGGAGGGGGGATTAGCAAGGAGACGGGGTAAGGTGTGAGAAGAGTTTCGTCTGGGGTGGGGTGGGGGGTTTGGTGGATAAAGCAGGGGGAAATATGCGATTTTTGTGTAGTGGCGGAATAAAATGTGATTGGAAAGCAGCCAACGCATGGGTTTAGAAGTGCAGCTCAATTAACTGCATTTTAATCGACTCGAGATCTAAATGTTTTAAATTGTGGAGGATCTGCATGGAGGTTTTGAAAGGAGAAGTCTACAGCCCATCTTCTGTCACTAAAAGCATGTGGTACGATTGGAAGCTACATTCTTTTTTTTTTTTTTTACCGCAGATTTTTCCTTAACGACCCCCAATTGAAACTGAGGGTGAATTCACATTTGCCCAATCCCGACATCGAAATATGGACTAAACTGGGATGAAACCCGCAACTAAATTTGGACTAGACCAGGACTAAATCAGTACCAGAACAAGAATACATTTGGACTCCAACTGGGTTAAAACTATGACCGCTCGTAGTAGTTTGTTCTTCTCTTTGTCTGTATTACTCGAATTATAAGTGACAACAAACTCTGAGATTAAGGGACTTGAAATGAAGACAAAATAAACGTTAGATGGCGCTTATAAAAAGGCCTCAGATAATGTTTGTATGTATGTGTATTTCGAGTACAAGCTAATCCTGATTCATCCCAGAAAAGTTGTTTTGACTGATTATACTTACTCACTTTTGATATTTGACTTTCCTAGGAAATTGATGGTGCTCTTTTATCAGACGGTGGACAAAATGGAATAATTTAAGAAAGATTCAAAGCTCCCGCTGGTGGGACATGGAAATTATAAGAGGTTAAAAAGAACAAATACAGTGGGAAAAAACAGAATACATGATATAGGATTACGTAATGAAAATCTAATTATAAATGCAAGGTCAACAATATTTTAAATTTTTCAACACACCATAACTTAATATGATGTAATACAACTATTCCTACAAAGATACAACATATGAAAATGTATTTTACTTAAACCCTCCCACCATTCTCTCTCCTTATCCAGTATTTTTAAGTGCTACTCCTTTAATAATGTCATTTTTACTTGTAATATTGGCATAACAAGTCTGTTTATGGTTTTCTGAAATAATCTTGTTTTTTTCCGTGCTTCTTTTGATTAAATTACCACTGACCCAAAGGTTGTGTTTGCAAGCTGTTAATTAAGTTACACATATTCAACTTAATTGAATCACATACTATTGAAAGAACACTTTAAAATGGAGATGGCTCTGCCGCAAACAGGTACAAATTATGTCATTATCAATTATTATTTTATATTTCGGACATTTTAAACCACAGTATTGAATCTCTATTGACATTTATTCGTTATCATTATAACCCATTGCATTTGTATTTAGGCGAGACGCTGCAGATGAATAGGGAAAAATCTTAAAATTCGAGGTATACATTTGAAACTTCTACCTAAGTTTACGTATATAATGTAAAGAAAAAAATGTACTACAAGTTTTTCATCATGTCAAATGTTTTCATACAAAAATATGGGATTTTATGAGTAAAAATGACTAGAAATGCACATATTCTGTCAATCTGAAAAAGCTTGTCTTCAATTTTTCATTTTAGACACAATAAAACATCCAGAAGAGATTTTGAATATCTTATTTAGTATTAAGGAAACCAGTGATGTGGATACTGTGGAACATCCAGCACAAGGCTATAACATGCCCATGGTGTCTTGGCAGGTGAGATGAAACGTTACACAGAGTTCCTTTTAGCAAACATGTGAGTAAAAAGTCCACATACATTTGTTTCTATGTAAACTGTGTGTTTGTGTCTCACTTATCCGCTCCAGTGCGTGTGTCAGCTGGCTCTGCACTTCTGCGTGGGCTTGTTGCTGTTGCTGCTGCTGCTGCTGCTGCTGCTGCTGCTGCTGCTGCTGCTGCTGCTGCTGCTGCTGCTGCTGCTGCTGCTCCTGTAGACAGATGTCCACGGAGATGCCCCTGTCGCTGTGCAGCTTCTCCCCCTGTGGGGTCACCATCTGGTTGTTGGTCGCTGCCTGATTATTAGCCGCCTGCTTGTTCTGCTTGCAACTGTTCCACCTGCGAGCAAGGGCCAGGTCAAAGAGTGTTCAGTGCCTCTAATATATTCATATGTAATGCTCTATCATTCCAGTTTTATGCACTTTATTCGTTTTTATGTATATATTTTAAAGTAACAAGCCATAGGTATCAAGTTATGGTATTTGTGATAAATAGCAGAGACATTGTTGAATCCGTATTACCAGAGTGTGATTTTCAAACGTGAGACATGCTTTGAACGCAGAACAATAAGATTACTGAATATGCAAGACAATAAGAATGAATTAACGAGAAAAAAGCAGGAGAAAGAGCATAACAAGCTCATAAACGTGTATTGTTCCATGTAAATTGTATAGGGCCAATTAACTAAAAATATACGAATAGAAACAGGTGATATAACACATTTATGGCATATCCTTATGACCACAGCTAGAGAAGTGATTAACACAGACTTGGCACCAGTTATTGAACGGGATGTATTTAAACAGATCAATAATAATATCCTTATGCATGCCCTTTTGATTTCATATATGTTGTTTTTATTATTGTTCATCACGCATACAACAATGAACAATAATACATTATTAATGCCGAAACAAGTTCCTATGTTTGTGAATTTTGTTCATTGACAATGGCAATAAACCTTTTCTGATTCTGATTCTGATTATAAGCTAATTTGTTTTGAGTAACATAACGACATGAGGATGTGTAATTGATGGAGTCACAATACACTGGAGCAAGGCAAAACTCAAAGTAGCAGGTTGTGCAGATGCATGGGGCCCCCAAATGCAGATTACTTTGCAGTAATTGTAATTTAGTTTAATTTAGTTTGATTTGACTTTTTTTTAATCATCATTGATTTAAAAGTGCAAAGCTAAAATGCACCATAACAAACTCCATTCTAACGTCATCATAACAGCAGTCTGATTCAATCCACTGTACCAACAATAACAATGCTATTCTTAGTCTCCACATGTCCGTGATCAATGGAAGAAAATACAATTGTCAAGAGCACTCTAAACCATTGTGGGCTGATTAAGCTTTTCAATTCTCTCCTGACGCTGCATCATGGTCAATAACTTGAATATTTATGAGGGCTTTAGAGATAGCGTCTCGTCAACATGTCTCACTGGCGTTTCCTTGAGATATATTGGGTGCTAAGTGTCTTTGATCCGTGATGATAATTACATGAGGAGTTATACCCAGATGTGTGTGTGACTCCATTGCAGATTCAAAGTAAGATTTTTTTTTTTTTCCTTGTCGGCACTTTTAACCAATCAATGTCTGTAATGAGCTTGTTTACGCTCTTTTCAATGTGTTGTGCCTGCACACGGCATATGCTCACTAAAGCGTTGTGGGCCTTTAATGTATTGAGTGCGGTGACCTTTATAGAAACTCGCTCACAGTGGGCTTGAGTGTCTCTCCATACCAGGTGTAGGTCAATAATGGCGGTGTCAACAGTCAATTATTGCAGTTAAATTAATGGAAGTAAAGGCATGCTCCGTACAAATTCATAAATGAGAAAGAGTTAACATGTTTGCGTTGTAACTTTAAAGAAATGTTTCAAATATTTGTGTAACATTTCACATAATTTATCTGAGTTTGGATTAGCAAAAGTAACTTTGCTGTCAAGTTTTACAATATGCATTATTCACAACTTTTTTTTTTGCTCTCTTTTCAAAAGAACTGTTCAGTTCAATCTGTTTTCAGATTGTCGAAAAGTGATGATGTCGCTCTCTTAGGTTCCAACCAGTGGCGGCTGGTCCATTATGGGCAATGGGGCAACGCCCCTCCTGGCAATCAGCCAATTATGTCAAATGGTATTCAACAATTGTTTTGTCTAAATACAATATAATTTGTTCAGAATGATGTTATATTAATATTATACGGTCTGCTGCGTGACGCAGCCTACCTTCTTTTCAGCATACGTCGTGGGGCTGTTTGAAAATCGCCCCTGAGCCTGGTAGAAAAGCAACGCGAATCTTTAGCCAATGAAATTCCGAGAAAAATGACAATGTCACTATGGAAAATGCCGTAGTAAAACTATCTGAACTGGGTGATTTGCTTCATCGTCCATTTAAGCGTAGTGTTTACGCCACAGAGCAACGCTGTTTACTCTGGAGACACAGCGCAGCAGGTGCGCGCCCTGATCAGGGCGGCGTTAAGGCTGATGCTTCTCCGTCAACTCTACGCGGAAGTGTTTTCCGTGTTTACGTTTTAAAACTGCATCTCCAGACGTTTGTGTCAACAGTACGTTCAAAACGATTCAGAATGAGGCTGTGAATAAAAACTATATTCGTAACGAAGTGAAAGCGGCTTATTTTGTATCAATCCGAGCCGATGAGACATCTGAAGTGTCAAACCTGTAGCACTTGTGCTCCGTTACCTTGACTGCAAATACACCAAACTGGAGCGCTTTTTTGAGTTTATTATCCTGGATAATGCCATCGGCATCGCTGAACTTCTATTCATAAATAGATGGTTTGATTATTAGAAAACCCATAAAAGAATGCTATAAATGACATGTCTTTAAGAACAACTTTCCATATAGCAATGTTGTCTGTGATGATTAAATATAAAAATGTTATACACATGTAGTTCAGGTTTTTATGTCAAATGTATCTGCCTCTAAGTCATAGTATTACCATTACCAAAAATTTTAAAAGTTTGTTTACTTCATTAATTCAGTTGTGTATTTAAAATGTGTGTTTATACGGTCAATGTAAAACATTCACTTTTATACATTAAAAATAAACAAAAACATGTCAAATAGCTCCCCTATATTTTGCATCACCAGCCGCCACTGGTTCCATCTGGTATATCTGTATCAGTTATGTGGTCTTTTCAAGGAATTCCATAGCACAAACCCAAAAATGTGAATATCCCCAATATTCAGCATCTCTTCTCTCTCCCCTATATTTCTCATTAGTCACTCATTTGCCTTAAAAAAAAAAAATAAACCTGATCATTCACATCAGATGTAACAGTTTACATGGCATTTCAATAATCTGATAACTCCATAAATCAGATAAGACATTCACTGAGCATGTAAACATAGCCAGTGTTTGTAGCATTAGACTGTAACTATCACATTTGACCCAAAAGCTCAAACCTGCTGTCAATTATTAGTTACGGTACCTCTTGAAGACAATGTAGGCAATGAATCCCACTACGATAGCCACCAGGATGGAGCAGTAGCTGTGGATGAAGTTCTCGTTGAGCCCGCCTCTGAGGAATCTTGGGCTGGAAGTGGTGGTCTCCCCTGGCAACGGGCTTTCAGATCCATCAGGGAAGAAGTAGTTTGTGGAGAGCAGTGGCGTGGTTGTGTCCATCAGAGGGATAGTGGGAAGCAGAGGATCTGGAAAGAGAGAAGTTTGATGGCATTAATATGTGAAAATCCCAATGGATATTCTGTATATTTACAACTAATACTGTTGCCATAGCAATTAACAATAACAAGACAGAAAGTTGAAATCCATTAGTTCTATTATTATGTCATTGGCTTTCTTTGGAGACAATTTGCAATAGCATTTCAGCAACTTTGTGTTGGCTGTGTGCTGTGTATAGAAAAAACATGGGAGACTTGAACCTACTGATGGTTTTAGAGTGATAAAAAAATTGCACTGCTTCCAATTAACAATTCAAAACCAAATATTGTATCTTGGCGAAAAGTCTCCAAAATGCTCCACAATTTAAACAAACAGGAAGTCAAAACCCATGAAGTAATGCACAGAGGACGCTTGAATTAAATGTCTGCCGCCCTCTACTGGCAGTGGGGAGGGAAACATGCTGGAATGATGCATTAGCAGCATAGCAAAGGTTTTAATAACCTTTCATTTAACTAGGTAAGAACCCATCGTGATCGAGAACTCTTTTCCAAGGGAGACCAGGCCAAAGTACAAAAAAACTATGATAGTGAGCGTTGATTTTGGTTTAAGTACGTTGTCCTTCGACTACTTCGTTCAAACCCTTCCAGTTATACAGGCTGTGGACTAGTAATACTACAGATGTTGTTTTTTAGTTTGTTCTTAAATGTAGTATGATGTATTATTATTATTATTATTTGGATTATGGCTTATGTGTGATGCAAAATAAGAGCAACTTTATTGGAAATGCGCTACAAAGCCTCACAAAACTGCATATAAATAAAAACACACTAAATTAATCCATCAAACCAAGTAAATTGCTTATGGGCACAACAATTGCATGAACTGTGACACGTGGGAAACACCATTTTTCTGTTTACTAGACAGCCTCACCTCCTCAACGGCTTGAGGATCAAGTTTGCTGTGTGATTGTGTGAATATGTCTTACTCAACGACACAACCACTTCTTGGATGTGTCATGACTTACTATGACAGACAGAGTCACAGCGAGGAGTGATGGGCGTGCACTCCGCCAGCTGAATCTCCTCCTCGTCACAGATGGTGCAGGGTAGGCAGGGGTCCAGTGAAGCTGTCCCTCTCGGAGGTGCGTGCGTCCGTCCGTGCACTCCTCGCACACCGTATCGTGGTCGTTGATGCACTGCTGGAAGACCCCACTTTCCCATCGAGCACAACAGTGACAGTACACGGCTCCTCTAGCACGCGCCCCGAAAACTTGCTGAAGTAGAAGTTTATGGTTGCACACACAAATGGCGTCGTTGGAGTCCGTGCAGGGCATCGCCAGGGCGCATCATCCCCGTGCACTCGGTACAGGCGATGCACTCCTCCGTGAGGCTGTAAATCTCTGAGTACGTCTCACCTATAGATCGGGACAGCAGGAACAGACGGGGAAGGGCGAGAGTGAAAGAGAAGAGGAGCAGGGGGCAGACAGAGAGGTAAACAGTGAGTCCAGCATAAATAAATAACTACTTCTCAAACTGTAGTAGATTGAGACTCACCTAACTATTAATGGTGAGACTCCCCAGAAAGCAGCTACAACCAAACAACCTTATACAAATATTTATATAATTTATGTATATTATATACTAATATGTGGTGGGAAATACTTGTGCTGTTGGACTACACATCTGTAGCTACAGAAAGCACACTCCACATATGTCCAAAGAACTACAGCAAAATAGTTTTTGTCAATATCTGGTATTTGTCCCTGTCTGTGTCAAACACCTGGAGTTTTGATTTTGAGTTTGACAAGATTAATGTTTTTTGTTCTTGTCTATAAAATAAAATGGAATTAAATTTGTGCAGAAAGAGGATAGAATAGAGTGAATAGAACCAAAAAGCAGTTCCAGACAAAAAGGGGACAAAAGGGAAACAGAACCAAGAAGAAGGGGTGTCTCTATCCCTTATGTCTCGGGACTGTCAGAAAAACTGCAACGAATTTTTAGACAACACGAAGTCCCTGTTTATTTCAAAACCAGGCAACACGTTAAGAGGGGGTTGTACAAAAACTGGTTCACCCTAAGGACAAGATGCCTACACAAAAACAGAGCAATGTAGTGTATTCTATCCAATGCAGTGAAGAAAGTTGTAAAGAGCGGTACATAGGGGAGACTAAACAGCCACTTCACAAGAGGCTTTATCGACACAGAAGACACGCGAGATCAGGACCCCAAAGCGCTGTCATCTTCATCTCAAAGCCACAAACCACTCTATTGAAGACAGTGAGGTGGAGATTCTGAGCAGGGAGAAAAGATGGTTTGAAAGAGGAGTTAAGGAGGCAATCTTTGTTAAAAAAAAGAATCCTTCATTAAATTGTAATGGAGGTTTAAGATTCAACCTTCCAGATGTTTATAATGGTCTGCTGAAACCCTGGAGACGCCCGGGGCATTCGGATGCTAAATAGGCTCTCAAGGTGAGGCAGGGAACAACAGAACAATAGGCCCATCCCAGTTTCAATGGGCCATTAGCAGGAGGTTCCGCCCTGTGGGCAGGGCTCTCACAGAGTAGGATATAAACAGGAGTTCTCAGACTCGTTTCACTGATTGAGAATGACTCTTGGATGAGAGTTGAAACGTTTCGTTTTTTTCTAAAACAGAGTCCAGATGACTACAACTGAATCTTTTTCTACAATAAGAATCATTAGTATTTTGGTGGAGCACATTATACTCTGAATACAATGTTTTTGGCAGTAGATTTGCATTACTATTGTATTACTTGGATTGTAAATCATTTGGATATTGTTGTTAGTACAGTTTATACAACAGGGCTAGTAAATAGTTTTTTTTGTTTTTTGTTTTTTACATTTTTGTGACATGGTTATATGGAGTTTGAGCCGACGAGATGTTACATATTGAAAAACTGGTGTCTATGTCAAACTAAAAATATACCATCTAATTATGTCCTACTAATCATTTGGGACGTTTTACTTCTTGATTGACTGTAATATTAAATTCCTTGGCACATTTTTGGTTCACTGAATTAAAAATGTAACAAACTTTATATGTTTGTAAATGTCTTATTGTTAAAATAAGGCAAACTTTTGACCTAATTCGTCAACAGCAGAGAACAATTGCAATGCAACGCCAGGGACTGAATGCAATTAAATAAATACTAAATGTCCTTAAAATGTGATGAATTCAATCACAAAGGGCTGTTTTAGTTCTCGGTGGGTCAAATGATGCATCAATCCCAGCTCCAGTGCTGTTGTTGTGTCCTTTGACAAGACACTTTACCCACTTTGTCTTTCTTATTGGCTAATATATATGTGGTCTAATTCATTCAGCACTTGAGTTTAGAGTTGTGAATTTCAATCCAACAATAATTCTGAACTTTTATATAAAGCAATTGGCATTAGAAAACACATATTTTATCATGCATTGTAACATTCAAGATATAGAGCTCCAACGCTGAATGCAATTAAATAAATACTAAATGTCCTTAAAACGCTCATTGCTAATCGCTAATCTTAAAATAACTTTTTTACTTGATGCCTTCCCAGTTTGGCGAAATGTTTTGTGACCGGAGATGTCCCAACAACATAAGATCAAAGACATACATTTATGTTGCAACATCTCTTTACTGTGTAATTAACACTAACACTTCTGAGATGCCAAGAAATTACTCAGGTTTGCATTGGTGAATCAGAAATGGCTGCTGTGTGTGCCCTGTAGTGAATCTAGTCATTTCATCTGCTAATAAGCCTGTGTGTTGCATTGTGGGTGTCTTATTGAGTAAGAGCATATTGTATTTTTCAGTGTGAAAAGCCCTGCAGCAATGTCCCAGCACTTGCATTGGGTTTTAAGCTGTTCCATTGAGGGGAGAAAAAAAACATGCTGGCACAGATTGAAGCTCTAAACACCTTGTAAACAACCAGAATCTGCTGGTGAGCGCTGTTATGTTTTCTATAACAGCAGATGGAGGTAATAATATGCATAAGATGTGCGATAGTGGCCAAATGTATCAATAAAAGTAAATAAAGGAGTTTCAATTGACAAAATGAATATAAAAAGCTTGATTCAAGTGCCATTTATGTGATGAATTCAATCACAAAGGGTTGTTTTAGTTCTCGGCTAACGCTAGCTTTAATATTTCTTCTACATATTCAAGCTATTTAGTTGCATGCTTGAGCCACCTTTTGCAGTTATGTGTAAACAAACCTAAATGTGACCATATGTAATGAGCTCCATGCCGACACAGGAAGAAACTGTGTGGTTCGTCTCGTTAGTGTCCAACTCCAGCTTTGAGAATGTTCATATGTTGAGTTTCCTTTTCTTAAGTGCATTTGAAAGTATTTTTTGCTAAAAAGTATCCACTATTAAAGTCACTTAAGTAAAGCTGAAATGCCTAAAAGTACAGTTCTTTTACGTTTGTATCTTATTACTTTCCACCACTGCTTTTTGTTATTATGGGGTTTTGGGGTGAAAAGTTCATTCATTCATTCAATTTTGATTTGATTACAACCGCATCTGGACACAGTTTGAAAGTCGAAATAGACGTTTTGTCGATCTTAATGTAGGGTCTGCCACCTGCTTTTCTTTATGGACATGCATTGTTTTGTCAAGAATCTTCCACAGTATGGCATTACACTTATCCATGGAAACAAGAAAGTGAAACCTCCAAGCTGAGTTACAGGCCAGATCTGTGAAGAGGCGAGCCCATTCACAATAAGAATGAATGTTTTTCAAGGAATTACTAAGCAAAAAAAGGACATGTATTTGCCAAACTGTGTAAAATATATCTATATATATCTTTGGGTCAGAAGACATTGATAATTCCATACGCGTAATAAGTTAGTTAAAAGCTATAAATAAGTCCATGCTAGTTAAATAAATATGTTGATTTCATATTACAAACTGTTAGAAGAGTTTGGGTAAAATTGTCAGAGTAAGACATCTTTTATTTTAAGGATCTTTTTAGTTTCAGCGCAGAGTAAGTACTCCTTTGCGCAGATACGAGGATCTTTGTTGTTTTTCTTCTCGATGATAAACAAGCTAGTTCCACGGCAAAAGTGAAGTCCTGAACGGCTCATTTACACGCTGAATGCTCTAAACGTTTCAACCTTGGGAAACTTTCGTCTTTGTAAGTATTTTTTATGTTCACAAGCACTTAGTTTAACAGTACAACTGTGTTGTATTTGATCATTTAATGGAAACCTGTACACGAAGCTAACTGTGACTTGTTTTTTACATGTGTTTAAGCTAGCTACTTTGTTAGATCTTCAACTGTACAGTGTAGTTTGTAACACATATTTTTTCTGTATGTTCCAGTTAGCAATTCAATCCAAACCAAACAATTACAAACAATTCCACAGAATATCATTTCTGTACAAGATACCTCCCATAAAACAAGAAAAGAACGCCTTGTGTACGGAGTTCTCATTATTGGTTCGCTGGCTGTCTAGCTTCACAGTCATGTGTCGTGATGACAGCACACTGTTCATTGCAAATCTATTATTTTATAGATTCAGTTGGCCATAGTTGTATGATATCCTACTATATAATGTCATTTTGATTCAATAGGTTTGTTATGTAAACAGCTGAATATTGATTTACATAGATTGTATTAATTTCATGATCAGCACCCATTTTTTTAGTACAGCGTGTAACCAAGCACTTTTAATACAAACTCTTTTTATCTTGAAACAAATGAAAGATAAATGAGTTTATATTATAGTGGAAACTTCCAGGCAAAGCAAAAACAATTTTTATGAGAAAATCACGTGAAGGACCCTCAACTAGAAAACTTAAATAGTAGTGCACCTTTAAACATCAAACTGCCTCATTTCACCTGAGCCGCCGGCACAGGTCTCAAGTCAGGGCCGACACAGCTAAGGCAGTGGCCGACGGGGCTCGCCTGATCTACAGCTCGGCACGCACCGGCCCATTTACCCATCAGCTCACCGAGAAAATCCTCGCATGCCAGTCCACCCTTGCCTGTCACTCACTGAATCACATTGTATAAATGTTTGTGTTTAGCTTGTTTTCAATTCAGGTTGGATTTTTATTTTGGCGCAGTGCAGATTTTTTATGCGCGGAGACCTTTGGAGCAGTATTACACAAGGTAGTAAAAAGGTGTCTCAGAGATTTTTGTCTCCATAGAGTAAAGAACCAGATTGTACCCACCGTCTAAACACTGAGCGCAGACGGTCTGAGTCGCTCCGCACTTCTGGACCACGCCCTCTCCTTCTGGACACTCTATACAGCACTCTCCATCATCTGTGTACTGTCCCGAGTCACATGACAGCAGCAGGGCCTGCTCTGTCTTTGTCGTCCTAACCAGCGCCACCTAGTGAACAAACAACACCGGTACCCTTAACAACTGCACAGTTACATGGCAAATCAAGCTGGACAAATTGATGAACACTACTGCCATGTGTAGGACTGTTCCCGTCTCCTTTCACTTTTTTCCTTTTTCTTCTTCTTTCCCCTCTCTCTACCGGCTCTCCGTTATGCCCTCATTTATCATCTCTCTCTCTCTTTCTCCTCTCTCCTCCTCGTCTCATCTGCAGACTCTCGCTCTCCTCCGCCTCTCTCATCTGGGCCTTTTTCTCCTCTCCATCTCTTCCCTTTCCGTCACCTTCCCACCTCTCCCCCCTCTCTCATCTTGCTCTCCTTACTCCTTGTCCCTTCTTGCTCACTTGTTTTCCCTCTCTTCTTCACTGTCTCCTCTCACCCATCTCCTCTCTACTTTTACCCCTCTCTCCCTCCCACTCTCTCTACACAAGTCTATCTCATTCTCTTCTTTCCTCTCCCTCTCTGTCCCCTCTTGCACTCTTCTCTCACTCCATAGCTCCCCCCTCTCTCTCTTCTTGCTCACTCAATATAGCTCCCTCTCTTCTCTCATTCATCTGACTCTATTTCCTCCCTCTCTCCTCTCTCACTCCACCTCTCTTTCCACCCTTACTCTAATTACTCACTAACTCACCTTTAATCATACATTTCTTATCAGAAACAGTGCTAGTTTTTCAGCACTCTGAAAACAATGTAAATTCACTTTATTTTGTTGGACGGCACCACTTTGTAAAAACTACACATTAAAGCTGCAGTACCTGAGGGTTACGAACATCGATTACATAGTTGCTAAGCCTGAAACATTCTTGATAAACAATTTGTTATTAATGAAGTCTTTGTTTTATTAAGGCCAATATAAAACTAAGAAAAAAGTTCATCTTCATCCAAACAGTCCCTTCTTATGGTGTTCAATGACATTTAAGGCCACATACTTTTTCCAGATGCAACCCTCCTCTCGCCATGGTAGACTGGCCGGCTTTTCATCCCACCGTAGTCATGATTTTGTGTACATGTGAGGTTTTTTTTTTAATGGTATTGAGTAAAACACATACGTACAACTATAGTAGGTGGCGGTAAATGCACCTTTTCAGTTGGCTGCCAACCGCCATTAAAAGCTACACAACAACAACAACAACAATGTAACACTATGGTTACCAACCGCCATAAAACACCACCAAAGAAGAAGAAGCCAGCCATCATTCAGCAACTGCCCAAATGTTGCAGTCGTTTATCCTCAAAATTTCTTGCCAAGTAGAGGTTGGAGTTTCTAATTATGGAAACAGTTTGTGATGAAATGTGAAAATGTGAGAGAAAAATTGCTCAAACTGTGCTTCTTCTGAGACACTGCACGTTATTTCTGCCCCAGCATCAGGGTTATTACTTTTTTCTCATTTCTTCTGTATTCAGAGGCCAAACTTCTCCATTAATCTAGACATAAAACCAATGAGTCTCAACAGACCAATCATATGGTTTAAATCAATCAGTAAATCACCAACATGAAAATCAGTCATGCTTTAGAAACACATCAGCATATACTGGGATGAGAAAAACTAAGAAATGAGACAGAAGAAAACATCACTTGTACTCCAAACTCCAAAAAAATACAAATACAAGCTGACAAAAATACGCATGAATGAATGTCTATAAAAAGCTCTCCCAGCCTTCAGTGTCAAGTGATCGCACTCACCGTGGCGCACCAGATGAGTAGTGATAAAACCTTAATCATCCTCACGCTTTTCCCAAGTCCCATAAAACAGATGTACACGGAGCAGTGAAGGCAGCGCTACGTGGAAGAACAGCACGCGGAGCCGGTGTAGGAGGAGTGGCACGCAGCGGGACAACTCATTTCTAATCCAGCGTTTTTATCCATGAGGGTCGAAAGAATAAAGTCTAAAGAATATAGAATACAGTCAAGAATAGAGTCAAAGAATGAAGTCTGAAGAATGAAGTCTAAAGTCTAAAGAATGAAGTCTAAAAGAATGAAGTCTTAAGTCTAAAGAATGAAGTCTAAAGAATGAAGTCTAAAGAATCTAAAGAATGAAGTCTAAAGAATGAAGTCTAAAGAATGAAGTCTAAAGAATGAAGTCTAAAGTCTAAAGAATGAAGTCTAAAGTCTAAAGAATGAAGTCTAAAGAATGAAGTCGAAAGAATGAAGTCGAAAGAATAAAGTCTCTAAAGAATAAAGTCTCGAAAGAATAAAGTCTCTAAAGAATAAAGAAAGAATAAAAGTCTCTAAAGAATAAAGTCTCTAAAGAATAAAGTCTCTAAAGAATAAAGAATAAAGTCTCCAAAGAATGTCGGTAATGTAACACTATGGATACAACCACACCACCTAAAAACACCACACTCTCTCTCTTTCTCTCTCTCACTTTCTTTCCCCTCTTTTTTTGTACGATATAGCGTAAAACACATACTTTGAAGACGTACAACTACAGTGGATGGCGGTGAATGCACCTTTTCAGTTGGCTGCCACTGCCATTAAAAGTAACACAACAACAACAGTAGTCCTCTACTGGAGCTGGTGCAGGAAGCAAGTCTAAGAATCAGGTCTTAAGGAATGGCGGTGGTGTGGCACTGTGGATGCCAACAGCCATGGAGCACCACCAAAGAAGAAGAGTCTGAGGAATAAAGTCTAAAGAATTAAGTCTAAGGCGTGCAAACTACAGTAGGTGGTGGTAATGTGACACTTGGATACCAACCGCCATAAAACACCAAAGAAGAAGAGGAAGAAGAAGATGAAACACCACCAGAGAAGAAGAAGAAGAACACCATTCAGCACCAGCACTTTTTGGCATAGTTGGGAAACTAATAACTGCCCAAATGTCGCAGTCATTTATCCTCAAAGTTTCTGAAGTAGTTTTATTCATCAGAGGCCAATGTAAACTGCCATTAACCCCAGACATAAAACCAATGAGTCTCAACAGAATAAACTTTTTCAACTTCAAACCAATCACATGGTTTAAATCAATCAGTAAATCACCAGCCTGAAAATGAGTCATGTTTTAGAATCTGGGGTAAAACCAACACATCAGCATATACTGGATGAGAAAAAATAAAGAAATGAGACAGAGAAAACATCACATGTACTCCAAACTTCCGTAAAAAATAAAAATACAGAGATGAAACACAAATACGCATGAATGAATGAATGTCCTGTGACTCCTTAGCGCTAATGAGCTGGGACACAGTGATATATAAATCATAACCTCGCAGCTCCCAAAATGTCAGTCGGCTAACTCACGGCTAACGCATTGTTCCCCCTGCACTTACGCTGTTCCATCCTCCGCCTTATCTTAATGAGAGCAGTTAGCTTCTCTATGCTGCAATGCTATCTCTGCGAACGCGCTTATCCTTAATCCACAGCGGTTCCATTTTTAGGAATCCATTCTGCCCTCTAGTCGAAAGCTTAATTACTTCAAAAGGAGATTAAATTGTATGTAATTACTATGATAATATTTTCATTTAATTCGAGATAACGGGATGGCTTTTACTGAGCACGCTATCAGTCAGGAGAGAACAACCTCCCAGCGCAGTCGAATTTATCAAGGCGTGAAATCAGAAATCTTGACTGCAACAAAATGTAATTTTTTTTTCAACGCAGAGGGGACAATAGGAGACGCTGCACACGCCACATTGGCTTTAATTAAATGAGCACATACACTCTCTTTCCTTAGAGTGAAGAGGCCACGCAAAATCTATTAGGCTCCGTCCTTGGCCTCAACTCTTTGTCAAGCAATTGCCTTTTTATGTAAATTGCTTGATGAAATTGTGCTGGTCTTTCAATAAAAGAGACAAATAATGGTTACTTAGGCAGAGAAAATGAGGTGAAATTATGCCCGTTTGCCCGCTTTGTGGTTGCTTGAATCCTACATTCATCTGTTTGAGATATGTGTGACCTGGAAATATGTTTATGCAGCCCAACAACCAAACGTTTAGTTGAAATAAATGTATATAATTTTTCCTCTTATATTTTTCCATCTTCATCTTTTGTTAAATGAGTACATCTAGTGTGAAAAGCTGAATTAAATTTCCATTAATCTGTTCTGTATCAACATAATAGATGGAAATGTTCATTTGCAAAAACAGATAAGTGCCATTAAAAAAAAAACAAAAAAAGTCTTACATAATTATTATTCTTCTTGCAGTCGACTATTTTTTGGGCAATACAATTCTTATTACATCTCTTCTTGAGCAAATCTTGTCAACAGTACTGTTAACTGCAAGAGTAGAAGATGATTGGACATATCTGTTTTTGCAAATTAACTCTTCATTTATGTAAAGACATAATTTTTGAAAACCGTGAAACCGTCAAGTATGTTTGAAGCTGGGACTCTATTGAGCAACAGCTTACACAATGGTTTGACCCAATTCACATATACTGTATATATTTATGGGATAAAATACCTACTTATCTTACCTTTCTAACAATGTATGCTGTAATAAAGCAGCTGCTGTTCACTTCTGCATCAGGGGTCATAACGCTGTGCCGCAGAGGAGTACTTTAGGAGGTCGCTACCAAGAATCTCCCAAAATTCCTGTTTGGAAAATTCTTGCTTGGCCAAGGGCATAGGGGAGCGGTAGGGCAGCTCGAGGGATGTTGTGTTCATGGCCCGACTTTTGCTGTGCAGCATCCAGCGACTGAGAGGCGACAGAGGAGTTTGTCCCGTCAACAGACCCACTGTTTTGGCTGAATTGTCCAAGGAACTTTTGGAGCTGGACGTGTCTTCTCCTTGACCCAAGGCTACCTGCAGAAGGGAGGGGAAGAGTTTTACAAAGGGGAGGAGAGAATAGAGAGAAAGAAAGTAGACGGTTATTAGTGAGGTAGAAAAAAACATGGACATAAAACAAATGAAAGATTTAATCAATGCTTAATTTACTGTTCATACCTCTTGTGGTAGCAACTGTGACATTCTATCAATGTTATATATTTAAATAAATGGATGAAATCGGCCAGCTACTGCTATTATTGCATTACTTATTTTTATTACTTACTTTGAGGGGGAAAATAATACTCCTTCCCTAATTCCCTAAGCTCAGCAGTAATGGGCTCGTATGCCTCCTTCAAGCCACCGGGAAAAACTTAAGGGATCAAAGAACACATCCAAACATAGTCCACACCAAAAGTGAATTTATATAAAGTGTGCTGGCACCCTGGTCCTCTGCCATCTCATCGATTTCTCTGAAGGTGGACAATTTTCTTAGATGGCAGCAATCCCATAAAATAATAAATCCCTGTCATTAAGAAGTGCTTTTGAAAGGTTTCACAGACTTCTATCGACCTATCAGGGGTAAGTGGTTTCTGTTTACAAGAGAAAAATTACAACAATAGTATCGCAGTAAAATCTGTATATAGTTGTTGTTGTGGTAGTAGTAGTAGAATTGCATTTGACTTCACTTACATCAACATTCACTAAAAAGTTTTGTTAGTGATATTTTAGTAATTTTGAGACTGAGATGGCTGAAGATACATTTTAATCATTAAAACTTTCAAAGTAATTTCTTTCATAATTAATTTAATTTAAGGCTATGCACCACCATTAATTTGAAGTAATAAGCAGGCGAGGTGTGTTGAGACTGGAGCCTGGGAGTGCTTTGTTTCAGACAGCAGGGGGCGCACTCACGAATACACTCCGTGGAAGCGAGCCACGTAGGTTTTGAGGCTTCAAGTATTGGACTACTAATAAGACATCAGTAGGATTTGTAAGGTGAACATTATTTTTATTATTCATCTTCATTCACACTGAGCTAAGACATCTACTGTGTGCTTTGAAAACTCTAATTTTGCCATTATAGGGCAATTAAGTGCTTCAGTTGGGAGTGTGGGGGGTGGAGGATCAAAGTGTTGGACATAAAGAAGCAAGTAAGTGGGGGGCATGAGAATAGTAATATCCAATGAAGCCTATATGTTTTAAATAAAGAACAGGAAGTTTGGATGTGCACACATCTGCACATCTGCAGAGGCCACAGAGGTAAGACGTCAGTGCTGTGCCCAGCAGTTACTGTGTGACGAGACATAGTTTAAGCCTGATGCTCTATAGCAGCTCCTGTCCTGAAGAAACATGCAGCGGAGGCACATCTTTTGGATGTGACAGAGAAAAGCCAACGCCAGTCTTTAGTTGTAAACTTGAGCTTGGTATAACCGTGAACAATAAGTGATGCAAATGTGCAAGGCGGGCTGCATTTGAGTAGTTGCGTGTACTTTACCCAGAGAGATTTGACTTCCATGCTTTATGCATGTCAGTCAAAGTCTGTGCTCTGATCCAGCTACTGTCTCCACTGCCAGGGCTTCCTTACACCAGCTTAGTCAGGATTATTAAATCTGACTCATTTTTGTTCAATTTTATGCAGTTTTTTGAAGCTCTTTCCAATTTGTCTCTTGCACTACAGTTAGTCAGTGAAATTGATTTTGTGTCGCTCTAAAACGTGTATTTCCTTTCATAACAACGCAGATCACATTTCAGCTGCCTTGCGAGGATTCCCGCTGATGTGGTTGTGGTCTGGTGCTCCCACTGGGCTGTTCAGACTCAGCTGCTCCAGTTACCTGGAGCTGTGTGTGCTAAACTTCTCTACCTCCAGCAGGGCTCTGCTCTCCCCTGCGATCACAGCCTGTGCTTTCTGGAGAACCCCTCCAGCATTAATATTATATTTAAAGGGCCTGAAGGTGTATTGATTGAAGGTGACATTTTTATGTCTGTGTTTTGTGTGGAGCAGTCCAGGTTATGCAGGACGATGTGCCCGTTGAGCCTAATACAACTACCGGTAGTTAATTTCACTGGCTGCTTCTCTAGGGGACAGTCCTCTTCCTGTTGCCCCTGACCCTGTAGTTCAGATGTGATGACCATTTAAAAGTGCACTATCAATCTTTTCTGGTGGAGAGTCCGCTGAATTATACAATTTCAGATGTTACTGCAAAGAAATGACCTTGAAAAACATGATCCCTCCACCAGAAGAGTTACTTCCTGCGTCAGAAGAGTGCAGACGCTTTCCTGCTTGCTCCTGCTTGCTATACCTGCTTTCCTTATTTATTTTGCTTTTTAATCAGTTTTTGTCTTCAACATTTGTTTTATTATGACTTTTTTAAGTAAACCAAGGATTTTAAGAACATTTTGACATGAGTAACATGAGTTTTAACAACAAATCTGACGAGCCAGCCACATGTCCGGGAAAAGGGAAACAAACATTGTTGGAAATATCAACAAGAAATTCGCTTTGGAATCTGAAAAAAGACTCCAAGATACAATTCCAGTGTCATCCAGTGGTAAGAAGTCCATATTTTTTTACAAGAAAAACAGCTACTTTCAACATAAACTGGACTGACTCTATGTTGTTCCCAAAACTGTCTAAAGACCAGGCTGTATCTTGGAAAAAATTCCGTGCAAAGCCTAAGAGATACAAAGATAATATAACATCATCTAAAATACGGCTTACAAAAAGATTTTTACAACTTTCAGAGACTGAAGTAAATGAACAAAGGAAAAATGTAATACATGACGTGTCCAAAAGGCAGCAGACAGAGAGATAATCTCAAGGGTTCTAACGATGATGAACTCTCCCCTGACTGCTGCTATACAGACAAAAACCGCCTCACCTAAACCCCCCCCCCCCCCCCTGCCTTTCACCTGGTCCAAACTCTCACCGGCTCCCTCTACACCAATAAAAGCCCCCACCTATCCCCCCTCGCCTTTCACCTGGTATCTCCATAGCTAGGATGCACTGGGTCGACTTATAGTCATATTAAAAATCAAAACAGCCTCCCCTAGTGCTATTTCTGTAGTAACATCACACAGATGGGAAAACAAAATGCGAGTCAGACTGCCCAATCTGAGAAATTTGATTCATATTCCCCTGTAAAAAGATAACGCCCAGTCTCAACTGAAACTAGTCTGAAACTTGCTGTGCTAAATGTCAGATCCTTATGTAACAAATCATTCTTAATTAATAATTTTATTTCTTCTTATAATCTTGATTTTATGTTTTTAACTGAAACATGGCTTGACAAAAACACAGGAAATTTTAGTTCTAATAGAATCTGCTCCACCCAACTTTATGTTTGAATCTGAAACACGAGAAAACAAAAAGGGAGGAGGTGTGTGTGCTTTTGTTAGAGATGAAATAGTTACCCACAGGTTGTCCTTTGGGGTGTTTTCAACATTTGAGTATGTAGCCTTTAAAATTGAGCTAAAACAGTCTCCATCCATTCTCTTCATTGTTTTATACAAGCCTCCTCAGCACTGCAAAAGTTTTATTGATGATTTTAACTGAGATGCTTTCAGTCGTATGCACAGACTTTGATGGTTTGGTCATAACAGGTGATTTCAATGTTCATGTTGATAATATCTGTGACAGAAACGCTAAGCAGAGCTTCATGCTGTCCTTGAAACTTTCGGTCTTACTCAGCGCGTGAGTGGCCCCACCCACAGCAGAGGGCACACTCTAGATCTTCTAATTACAAAAGGGGTTAATATTTCAAACGTCAATGTGGTCAATTGTTGCTCTGTCTGATCATGTTGCTCTGTTTGATCATTTGTTCTGTGTCTTCTTTGACCTGTCTGTTTTTTCCCAAACCACCCGGCTGGTCCTGCAGTTTGTCCGGAGGAGACACATAAATGACAGCACAGGGAAAACTGTTTATGGAAATGATAAACTTTGAAAATGTCTCATGTTCTAATGTAAATGATTTGTTGAACTCTGTTACATCTAGTGTTTTGAATGTTCTCGACACCATTGCCCCCTATGAAGGCTAAAATTGTTAAAAAAATAAGCAGAAGAAGCGCCATGGAGAAATGATGATTCGGTCAGGGCACAGAAAAGGGAGTGCCGCCGGGCCGAACGAAAATGGCGCAAGTCGAAAGCTCCAGGTTCAGAAAGAGATTTACAGAGAGAAGTTGTACATGTACAACCTCATTTTATGTAGAACTAGGGAAGGATATTTTTCTGAAATAATTGGAAGCTGCAGTAACAACTCGCGTGTCCTGTTTGCCACAGTAAACAGATTAACAAACCCTTCCAGCTCAGCTGCCGTTAGAACTCATTTCCACATCCAAGTGTAATTACCATAAGTTTGCATTATTCTTTAATGACAAAGTTCAGGGCATTAAAAAATGCTATAAATTCTACAATGCAAAAAATAACCCTCAAAACCACCCAGAGCTGACTCACTTTGCACCTGTAACTGACAAAACTGTCCAGGAGATCATCACCAGTCCTGAGTTCATCTACATGCTGCCTCGATGTGTTACCCACCAGATTTCTAAAGTCTGTGCTGAACAGTTTGTTAGCACCACTCACTCACAATAGTTAACATGTCGCTTCAATCTGGAACATTCCCAATGTCTTTGAAAACTGCGGTCATAAAAGCCTCTCCTAAAGAAGAGCAGTCTTGATGCCGCAGTACTGAGTTATTTACCGGCCCATCTCTAATCTGCCATTTTGGGGCAAAGTCCTTGAAAAGGTTGTTTACCAACAGCTCACTGATTTCCTCTTAATAAACAACTCATTTGATGTTTTTCCAGTCAGGTTTTAGACCTCATCACAGCGCAGAGACTGCTCTTGTCAAGGTGACAAATGACATCCACCTGAACACTGACACAGGCAAAGCCTCAGTCTTAATTCTGTTAGATCTGAGTGCTGCTTTTGACACTGTCGATCATGGGATCCTCTTACAGAGACTAGAGGACTGGGTGGGCATCACTGGCACTGCCTAAACTGGTTAAAGTCCTATCTGGAAGACAGGAAGTTCTTTGTCGAAATTGGTAACTGTGTCTCAGACCAGATGCCCCTGACCTGTGGGGTGCCCCAAGGGTCAATCCTGGGACCCTTCTGTTCAACCTCTACATGCTGCCGTTAGGTCAGTTGATACGCAGCGAGAATGTGTCCTATCACAATTATGCAGACGACACTCACATCTATGTTTCATTCACTGACGGCAGGTGAATATGGACCAGTGGATTCACTCTGTCACTGCATCCAACAGATCAGTGTGTGGATGCAAAACAACTTTCTCCAGCTGAACTCAGACAAGACTGAAATAATCGTCTTTGACCCACAGAAACAAAGAGAAAAGTGTTAACAGTCACCTCCAGAGTCTCGCTCTAAAACCTACAAATCAAGTCAGATCAATAACATCAGCAGCTTTTTACCATCTAAAAAACATTGCCAAAAATCAAAAGTATAGTGTCTAAACCAGACCTGGAGAGACTTATCCATGCGTTTGTCTCTAGTAGATTAGACTACTGTAACGGCCTGCTCTCTGGCCTTTCCAAACGAGCTGTAAAAACAGCTGCAGTACATCCAGAACGCTGCTGCTCGGGTCCTGACTAAAAACCAGGAAGTACGATCACATTAGTCCTGTGCTCAGGTCTCTGCACTGGCTCCCTGTGGCTCAGAGAATAGACTTCAAAGCAGCTCTGCTTGTATACAAGTCTCTCCATGGCCTAGCACCAAAGTACATCTCGGACATGTTAGTGCCATATGAACCATCTCGGTCTCTGAGGAGCTCAGGGACCGGCCTCCTGCTGGTGCCCAGAGTCAGGACTAAACATGGGGAATCTGCGTTTTCAGTTTTATGCAGCTAAAATCTGGAACAGTCTTCCTGAGGATGTGAGACAGGCCGCTACTCCTGGCAATGTTCAAATCTAAACTAAAAACTGTTTTGTTTGGCTGTGCATATGACTGAAATGCTTTTCTTTGCACTCTTCTCTTTTATGTCTTGAACTATTTGATGGATAGCCTGAAATTTTGTGATTTCTGCCATGTCTTTGTGATTTTAATGCATTTTTTTCCTGGCGCAGTCCGGGTCCAACTCGCTGAGCCACGTCGATGTGAAGCACAAAACAGGAGATGAAGAAAAGTCTCTGTTTTGTCTCATCAGCAGTGCTGATCATCAGCAGTTCATTCAGTTTGTTGGAGAGTGAGCGAACGTTAGAAAGGAAAATCTCAGGCACCGGCACGTTTTCCCCGTCTGCAGCGTCTCTCACTTTTAGCCAAAAGAAGGGCTAATTCTGCAGCAGAAGCTAAAAAAAATGGAACTAGGGACGTAGGAATTGTGGATAAGATGGATGGATAAGAGCTCTCGTAAGAGCACGCTGACACACAATTTACAAACAAAAATGGACAAAACAAAGAGCACCAACAAGCCAGGGCATCCGTCTGCGGCGCCATCTTGGATCAAAAGATTTTGGTGTGCATGCAAACATACTGTCCCAACTTGAATGCATAAGATTCAAATGTGTAATGCAGAGAAAGATAAAACCTAAATTGAATTTATTTAGCTTTTATTTGATTTCATTTTATGACTTCCTTTATGTCTACCTGCCACAAAAGATGAAAAAAACCTAAAAAAAACTATGGGATTAATGTAGTTTTCCAAATAGTGGCCACTCAATCAGTGAATCTGTCGAGTGCTACGAACATTTGAGGTGTCAAACTAAAAGTGTTAGAACATTTATGCAGAGCTTCAATATAACATCCTAAATTATGCCTTTCGAACTGCCTTGTCAAAAATCTTTAGCATTTATCCAATATCACTCAAGTCAAGTTAATTGTCCTAAGCAAAAGCTAACTAATCACTTTATTAACAAAGGGTTATTACGAACAGATTGATATTAAAATGTGATTGGCCTGTTGATAAATGACTTTGTGGAGCTTGGCCCAGAGAGCTCATGACCTTGCTCTTCAAATTGTCATTTGAATGAATAAATAAGCAGTGTGGGGAAGAAAACTTTAAAAATGTATTTAGTTACACAATATTGAATACCTGCATTAAAATGTATTATGTAATGTATTCTGTTGCATACATTAATAATACTTGCACTTGAAACACGCCTCACAGTGTTGTTAATGCTTCTGGAAGCGCTACACTGTGGTGGTGGTGGTGGTGGTGGTCATCATTTATTAACTCTACAATCAGCGGTCGTTTTGTAGCTGCAGGTGCCCTGGGGCAGACTGGAGGTTGCAAGGCTGCCAATGTATGCCATCAGCCTCTCTGACCAATCACTCTTTACCACCACAATCACACTCAAGAAAGAGAATGAAGTGACTTGCCAAATTACACGATCAATATTCTGTGTAAATTGCCTTTTGGACAACATTTATAAAATATAACTATTATGATAACTCCGGCACATTTATGTTAAAACTGCTGCTGACACAAATATGTCCTAATTCATGTAAATAACGCAGATAAGTCTACAGTTGATGTTCATGGCGCTCATACTTTGCGCAATGACCAGACGTGGGTGCGATGTGATGGCGTGTGTGTGTGTGTGTGTGTGTGTGTGTGTGTGTGTGGACGCGCGTAAAGTTGTCACGCGTGTCACTCACCAAACAAGCGGTGCCGTTGAGGAGCAGCAGGATGAAGCCACGATTGGGACGCATCATTCCGGTGCGTAAAAGCTTAATAGCCGCGGATCATTCACATAAAACTCCCCACAGTCGGGTTGCTTCTGGACCGCCTTCAGGAAGACCCTCTGGCTCCGGGTCCTGCGCGGTTCACGCTCGGTCCCATGTCCAAAAAAAGGCTACAAAACACTTGGGAGTCCCGTCTTTTATCTTGCAATCGCTTCCCCCCCGACAATCCTCTAGCTTTTATTCAGGCAAAGCTACTTGTTACGTGGGATATATCCATCAAGTAGCAGCATCCGGGGAGACTCGGGGATCCCAGCTCAAAGTCGGAGATGAGGCAAGTGCGTGGTAGTTCATGTGTGGTGTTCATGATGCGCAGTCTGCAGCCTATGTGATCAAACTGGTGATGCTGGGCTCCGAACGCACATTTTAACCGTTTTCTTCTCTCTCTCCATCGCAGTACCCCCCCAAAGCACAAACTCCTCCCTTTCTAAGCCCTAATATCTGCCGCTTTCTCCTATCTCTCTTCCCCCCTCTGAGCAATCCTCCTTCTCTCACATCCGAGCTCATTAACGCGATACGTCCTGCATAAAACTGAATAGGAACAATTAAAGCTAACTAATGGCACCAGAATAAACATCTGTTCCGTGCCCTCGCCAGTGTCTCTCGCAGGACGCAGCTGAACAGTAACAAGCACGCCTCACTAACCCACTGATGACTGTGTTTGTATGTCTCTGGCACCGGCTCCATAATCATTTGTGATAGGCCAGGGGAAAAGCATTGATTGGAGAAGACAGTATCTGATTTCACATCACGATTTTCACTGCCTTTGCTATGCTATACATGAAGGAAACTGGATATCTTAGTTTGACTTTGAATGTCAAACTAAATGTGTGAAGAAGAGGAGGAGAAGCTTACTCAGTAACAGTATGTACTTCCCAAGGAGTATAATGTATGTTTGCTGGATAACTCTACTAAAATGAATTGTGCCAAGACACAATTAAAAATGGAAAAAATCCAGCAGTTCACAATTTGGAAGTAAAGCGTGGAAGCATAGTTTCCATTCCATTCAGTAATTTGACTTCCAGTACGGTGTTTCTCAAACTGTGGTCTGTGCCTTGCCTTCGGTGGTACGCGAGACCCTCTGCAGTTCAAGATAACTATTCTTTTACACATTTAACACAACTAACTCCATGGCTTTGTCTCATTTTAGAGCACATGTATCTCTAATGCCTGATCAAGTCTGGATTTTATTCTGGTGGTACTCGGAAAACCAAGTATTATCCACGGTGGTACTTGGTTTGAGAACCGCTGTTGTATTCGCAACAATAAATGAGAATATTAGAGTTATTAGAATGCGGGTTGCATATGGCAAGACCGAAAACCGGTTTCATTCTCTCTTATAAGGAACCCTTGTGATCAATGCAAGGCAACAGACACAGAAATAAAATTTGTAAAATAAATTTGTCGAATAATGCATCAAAATTAGACCAGTAAATCAATTATTAATACTTAAATGCAGCGGTTGCTGCATCGGACTGTTTTGATGAAGAAGGAGCTAAATCGAAAGCCAAAGCTCTCGATTTACCGGTCAATCTACGTTCCTCCCCTCGCCGATGGTCATGAGCTTTGGGTGATGACCGAAAGGACAAGATCGCAGATACAAGCGGTCGAAATGACTTTCCTCTGCAGGGTTGCTGGGGGCTCCCATAGAGATAGAGTGAGGAGCTCAATCTCATGGGAGGAGCTCGGACTAGAGCCGCTTCTCCTGCATGTCAAGGGAAGCCAGCTGAGGTGTTCCGGGGGCCTCCTGGACGCCTCCCTGGGAATGTGTTTCGGGCATGTCCCACTGGGAAAACACAAGACACGCTGAAGGGACTATGTCTGGGAATGCCTCGGGACCCCCTCGGAGGAGTTGGAGGAAGTTTCTGGAGTGAGGAAGTCTGGCAGTCCCTGCGTCAAAAAACAAACTGCTCTGTGGAGGACAGAAACAGCGTGACCAACCTGTCTCCTCCTGCTCCTCGGCCTGACTCCCTCTCCTCTCTCGCCTCCCTCATGTGAGCGTTCTACGGCTCCGCTGTTGTCTTGTGTTGTCGGCTCGCGCCGCAGTGTGCTCCTTCCGAAACTCACTGAGAAAGCGGACACAATAACGACTGTAGGCTCTGTGTATGTGTTGTGATACACATGTTGTCTTTTGACCCAGGTCAGGTCTGGCCAAGAGGTCTAGTTTCATTTAAATGCATCTGCCCTATCGCATGTGCGCGCTCCGTGTGTCTTTGTATTCTGCCGCGTCTACATTCACTTCCTCATTAAACTAATTTATCCGTGAATATGAGTCTGATTGTAATAAAACACAGCATTTTGAAGCTTAAGACTAAGACTTGTTTATTTGAAGTATTTTAATGACGGCACTACCTAAAATATGGGATAAAGTTGGGTTTTAGGGATGGTTTATTTTCCCCCCATGTCAAATCGGATGGCGGGCCATTTGATTTATCATGTTAGGTGGCCCTGCCATCCCTGTATGTATGCAGCCAGACCCCTGCCTATGTGTTCTTAATCAGGGCGATAGATAAGCTTCACTTTCCCCTGTCCAACTTCTCCTTATCGATCCAAACGGCAAGATGTGAGACGTGAGCAGTTTGTCTCCTGTCTCCGGGTCAAAACCTTTAACTTTACTGTGAATTGGCCCATTCCCAGTCGTTGGATAGTCTGGTTTTTCTGTGCCTATTAAAAATGCATGTACCGTTATGTGGGCTAAAGGGGTTAATTGATCGCAGTTCAGAGGGTAATTGGCGATGCAGCCTTTGATGCAGGTGGTCCCCGACTCACAAGTGAAAGGTCCGACTCACAAGTGAAAGGTCAAATGTGTGTTGTGGTTTTCTAACTTTTTACGCATCTATGTGGAAAAAACAGATCTGAATTGGGTCTAAACCAGGTATAAACCAAGACTTAACCCCCATTTTGTTTTTGTTTAGACAAGAAATCTAAACTGGTTATAATGTACATTAGACCCAGTGAAAAAGAGTTATCGGTCTTTTCCAGGATAAATTCTCAACTAGGACAAGCCAATTGCTGCCAGACGCCCAACAATTGTGCTCAATCATTGCATTGCTTGACACGTAATCCTATTTCACAGTATAATTCAGTTTGAATGTGGAGCTGCAGGCGACAGGGAGCCTGGTGAGATGTCACAGACCCACACACTGCTGCCAGGGCCATGCGTATGAACAGGATGCCCTCTAGTGGTTAGTAGCAGACACGTTGCGCCTGTGTTGAATTCTTCTAGGGGTGAAAGGTAAAGTGACACATCCTGAAAAGGTATGCTGCGGTTGTTGTTTTGGAAGTCAAAAGTCAGACGGATCAATATAAGGTTGGGGGAAAGTATCCTCTGCATTTGGACGACCACACTGCTGCACCGCTCCTGATCTTGGGTCAGAAGTGGTTTGGACATGCACCGAAGAGGGCATATAAATCTAGATATAGGACTGAACTGAGTCTGCACTCCAGAGTCAAAGGCGCTGGAGTTGTCAAAACGACCCACAAAATTAAAAGTAGAATAACTGTCGTCGGCCAAGAATGGAAGTCAGAGCAGGACTGAACTTCATGGAGAAGTCATAGGCTTGGGTTTGATGGAGTTTGAGGTTGTGCATAATTGTGGTTGACCTTTGTCTTCTCGTTATTTTGAAAGTTTTTAATGATAATCCCAGCAGTTGCTTCAGTAATAAACAAATAATATTAGATAAACAGTTGGTAAAAAGGTAATCGGGTTAGTTTTTATCTTAGTGGGATAATATTGGGATATGCATGACGGCGTATATAGACAAGACTTAAATAGTCATTAACCAACAGCGCACACAGCAGTGGACTGATTGGCACTTCTGACCAGAGGTTGTTGTTTGGTTAGATGCTCTTCAGATGAGAGTGTGCCTCACCAGCACCATCGTAGCTTTGTAACCCTCATTACAGGAAAAATTATACAATACTAATACATTTCTCTGGACTAAACATCAATCTGATCTATGTAACATACTTGAATTGTATAATGGCAAATAAAGAATTTAACTAAGTTCTATTACATGCTTTTTTTCCACTTACTGGTATATTTGCATTCATTAAACAGTGAATTCTTTTTTTATTTTTTATTTTTTACTTTTGGCTTCTTTGTTTTTGCAGGATTTTGACCACAAACTGGGACATACAATGTTGATGAGGTGTCTTGCAAGATCCATTTAGTGAGTCACAGCGATCACATTACTTAATAAACAAAACATGTGGGAAAAATGCACAGTTGCATGAATAATAAAACATACAAAATGCTGTATTATTTGGAAATGTGCTGGTTTAAATTGTCTGTAGACATTTAATGCAGGACAAAGTTTGATGGAAATAGAACCTGATGGCTTTCATTCACTGAGAACGTTTTATTGGGAACATTTATCCTGTTTACTTCACTGAAATCCTTTTCATGTCAGACGTATTTAGTGGTTTATGCAGACAGGATGTTTTAGTTCCTGTGAAGTCCCAGCGGCTCTTTTACTTGTAATTGTTCACTTGCTTAATGACAATGAAATGACAGAAATCTCACATTACATATACATGAGGATGCCTTTTGGATGAGCTGACTTTCTAAATACCTATGCTCTGCTCTGGAGCTCTGTGTCTGTAGTGATGTATTACACAGTGACCAGATGTGACGCAGATGTGTGCGCAAAACAATGCTGCAGCTGCAAGGATTCTGCCACCAGGGAGTGCTGTTATCAAAGGAAAGAAGAGTGGATTCTTGTCCACTTTGTCAATGAATACTGTATAAAAGGAAACTATTTGACAGAAGTATAATTCGCCATAAGTAAGGAGAAAATAAGCCAATAAGCAAGCAACCATTTACTTTAAAAGGCCAATTTGTGAGAAGGTATTTCCTCTTGTATAGGATGTTGGAAATAACACAAATTTAGGTAGGTTCAAAGTTTCTCATAAAAAACAAAAAAACACAACTAATATAATTCTAATGTTATTGATCTGCCCTAATCCTGCCCTAAAAGTCATGTACATAATTACCTAATGATACCCAAGCTTGTAATATAATTGTCAGACCCTTGTTTTTATTATATTTGTACAGTTTCTGACCATTTTTTAGTAGCCAAAATGGTCAAGTTATGATAAATATGCAGGCATGGTAAAACAACTTTAATAATCTTGGTTTAAAAAAAGAAAAAAGATACCATCACTTATAGTAGAGTCTGTATGGCGCTAGAGATGATCAGAAGATATAGAGATAGATGCTGTTGTTCCACTGTTGGCGTTAATCCATTTGATCTACATGGACTGTTCTCTCTGCACTGCGCCACCGTTATCTCAGGTGAAAGCTATCCCTCTTTGATGTTGTGGGACTCAGATCTTCTCACTCCTCAGTTCTGGTCTACATTTGAGGCTCCAGCTTGTTTCAAAATCACAGTAAGATGAAGCACACAGGAGGGTCAGTGTTGTCACGAAAACACTGAAAGAGCAGGTGAAGTCGGGAGAGATTTGTCTTTGTTTAAAATTGTCTGAATCGCAGACTAACAGCTTTGGTACAAACCGCCAGATTGTCACAAATTTGAGTTGTTTAAAAAGATTGGCAAATGTGGAGGAGGCCATTTTTCAGAGACATTTTTGTTTTTTCTAATAGATCAAGTATGAGCCAAGAAGTTGTAGGAAGGGGAAGTATAGGCAAGGCAAGTTTATTTATTTTTGATTTGTAGAGCACAGTTCGTACTCAAGGCAATTCAAAGTGCTTCACACAACAGGAAAAATGCATTAAAATACAGATATCACAAAAACAGTACAGAAATCACAAAACACATGGATGTATCGACTGTTTCAAAAGAGGAAGTTGGGGTTCATGTGTCCTTCTAGGGTTAAAAGAATAATTCAGTGAGGACAGACAAGTTGAATAAGTTAGGAAGTTATAGCTTCTTCTGACCTTGGGTCGAGGCCCTAATTGGTTTGAAGGCACTTTTCATTTACACGTCAGACATGCTCTTCACCTGCGGTCACAACCTTTGCACTAATTAAAACAACATCAACTCATCAGCACAGGACTGTCTTATGATAAATCAACGTAAGCTCACAGAATAATCAGTCAGGCTGGTTTCTTTGAGGGGTTTTCGCTCATTTTAAAAGAAAAATTGCTTTTAAATGCAGTCCTCGTATAATATGATTATTGTTGTGCAAATGTGTAAATTTGTTATTGTGTGCTGCAGTTTCACATTTTATTTTTCTTGTTTATTCTTTGGGCTTCTCGATTTTATTTTTCTATTTATTTTCCACTCTTTGATCTTGATTAGTTTGTTCTGTTTGTTTGTACTTATAAGTTAAAAAGAAAAAGTTATCCTCTGCCTTTGACCCATCCTTCAATGCCGCTGGGCCGTTCCTGTCCGGACCGGAGCATTACCAAATGAATGTATCTTGTTGGGAATGGAATGAAACTCCATCGTAAAAAAGGTCTAATTTACAATCCTGGTTGACCCATACGGCAATTACTTCCTCAAATGCATTGCCATCTATTCCCAGTTAATTATTTTTTTGTTTGAGTATTTTGATCAAATTAGCACTCAAACACGACAAAGCTCTGATTGAGTCTTGATGCGCTGCTTCGTGACAGTTCAGTGCCCTAATCAATGCTTCTGTTGAGGGGCGCTCTGGGCACAATGAGAGGAAGTGTCCGGAGGGGCCTGAATGACGCCGCTGGCACCAGAAAAACTGCAAAAAAATACTCAAATGAGAAAGGCCCTAGTGGGTTAGATAGTTTGGAAGTTAACATTTAAATTGTTGGAATTAGATTATCATGTCGCGGCCCAGTGAAGTGTCATAATTCTGCGGTTTATTTTTTAACAAATTCTGTTTTGAAGCACTGCTTAACTTAAACAAAGCCATCTGCATACCTGTTTCTGATGGATGAGAAAATATTGTCAATTCACAGTGCCATGTATAGCAAATGGAACTGGTTCAGCTTCTCAGGCTGCATTAATCCTGCCCTGATCCCTCCAGCTTTACGTTTCATTTCCCCTCAAACAAACCATAATAAAGTCATTTTACGCTCATTTGGCTAACACAAAATCTGCCAATTTTTTCTATGAAAGCAAGGTGAATGTATGATTACGTTTTACACTCTAATATGTTTTTGTATAATATCTATATCGGCTTCCACTTCTGCTCTGGGCCCTAGTATAAACTTTAAATTTAGCACCGGGCTTAATTGAATAACACTAGGGAGAAGCGGTTGGACACTGGAAACTTGACAGCTTGTTTTTTTTTTCTGTTTCTTTTGCATGGATTAGTTCCAGACCTTGAGAAAGACGTTAGAGCTGCACTGGGCTGTGCATGCGAGCAGTGCAGTGGAACACAGTGTTTTTATGTGGCTGGGTACACTACGATGAAAAAGTCTTACATATTCAGTCACAAACCAAACCTCTGCTTTTAGAGTGGAGTTTGCATGTTCTTTTTTTTATCTGGGTGGCTTTCCTCCATCAATCCAAATACAAGCTCATCCTCCAGCTGGTAATCAGGACTACGATCCTAACACAAGCTCTGGAGACTGGTCCCTGCTTGTGCATGCCAGTCTCAAAGGACAATCCAGTCTACAGAAGAAGTTGTTTGAGGTTGATTAGGCTCCTTTTTGGCTCCAGGTGAGGTCCAATTTTAGTCCTGTATGAAAACTTTGTTGGTTTAATTTTATGTTTTTGCATGTATGTAAATGTATGACAATCTCGTCTCCTGTTGTGGTTTAGTGGCTTTCAAACATTTCCAAACAACACAAAATTACAAGCAAATTGGGGCTAAACAAGAACTTGCCCGGAACTAAACCAAGCTTACACAAGTGGGACTTGTGTTGTACTGTGAGAGCCTCTATTTTTCTTGACATCACATTACCAATTTATACAATTATAGTACTTTTCAAACACCAAACTTTACTTCTATTGTAGTAATGGACTTTTAAAGCGAAACAGTGCTCCTACTTGAGTGAAAATGTCATTTCTCTTTGGTCTACAAGTGACAAAAACATTATGTTGACAATATTTAATGATTTCAACATATGTGTTTCTTACATTTTTCTCATTTTTGTGTATATCCTAGACTCCTCACATTAACTTCAAATAATAAATCAGATGTTATGTGCAGGGAGCTAATCTCATACTTGAGTATCCAAGAATACATTTTGGACCACTACTTTGTACTTCTACTTTATTATTTTTAAGTTATGGCACTCTTACTTGAATACATTTGTTGGCTACACCACCAACCTCTTACTCAATTTCCTTACCCGTTTTATGCCTCACCTTCTCCATTCAACTTCATGAGAGGGAACTTCTAAACAGTTTCACGCTTCACAACAAGCGATAAACATTCAGATCAACGCAGGGTGCAGAGTAAAACGGCGCCAGTGTTCTTTTAGCGCCGAGTGGCAGATGCATGTAATTTCTTTGTGATTTTTCATTCAAGTACTGTCTGGATCAATCTGCTTCACCATCATTGGAGTTCAAGTAAAGTTCAGACAAATGAGATTAGAAGAATCCATGACATGGGCTAAAATATATTGGTGAAATTGCAGTGAATTCTTTTTTGTTGTTCGCATTGGGTTGTACACACAGCTAGACTATTTGATTCAAACTGCAAAATACCTAGGCAAGTATGTCTTTGCTTTGAGTCAAAATATGTCGTGAGCTCAATCTTTCAAACAGTATCAAATATGAATATAGACTTTTTTTATTTATTTTTTCTTAACAGAAAAACCAAACAGCACAAAGGTGACACTACCATGCATCAGGGGATCACAGAGATGGTACAATGAGCCATGAACAAACACAACATCAGCATTTCAGTCCAACCACACATCAAATCTCTACAGTTTTTGGTACACCCCAAGGACAAAGCAAATGTACCGCCATATACGAAAAAAGGGAAACAGTAAGAGCATTCAACACTTGAAAGAAAGAAAATCAAATAGAATGTGAAAAAGAGCAATCGCAGAAGTCATAAAGCAGTCTATAGAGGACGCCATCAACCTGGCAATCCACTTCATCCTGCAGCATCTGGACTCCCCGGGAACCTACGCCAGGATCCTGTTCGTGGACTTCAGCTCTGCTTTCAACACCATCCTCCCTGCTCTGCTCCAGGACAAGCTCTCCCAGCTCAATGTGCCCGACTTCCACCTGCAGGTGGATCACTGACTTCCTGATGGATCAGAGGCAGTGTGTGCGGCTGGGTAAGAATGTCTCAGACACTCGGACTATCAGCACAGGAGCTCCACAGGGCTGTGTACTTTCTCCTCTGCTCTTCCCCCTGTACACAAACTGCTGCACCTCCAGGAACGACTCCGTAAAACTGATCAAGTTTGCGGATGACACCACCCTCATCGGGCTCATCTCGGACGGGGATGAGTCTGTCTACAGGAGGGAGGTGGACCGGCTGGTGTCCTGGTGCAGCGGTAACAACCTGGAGTTCAATGCCCAGAAGACAGTGGAGATGATCGTGGACTTCAGGAAAGACACAGCCCCCCAGCCCCCCTCACCATGACAGACTCCCCCATCACCGCCGTGGACTCCTTCCGCCTCCTCTGCACCACCATCACCCAGGACCTCAAGTGGGATCCCGCCATCAACTCCTTCATCAAGAAGGCCCAGCAGAGGATGTACTTCCAGCTGAGGAAAGCCAAGCTGCCAGTGCAGATGATGGTGCAGTTTTACTCGGCCATCATTGAGTCCATCCTCACCTCCTCCATCACCGTGTGGTACGCTGGAGCCACAGCCAGGGACAAACAGAGACTACAGCGCATTGTGCGTTCTGCTGAGAAGGTGATCGGCTGCAGACTTCCATCTCTGTAGGACCTGTACGTCTCCAGGGCTCTGGGACGAGCAGGTCGGATCACAGCTGACCCTTCTCACCCTGGACATGGATTATTTGAACCACTCCCCTCAGGCAGGAGGCTACGGTCCATCCGGACCAGAACCTTCCGCCACAAGAATAGTTTCTTTCCCTCTGCCGTTGAACACTTCTTAAACACCTTCCACTTTAACCAGAAGTTAATCAATCACTCACTGCACTGTCACTTTCTGATTCTTATTCAGAAATGGATTTACATGCTGTGCAAAACGCTTGTCCCAGTTTGGTGATTTCATTTAATTCACTTTAGGATGTGTTAAAGCTAAAATGCTCCTCTGTGGGCCATGAGATTTTCCAAAACCTGTGAGGCTTGTAAAGCAAAGTGTGGAAAAATGTCAAATATGCTTTGGACTCTAAAATAAGACGTTAAGAAGATAATAACTCTCACATTTGTGGTGTCATTTTAGCGACATTGCCAAGAAGGAATTAGGAAAAGGCAGTAAAGTCATGTGGTGTGCTCACATTGTGGTTTTCAGTGGTAACTCTGGAATGTCTTGAAGAAAAAAGAAATGTTAAAACGTCTTAAGTTCTATGACTCTGTTTTCTCAATGGAAGGCTTAATCATGTTTTGCCTAGGGTCTTGAATACACACGTCTCCAATTCTTTACAAAGGTTCTAGTCTAGTTCCATTGCTTAATCTGACTCCAAAATCTGACATAGTAACACATTTTCAATGAAGACTGTAGCATCTTATTGGAAGCGGAAGATATTTTGTCGCTTTGACAATTGATCCGTTTTTTTTTTTCCACTTTTATTGCGTATGATTTTCATTCGTCGCAGGTTTTTTTTTGTCCACTGCCGTGTTTTGTGGTTGACGTCACAGTTAGTTTGAATGACTCACTTTGCCACGTCTCTACCGTCTCAACTGTTTAACCCAACTCTAATAACAAAAATAAACATGTGAAAACCCTGGCTTAGGATCCCCATTGTGAGGTATGTTGTAGCTCATGCATGTGTCTATTGGTTTGCACTGTTTAAAACACTTTTGCATGGCCTCTGACCCCAAACAAGGAAGCCAGTAGGTCCGCTCATAAATATTTCCAGCACTCTTCGCCAAAGTCATGTATCACAGGAGTTTGCCTCAGGGCCTCAGCTTGAATGCGTTTAGGTCAGACGCACACTCAGAAGGAAATCTATTATCTATTATTCACGCAGGTTTACGTGATCACTCTGAAGCAATGGCCGTCACTACGGGTTTGTCCATCGGGAGAAAATAGGACTGGTGTCCATTTTTCCCTAATGAAAGTGTTTTTCGAAGTTTGACCTGTTGCACAAATACATCACTTGGAAAGATGTCTAATGTTCAGTTTTTTTTGTTTCATGTGTGTAAAAAAAGCATTCAAAGCTGTTTTTAAAAAAGAAAGCTAAGATATTTATATGCCTAGCCATTACATTAACAATCATAGCATATTTTCCAATGACTATAAATTAGCCTTCAAAATCAGAAAAAAAGAAGAAAAAGGCTTAAAAAGATGTGTCAACTAATACATTCATAGCCAGTGTTTAAATTATATTACTGTACGCAAAAGGATCCAAACCACACAGAAATATATTTTGAGTTGTTCTATTCATCTGTAGATATTTGCAGCTCTCTCTGCTCAGATATCTACCAATAACAGATTTTGACAAAATTATGTTATTTTTAGGTTCTTAAGTCCTGCTGATATTGACTTCTCAAACTAAAAGTAAAATTAAATTAATCAAAACATCATGCAATTAAGGAATGGCCAATGACTTTTAGAATTTAGTTTTATTAATTAGTATACTTTTGCATTATACATTTCAACATGTCATAAGAGTCCAATAACATTAACTAAATGTATCTATATAATTTAATTCCAGTGCAGTCCAGTTTTTAATCCTGTCAAGCCAATTAAACTTTTCATCTTGAATCAAGAGGTGGAAATGTCATGTAGTGTGAATCATAAATCAAAGCTGGTGTCAGAGTGGCAAAGGTCGAGGCTTCTTTCCAGGCCGTCATTAGTGTGTACTTTACGTGTTCCTCCTGCACTTTTCAGGAACTGTTGACCAAGATCCTGCCTCTAGGTTCTGGGGAAAATCATCAATATCCCTGTTTTGGTACTAGCCATGCATGCATTTCTTGTTTTTTTGGGAGTATTTTACAAAACATAGACCATAAAATTGGACACGAAAGTGCAGAAATGTCACCTTATTAAGTGCAAGTTTCTTTTTAATTAACTATTTTTGCAGATTTTTGACATTTTTTGATTAAAGATCAAAGCCTGATCTGCCACCTGCTTGTTTCCATGGAGATGCTTTACCTGGAATCTTCCACATTATACCCTTAAAGTTATCCTGCATATATACAGTGTGTATTCCCTTGTACATATTTTCAATACAAAAGAAAAACAAATCTTGAAAAACATGCATGTGATGGGGGGACGCCTCTCCATAGACCTGATCTGTAACTTGGTTGAGTCACCTATGCCATACAGTCTCCATATCTCCGTGGAAGAAATCATTCCATCAGAAAAGTTCCTGAGAGCACTTTTTACTTTACTTACTGGAAAAATGGGTCAAATACATTGAGAAAAATGACCATAAAAGACAACCTTCCTCAGTGTTGTGTGTTCAGTGTAAATGCGCATGCAGAGAACAGGTGAACCTTTGTTGTTCTGCGTTGTCTCTCCTTGTCCTTTGAGTCCGTAATGGATTCTGCTGCTATATCTTTCTGAATAACAATGACTATCCATATGTTCTTATGGTGGTTATTTAAGTGCTGTGGTTTTAATGTGGCATGCTTGGGTTACACATTTAGGGCAGATCAAATGTGCTCCTCTATCAGCTGGGTGCAGAGAGCATCAGAGACACGGGGGAAGGTCAGGAGGCGGGGCTGTGGCTCTGGTGTCCGACTTCAAGGCCTTTTGGAGCCAGTTCTGCGTCATCCAGTATTGTAAATGACTGGGACGATCGAGGCACTGTGAAGGGGGAACAGCAGGGCACCCCGGGGCAAGAGGACCCTTTGATGTGGGTTCTGATTGAGACTGATTGTCCCAATAGAACTCCAATAGAGATCCTTTTTTAACATCTTCATGATGTTAAAAAGGAGCAACAAACTACAAATGCAAGTAGAGGTGATACATCGCTAACAAGATAATATTCAAATTGCTTGCCTTGAAAAGCTTTTGGTACAAATCATTATTGCCATATTCCAAAGGATTAAGATATAAACATGCTTAATAACATAATTTCTTCATGTTGTCTGCAGTGAAATGGAGCAAGGGATAGTGGTGTTGTTGTTTCTCTCTGTTTATGCAACAAAACAATGCATATGCAATGAAGTGAATAATTCAATAGAACCAGTGAGAAATGTTTGACTCAACAATATCACAATATTTCAGTTACTGTTACATCCCTGTAAGAGCATACCAAAACAGTTAAAAAGCTGCAAAAAGAGGTCATACAAAAGTGTAATCTTATTTAATATTTAGTATTAATTAACTTATATCAACCAAACAAACATAAGTCTCTAGTCGTGCCACAAATAATGACATTGCAAGAGCACAAGTCATTTAATCAATCAATCAAATTTTATTTATAGGTCACAATTCGCACAAAGTGCAATTCAAAGTGCTTTACAACGTTAAAAGCACATAAAAAACACAATACAGTGTAAGTCACAATAAAAATAAAAACACATTAATGTGGTATTTAAAATATTAAAAACCAGATTAACATATTTCAGTCATTGGCGCGGCGGCTAAACAAAACAGTCTTTAGCTTAGATTTAAACACAGCCGGAGTGGGGGCCTGTCTCACAACCTCGGGAAGGCTATTCCAGACCTTTGCCCCATAGGACTGGAACGCAGATTCCCCATGTTTGCTCTTGGCTCTGAGCACCAGCAGGAGGCCGGTCCCTAAGGTCCTCAGAGTCCGAGGTGGCTCGTGTGGCACTAACATGTCTGAAATGTACTTTGGTGCTAGGCCATGGAGAGACTTACTGTATACACGTAGAGCTGTTTCTCTGAGTCTGAAGCCAGTGCAGAGACCTGAGCACAGGATTAATGGGATATTTTTCAAATGGAAAACAGCTACTGATGTTATTGAATTGATGTAGCATTGATGTCCTAAATTTCTTACTTTGTTAACAGATTTTAGAGAAAGAGACTGGAGGTGACTGCTAACACTTTCTCTTTGTTTCTGTGGGCCAAATACGATGATTTCAGTCTTGTCTGAGTTCAGCTGGAGAAAGTTGTTTTGCATCCACACACTGATCTGTTGAAGGCAGTGACAGAAGGAATCGACTGGTCCATATTCACCTGTCGTCAGTGAAACATAGATCTGGGTGTCGTCTGCATAATTGTGATAGGACACACCACTGTTTTGTATTAACAGAATATTACAGTTTGAACAGAAGGGGTCCAATGATTGACCCTTGGGGCACCCCACAGGTCAGCGCCATGCTATCAGAGACACAGTCACCAATCTCAACAAAGTATTTCGTGTTCTCAAGGTAGGACCTCAACCAACCTAAGGCCATACCAGTGATGCCCAAACAGTCCTCCAATCTCTGTTGAAGAATCCCTTGATCGACAGTGTCAAATGCAGCACTGAGATCCAACAAGACTAAAACAGAGGCCTTACCAGCATCAGTGCTCAGACGGATGTCATTTGTTACCTTAATGCAATCATTGTATCACGTCTTGGCTCAAGTCATTCCATAATTTGACACCAGAAACCTTCCAAACAAAGGTAGCATATTAGATTTTTGTATTACTTACTGCACTGGTTAAGTAATTTCTCGAAATGTTTGTGAACACTATTGTACATTTGAATTAGGCCAGGCTCAGATTTGTATCTACATGTTAAATTTGGGTCAATATTGTTGAGTTTGGTCACTGCGTCTCACTCACCCCACATGGCCTTGACTTGAGGTCAGTTGATACACAACAGTGGTGTGTCATTCCACAATTACACTGACCACACTTAGATCTATGTCTCACTGACGGCAGGTGAATTTGGACCAGCAGATTCACTCTGTCACTGCATCCAACTGATCAATGTTTGGATGCAGTGACAAACTAAACTAAAACTGGAGTCGTCTTTGACCCACAAAAATCATCTGCTTTTTACCATCAGAATAACAATGCTACAATCAAAAGTATAGTGTCTAAAGCAGACTTGTAGAGACTTATTCATGCATTTGCCTCCATTAGTTTAGACTACTGTAACGGCCTGCTCACTGGCCTCTCCAAACAAGCCCTAAAACAGCTGCAATACATCCAGAACGCTCCTGCTCGGGTCTTGACTAGGACCAGGAAGTACGAACACATTAGTCCTGTGCTCAGGTCTCTGCATTGGCTCCCTATGGCCCAGAGAATAGACTTTAAATCTCTCCAAGGCCTAGCACTAAAATATATGTCCGAAATGTTAGTGTTGTATTTTTATGGTTGTAAAGCACTTTGAATTGCATTTTTTCATGTATTGTGCTTTACAAATACATTTATATTGATTGATCAGTAGCACAAATTTATGCTTTATCCTGTATATTGGAAACGCAGATACTTTCACGTATTGTTATTCTGTACTTTTACTTCAGTACAAAAATGCTGTAATCCCACATCACATATGGGCACTTGAAAACCACAGCCTCCGCGCTGTAACCTGAGAGTGTGTGTAGCAGGCTGTCGCTGGGCTGACGGAGGCCTCTGATTGGTCCAGACAGGAAGCAGACGTGACCCGTGAAGCCCCCAGGTCAAATGTGTCTGAGAACAGTGATAATTGAATTAGTGCTTTATGTGGGGCACACCACGTCTGACCCCATAAACACAGACAAGAGCGGGCAGCATTATCCAGAGTTACACTGGGCTTCAGATCAGGGACTATAGGCTCACAATGGTATCAGACAGACATACTAGAGAAGAGGTAATAGAATATGTCAGAACAAAGTGTATGTAGAAGTGGAGAATATATCCAAATTTAGATTTATATCTGTGAATGTTGTTTTAAAGATATGCAAAATTTTACTATTGATTATATTGTTTATAGTTTAAAAAAAAAAGTCAATTTAGGGTAAGGTGATATTTCTGCACTTTAGTGATACATTTTCCACATTTGTCTGATAATTAAACCTCAACTAATAAATGTAATTGGATTGACATAATATTATCTGACTATCATGAGTCAGATAAAAGTTCAAAATATAAATGATATTCATCATTTGATATTCAGTTTTGTCAGTATTGCCCACTTTTAAATGTACGTTCATTGTATTAGTTTTAAAAGTTTCACTCTATAAATTAAAACGACAAATTGCAACCCTCCCACAACATTTCGTACCTAAACTGAAAGTGCCGTTGCAGCCTTGGCTCTGCTTCAAAGGAAACAAGAACAACATGGTTTTGTGTGCTTACGTTTTTAAGTTAAGTTGGCAAAAGTTCACAAAAGCAACTCAGAATGTCAATGCCGATGAACTAATTTAATAGGAAGACTGCGTTTCTGTCAATGCAATTGCTGTCATTTCTCAATCACATCCTAAGTCCTTCATATAAATGCACTTCTTTGTTCAACCTGTTTTTGTTTACGTTTTTCAGTCATGTGCTGCAACCCAATTTCCCCATGCGCTGCACTGCCCCATCAATTGACCCAGATTAAACAATGACACTCAATAGAGGAGTATCATTTTTTGCACCCTACAATGCACCTTCAGTCAGTCTGGTCTGAACCTGCCACTGAACGCCACTGAAGGATAAATCCCCTATGTACACAAAAGTATACTCTGGAAGCGTTCATCCTCAGTTACGATGTATATCTTATTTCTATTTGTCAGACAACGTTGTTTGTGCAGTGTATTTACCTTGACAGGTTTCGGCTGCTATCTGTGCTCCATCTTCAGAGCTGTCACTGCTGTTGGCGATGACGTGTCACTTACCTTCAAATAAGATATATGTTCAATATTTTTAACTGCGGCTGTGGCCACCTCATCTTTTCCTCTTATCACCACCAATTGTTTGGGCCAAAGAAAAATATTTCCCTGACAGAATCACACTTCCCAGTTCATTGCATTGCTGTTGTAGAAAAACTTTTGTTGTCTTTCCTGCTTGAATCTTAACACTCGAAAGACACTGAAATCTGAAAGTATAAAAGTACTCCAGCACATTCACCACTCTTCAAATTATTTTCTATAACACTGTTAAATGCGTCCATTCAGCAACACTTTCTATTGGCTTTTATTATCGGCAGCTTGTGTAAAACCTGACGTCACGACTTGCGATTTTTGTGTGAGAAGTCAAATCAATAATAGAAGTCTACGGGGGATGAGTCATTCACAAAGTGTGGATGTGTTTCTATCTTTAGCCGCTCATGCAAGTGTTTCATAGCTCTTGTCCTTTCCTCACGGGCTCGCTCTTCTGCAGCCTGCCTCCTCCTACGCCTTTAGCAGACGAGGGCACGCCAGGCATATTTTACTTTTTTAATGGTACATAGTCATCATATGCAGATCATTATTTTACAGTGTCTTCAGTGTAAAACACAGTATCATCATAATAGCTTAATAATAGCACGTCTTCTCAAAACTGCCGAGCTGAACTTAGGCCCAGTCACGTCATTGTAGCAAGCAATGGCCTTTCATCGACCTGTTTTTATTGTTGAAAAATGTGACATGTTTTTAACCTTGCCTCAAGCCCCACTTTGAGTCAATGTCGCCTTTAGCGGCAAGGTATGACCGGTGGCTGTCCATCCACGGCCAGTGCCATGTGAGCGCTCTGACCAATCAGAGTGAGAGTTGCTGGAGCGAAACAATGTGAGCTGAAGCTAAAGATTAAAATTTAAGGATTTTGAACTGAGAAAAAGTGTTTTATAGGACAATTGGACCTTTGTGAAAGCTATCGGTGTCCTGTCAGCCAAACACCAGCAGTTTGTTTTTTACATTGCACTCTATTAGATGAATTCTTTCTGGACTGTGGAGGATTTTGCTGCAGTACCAAGGATTGGCCACTAGACATTGCAAGCCTCAAATGCAAGACAATACAGGATTACTCGAACATGTCTGACTCAAATATAACTCTGAGTAAGATAATGGTTAATGAAAGTCCATTTTACATGATATGTCTCCTTTAATGCCAGTGGAGCCAGTTGGCTAGACTGTCGACTTTTCTGTTTCCATTTTTATGCATGTTACATGTACAGTATGTATGTGTGTAAGTATGTGCATAAAGAGACAGATGGTATACTAAGTGCATGTAATGAAGAGGTGTGTTGCAGCCACAGCTCACGGACAGACTTCACTTAGACTTGACTAGACAATCACCCTTTATGGCTGCCATCATTTAAAAAAAAAGCTTTTAGATGAAGTTTGCCACTAGGGGAGGTGGTGGGGTCTGGAGACATGGTGGGGAGCATGGAAAACATAGAGAGATACAGCTACATTTGTTTAAGTGTTCTTGATTTCTATTCATTCAGTTATTCATGTAGGGAAAATGAGCCATTTGTAATTGTGTTCCATGAAGTCAGTGGTGGAAGAAGTACTCATCTTTGTTAAAAGTACAGATATAGGAGAACAAATATCACATTAAAATATCTACATAAGTAAAACTATACCTTTAGAAATGTACTTAAGAGTAAAAACTTGCACAGATTTTGAGAACTATTGAAGAGTGAAATCGAGCGATCTAAATAAAGAATTCCCCAGATTTTTTCTCAAAAACTGTAGGCAAGATGTCTCCATAAACATGCTAAAGAAATAAAGCCCTCAACCATTTCAGCAAGTCTTAAACCATAAAATATGTTTAATTTTCAGTCCTAGTGGGGTATAAAGTACAAATACCTGCTCACAAATGTAGTGAAGTAAAAGTAAAAAGTATCCACTGTCAAATTAAATTACGGATAGCTGAGACTTTTACGTATGTACAATACTAAAGATCACCCTCGCTTTCTGCTTTTTATATACATAATGTTTATCAATCGCAAACCCAAAATGTGAACTGATTTGATGATTTGTTTGTTGATAGTAACGCCGTCTGGCATGTTAAATATGCATATAAATTCTGAAATAAATTTCACACTAAAGGGTTTGAGTTCTTTATAAATGAGGTGCGGCTATGACTGAAGGTTCCAATTATTTCTCTGCATTTTTCCTTTTATTGTTGTGCCCACTGCTTTAATTGGCTTTAGTAAGTTGAAAATCCCTAAAACGCCTTGAACACCATGTTATGGCCTTTAAGACATAACATCTGATTAAGTTGTTACTATGTGTGCTGATACCATCTGAATGTGGAGCATGGAAATTGAACGGTGCCACAAGCCACAGAAAACATGTGTCTTTTTCACTCCTTTAATAGGTGTAAAATGTGCTCTGGTTTGCCTGGGTTTGTATAGGCACAGGAGGCCGTGGAGGAGACAGGAAATTCATGCTGATGTAAAGACTAGCATTACATGGAGGTGCTGCAGGCGGCTGGAAGCATTAAGTTGACTTTGTGTCTTATAATATTATAAAGGCAATTCCAAGAAGTCAGCGTGGCATCCACAGTTTAAGTGTTGGACCAGACTTTCCAGGCTGGGGATGGAGAACTAATTACAAACAAAAATAGAGATTATTATTTACATAGAGATTATTATTTACATTTGAGCTCAGTATACAGTACCTATATATTGGACGAATTTCATTTAAAGTGGATAAATGTCCAGTCTACGTGTCAAAAATGTATACAATAAGAAAATGGCAATGTACGAATATTAAAGGACACATATGATGAATTAGTTATATTGCTATTGGCCTTTAAACATGCTCTTGCGTACTTTTGCTTTTACATCTCATGTGTGAGAACTTTTTAAAAATGCATATGTTGAAAACCCTACATTCCTTTATATCGGTGAGGCGTTCCCTCATCAGAATATTTGATAGCACTCTATCTACTGGCAGCAGAAGGAATTACCATGGGGAAATTTTAAAAAGTTAGCACCGACATGCTAACGTTAGCGCACAATTATAATGAACATGATCAGAACAAGTCTGATGATGATTCATGGACTTAAAAGTGACACAGAAGACCTGCGGAGCACTATTTATGCAATGCGAGGGTGTGGGGTCAGTCACGAGGTGTGGGTTCAGTCATAGGTTAAACAAAGGTTGAGGTGAAAGGTGGCTTGTCACTTCACACTTAAGACTGAGATGCAGCGACTGTTTGTGCAGTAACAAGTCCATCCACAAGGGGCCCAATTACCTTGGAGCTGGGGCCAAGCCTGGGGAAAAAAAAGTTTCCTCAGACAGCATAAGTGTAAAATCTCTGACAAAGTAAATCACTAAACAACGAGGGCAGAAAGCAGTGGTTTGTATGTATTTTCAGCCACACAATGCATCCATATGACATGTTCAGCTTTAGAGCTCAGAATTGTGTCATCACTTATCATCCAATGGAGATTTTAAGATGATAAATACTAAACTAGCATTCAATGAAAAGTATTCTGACAGTGCTGCCCGGTGGTCGAGTGGTTGGAGTGCAGCCGGCCGCAGAGTCCTGACTCCGACATTTGCTGCGTGTCCTCCCTTCTCTCTCATCCCCCATATCTCACTCATTTGTCCTGTCTAATAAAGCCAGTCAGTGGGCAAAAAAATCTTTTTAAAAAAAAAAGAAAGAAAAGTATTTTGACACTATAGTGTAATGATAAATGTGTTTTCCAGTAGTGACCCAGCAGTTTGTCAAGATGTTGGTAAAGGTTCATTCTGTCTACTATTTTAAACTGAAGTAAAAGTAAGACAAGTCACAACACCATCACATGACGCTTCTGAAGAAGGCTACTGGAAGTGGCTAAAACACTTCAGGTAAACAAACACTGTCTGACCAATAATAATGTGTTACTTACCATTTTATGAAGTTGTTCAGCTGCTTTTTAAAAATAGCTTTTGCTAATCTATATCTCTATGGATTTACCAGTTAGAAAAGTTTCTCATGTTCAATCCAAAGTTCTACTATATATAAACTGCGGGTCACGGCGGAGTATCCTTTGGTCAGTGGTCACTTAAGATACACTGACCATCAACAGCTCCTTGACTTGAATTCAGTATAGCCAGTTACCTGTGCTGAAGCCTGCCCTGGAGACAAAAGAGCAAAGCAAATCTGTTTAACTTTGTAATCCTTTATGTTTTGCAGGCTCACATTATTCTTACTGCCAATTATCACTTCATTTGAGCGTCCCATATTTTGACTGCCTGCGGAGTGTGCTTAAACATTTCTTTACTTTTGCTGCCGGTACATTTTGTGTATGTTTTTAGTTTGCCTCCCATAATCCTAACTCCCAACTGGGATCATTAAATTGCAGTGTTGTGGTGCTTGACATAAAGTAGGAGGTGCAAATGGGAAAAATAGACCCCCTGACTCCTGGCTTCCAAAAGTGTTGGCGAGCGATTGGTATATCCCGCTCTTATGGTCTACGATGGGGGCACTGGGGGGATTCTTGTTGGTTCTCATGTTCAGGAAGAGTGAATGGTGGAGCAGGATCTCAGCAATTATGTTATTTGGGTTACAGGCGAGTTATTTATTTGTGCACTTTGGCGAGTGGAGCTGTACGGAAAGTAGATTTATTTACTCAAGATTGTGCAGACAGGGCAGTTCTATGCGGCACGAGCTCTGAGGCTGCAGAGGAGGAGCGAAAGTACAAAGAACGCAGGGTGGAGTGAGCTTCAGTTTTAAAAGTGTTTCACGCCACTTTTCTGGTGGAGGGTTTGACACTCGTCTGTCTCCGTGGAGATGTTACAGCTTTGCCAGGAACACTGTTGGCATTAAACCCGATTCATTTCCATAGAGACAGTACCAGGTCAAGTTACAGGTCAGATCACAGTGAGAATGCGTGTTTTCAAGTCGGGCTGGACGATGTTGAATAAAAAAAGACTGAAACGAAATAAAACTAAAATAAAATCATGAATAAAAAACATTTTTCATTATAAAAATAGCACCTTGGTTTTATTGACAGATATTTATTTTCTTGTAATATCAATTATTGCGTCTATTATTATTGCGATATCAAAGCTTTTGCAAAATATTGGACAGGCCTATTTTTAGGGTTTTTGTTTTGTTTTTATCAGTAAAAACCCATAATACAAAATGGAAAGGTTAACGGAGACATGTTGTGCTTTTTCCCCCTAGTACTTAATATTCAACTATATCATATTTAGATCATATTTAGATTATTTAACATTTTGTTCATTGTAACATGCAAAATCTATCAAAAACTGCTTAATAATAGAAATGGGAGGGAGCAGCTGTAACTTGGCTGAAAGGAAAATAAAGGTAGATTATTTTTCATGATATGTACCCTTTAATGCCGTACTGTGGGACATTCCAGTTAAAGCAGTCACATCTCCATTGGAATAAACAGCAGCTCCACCAGGAAAGTTACAAAGTGCCCCATAACAACAACCCCAAACTCCATTGCCTCAGTCCTGTGTGGGTGGGATGTGTCCTCCATCTGCCCGCTGCAGTTCAGTGCTAAGAAGCTGGCAACGGACCAGGTTTTAGACTTTTTACTCCAGGATTTATTCACAAATTTGTTATTAAAACAACCCAGTCGGTCTGACTCATGCTCCCTTCCACATTGCTGACCTCGTTCTGATACTATTTGGTAAATTAACACAGGAAATAAACCGTGCCTCTACGCAGGCGGACATTTTCCTGAAAAACATGATTTTTTTCCATATTATCAGGGTCATTGGGATTTGGAGGGGGATTTGTTTGAGCAAGTCCGTCTACTCTAAACATGCACATGATATCATCCAAATGCACGCTTGAATGGGCAAAATGAACAAACCCTTTGAATTTCAAGTATATTTTCATACATGACAGACAAAAGTAAGATTATTTGTTTTTTCCATATTGTTTTAATATGCCAGACAAATGCATGTATTTGATCAACAATTACAATGATTTTTTAAATTTTCACTAAAGATTTTTGATTAGATTAGCCTATACCTTCCCAATAGATTGTCCCATTGCCTCTGGGACAATCTGTCAGGAGCGGTGGTCTCTGCAATACAGCGTCTGGGGACCCATCTCCAGACCTTTGTGCTTGGGATTGACGGAGGAAACACATCTGACATTCCCTATCACTATCTTCATTGTTTTGTCACTTTTGTTGGCCCGTCTTGGCCGTTTTACTCATGTGTTTCTCCGAGAGTGCTAATGCTGAACATGTGTGTGTCAAATATTTATTGTAAACTCCAATCCTCTGGCTCTTGAACTGTACTCCAACTATTTGTGTGAAAGAAACTATCCTCCAATGAGTCGACAAAGTCATTGACATATTTCATCATAAATATTGCTATTTGACAAGGACGTTTGGGTTAATTTGCAATCAAGTCTGAAATCACAAAAAAAACAATGCAGTTAATTGGGGAAAAATATATTCTGCAAACAACTTTATGTTTATTTAGGATTATTATTATGATATAATATATAATAATAATCTACCCCTATAATTGAAACATACAATCACTTTCTAGAATGCATGTGATTTTTACGTTCTCTCAAAGGAAACACAAATTCAAAACATTGAACAACAGAAAAATGTAAATGTCCAAACTATGTTCAACCCAATAGAGACACAGTTGTCCGACAGGAGTGTGTTATAAAGTACAAAGTCATAGGATCCTGCTGTGGTTCTGTCCTCACTCACTGGATCAGCGTCAGATTACCTGTAGAAGGCTAGCTGTGCCGTCTGACAGGATATGAACACTTTAATCTTGCGTCGTGAAATGACGAATGAAAAGGTGAAGTGGCAAAACTCTGTTGGATAGTCTGAGTCTAGTTCATATTTTCCAGTCGTGTCATGTGTGGGTCCATGTGACAGTGGAACACAAGCTGATGTTCTCTTGATGCCAGTCCCAAGCCAGTATGTGACTTCACATCACCTGCAGGGTTTCTTTGAATCAGAATCAGAATCAGAAAGAGTTTATTGCCATTGTCAATGAACAAAATTCACAAACATAGGAACTTGTCTCGGCATGAAGGTGCAACATAGAACACTGAGCAATAATAAAACAACATAGACATAATAGTTCAAATCAAGAGAAGGGCATGCATTACAATTTAAAATTACTATACAATAAAAATAAAAATAGGCATTTCTATGTACACAAGAGTTACAGTTAGATTTACAGTTTGAGTGCAGAAAGTGACAGTGCAGTGAGTGGTTGAAATAGAACATTAAAACTATATTTTGAAATATTCTCAAAAGACATATGTTTATGCCATACTGTGAAATAATATTGCCAAACAAACCACACCAACCTCCTCCAGGCCAAGTACGAGTCAGGTTTGTGGAGATGCAAGCCCACTCACAGTAAGGACACATGTTTTTGTTTTTGTTTTTAAGTGCAATAAAAACATCCAAAATGAAGAAAAAAAAATCATCGTTATATTTTAGACTATTTTGGGATGAAACATTGCATTTTTGTTTGTTTTATTTAGGACATTGCACACTGACGGTGTTGGTCCCACATGTAAATGAGAGTTAGCCCTGAAGGCTAATTTTCATCTGTAGTCGCATTGGCGACAGAAAACAGGACATGTAAATGTTAATAAATAGTACAAATAAATAGTCTAGTAGTTTTAGACCTGATCAAATTGACTGTTATGCATGATTGTTGACTACTGTCAATGCCAAGAAAATGGCTGATAAATATATCAGTTTTGCTCGTCTGACTTCAGAATGCTGCTTTGCAAAAACATTTCAAACACAAAAAGAGGATGAGAACGGTGGGTTCACCCTAAATGTGACGGCAGTTTTAAGAACCGATTGATTTCCAGTCAACATTCAAAACAAGACCAACCAGTACAATTACAGGGATGAGTCATGAGCCCAGTGAACCGGGCAAAGATTTTAACTTTATGCAAATTAGGAGTTAATTGTGCTGAGGATCACGACACATTTCCTGTCTTCAGCCTGATGAATGATGTAAGAAGGGGTGGAGACATGAGGGGGGCAAACCTCTGAGGTTGGGGTTTACACAATCCTAGTGACAAGTGACAACCAGTCACAAAAAAACAACGTCTTGAGGAATTGTCTCGCACCGAAGCCTCCAAGACTGGCCTCTTTCAGCGTTTCTGTCTCTTCCGGTGAAAAAACCTTTGTATGCATGACATTTCTCCACAGTCGATTTTCTTTTGTGCAGCCTGAAAACAAAAGGTTACTGACAAAGTGAAAGTGAAGAAGCCTGACAATGCACTGCACATACGGATATTTAACATGTACATTTGTCTCATTAAAGGGCCTGTAACCGACTCTTTATTTCTTCCACATCAGGAAAAATCCTTTACTTCAAACATGATATTGTCAAAGCAGCTAAAATTAGACTTGAATGATATTGACTTTACTTTTAAAAGGGACGTTACCGTTTGAGAAGCAAGATGCTAGATGTTTCTCTGTTATGAAGTGAGAAGCGACTACATGAGTGGGAAAAATCGAGTACAGACCCTTTAATATCTCCACCACTAGTTCATATTTGGTGAAAATGAAAACCCATCTAATTTTCTGCCTCCTAGTTCTCCTCATCAAAGTCAGCTGATTAAAGGCAATGAAGCAAATAAATAGATTCAGCACAGTTGGTATAAAAAGAGTAGTCTAGTCATCTGGACAATGTTTTTTCATGCTTCAGTTTCCATCATGCTAAACAGTGAAGTGAGTCATTCTTAATGTATTGGACTGATCTTTATTCGTCTCACGTTCTCTAATTTACTTGTTGTTCATTAACGTGTGTCTTTTTTTTATGTATTTGACATTTCTCATTTCTCATCACAATAACAACTATAAATGTTGTTGAAGACATTTTACAGGTTTTTTGTTGTTGTTGTCTTTTTAATAAGCTCATTCATTAATACATGACTAACTTAATGACAATGCTTATCTATTACATTGAATGCAAAAAGTTTTAAACAATGTTTTAACTTTATTAAACAATGATATAATATAGTATAGTAGTAGTAAAAGTAGTAAAAATATGTACAATTATCACCAGTCACACACAAATGAAAAAAGTGACTAACATACAACCTTTATCATAACTGTTTGTACCACGAGCGACACAGATAACAATAACTAATGACAAGATACTCTCTTATCTATTATATATCGCTGCTGTGTTGTCTGAAACTCCTCCTCTGTCCTACTGCACTTTTTTGATTACATCTGTGAATAAAAAAATTGTAAATCGCCCACAGCATATGCTCTGTCAGTGTCAGGTCCGTATAGACTTTGATTGATAGCGCAAATAAGGCATAGAGGGCACTTCAAATACTTCCCTGTCGAAAGAGATTTGTAAGCCTGTTATTGATGTTTATTTTCACACCTAATTCTACCTGTTTGGTTTTCCATTATGTGCATTAGGTGACCGTGACCTCGACTTGGGCGCTGATAAAACTGTGCATAATCGGCATGGGTGGTCCTAGACAAACAACCTGGCAACGTTTTGTTTATGAACGTCCATGGTGAAAGTGTTTGAGCCTTGGTGAGATTCTCGCTGTCCACATCGGCAGTCTAAATGTAGTAACTATGTGGTAGTGGTGGCAGTCGATTTCATTGCAGAATTAACATAGGTCTGAACGGGGCTTCACCAAAGACTAAACAAGAACTAAACCTATGGCCCTAGGTCGAAATGCAGCCCTCATACCAATTGTTTTTGGCCCTCTGGCTTATTTGTACAATACCCAGAGAAGTACTTTTTACTGCAAGTTTAAAGTCCTTTACCATTATAGCTTTGATAAATAACCCTGATATTAAGGTTCTGAGACTGGGGTGGCACTTTAAAACTTTCGACACCCCTGGACTAAATAAAAGTCTTAACCAGAACTAAACTAGGCAGTGGCGTGCGGTCAGGGCAAACAAGGCAATCAGTGATTGGCCAATAAAATCTAAAATTACTGTGTGTCACAACTATGTTTAAATTGTTCAGAAATATTTCTAAATAAACCCGTTTTCCCCTCTCTTCTGCTGCCGAAGCTTGTCTGGAAGTCATAGTGTTTTCAGGGGGGCTTTGCACTGAGAAGCATGATTCCGGTTCTTCCAGAGCGGCTCAGTCTGTGGCCGTGTTCAGAGGCCCGTTCATGCTCCGCTCTCTAACGTGAGCTTTTAGAACCAGAGCGGACAGCAGCTTCTTTTAGAGGGTTGCGCAGGTGCTCTGAGGACATCTCAGCCTCAAACCCATGGATCTATGCTCAAACCACGCTGAAAACCAGATAAGTCAACAAATTCAGATCCTGCGCCCAAACTGAGCATGTGCTGCAGGAAAACGACAACACAGCAAACTTTCAACAAGTGACATTAACAACTTGTCTTTGTATCTAAAGCTGTGTTTGTGTTTCTAATGATTTAGAAGTTTGTCATTTAATGACAGAGTGAGCTAGTTTGGTGCAACGGAGGATCCCGCGCTGAGAAGTGAAATGACAGGAGCGTTCGTCGGACACAACACTATTTTATGAAGCAACAACAGCGACAAAGGAATAACGGGAGATTTTATGAAGAGTGAGTGAATCGGTGGCTGTTTTGGACCAACTCCTCTTCAGGGAAATACAGAATGTTTCCTCAGGAAAGACATGGTTTGATTTGTATCTGGGAGTGACAGGTCACTGCTGCTGTCACGCATAGATGTTTTTAAGGTTACGTTTGTGGCAAATGAGGGACTTTCTGCACTACAACTGTAAATGTAACTGTACATTTTTGTGTACATAGTAAGTCTATTTTTAGCTTATACTATAGTAATTTTCAACTGCTTCCTAACGCATGCCCTTTTGATTTCATATATGTTTCATATATGTTGTTTTTATAATTGCTCACACATAGGAACTTGTTTTGGCGTTAAGGTGCAACACCTTAACGCCAAAACAAGTTCCTATGTTTGTGAATTCTGTTCATTGACATTGGCAATAAACCTTTTTTGATTCTGATGATTATAAGTGCATCTATCTGAACAGCACGCTGTTATTAGTACCGCGTCATAAATGTTGTTTCGTGTAGGCCAGGCATGTCCAAACTACGGCCCGGGGGCCAAATGCGGCCCTCAGGCAATTTTTTGTTGGCCCTGCGGCTTCCTGCTAAGTTGGTCCAGACAACAAAAAGTAGTATAACTTACTATAAAATTCCAAAAAGTCAAGCATTTTGATGTTATACCAACCTAATATCAGTGTTCCAAGTCTTATTAAAGGTGTGTCATTGAAACGATGTCAAAGGTCATTGTTGGGTTGTCTGTGGCCCTCTGCTCCGTATAAGTTTCAAAATGCGGTCCTCGGTGAAAAAAGTTGGGACACCCCTGGTGTAGGCTATCCCTGTAATATGTTGCTTGTTCAAATTATTTCAATAATTAGGGTTAATTGATGCATTGATGAGGTGAGTTGGCTAATTTTGTTTGGGAGAACACAACAGTTTGTGAGAAATATGTCTGGCAGGGCCTTACTGAGTTGACGCTGTCTATGTAAGCCAGTTTCATTCATTTTTAAAATTCATCATTGCACCTGCCATTGTTCATGTAAAAAGAGCATTTTAAATCTAGAGAATCAAGTATTTTTCCTTACTATCGAAACTAGGACAAAACCCTGTCCGATGGAGATATAAATTAGATCCATGATTATTGTTGTTATTAAATATATATCTTATGCATTTAATTAATTACAGGTGATTTTTATTGATGAAAAATAACTTTGCTGCGGACTTAAAGTTGCACAGTGCACCTTTTAACATGGCTAATCTTACTCCTGGAAATCATTTATCGGTCCATTCACAACAGCTTTCCCACAATGCCTTGCGGGCCCTTGTCCCAAACAGAAAGAACAAATCATTTCTTTGAATGTATTTTTAAAGCTTTACAAGGTTTGTGCAGCGAGGGGCTATCGAATATAGACGGGACAATTGGTTTAGGGCACACATTATAGACGATAATTGGGCTGCAATGGTTTCTTCAAAAGCACAGGCTGATTGTGACCAACGCAGAGCCGCACATGTAAGAAGTGAGAGACTTTTCTAGTTCATTATAAAGAGGGCTCGGAAGACAATTTTGATTTCTTTGTTTTCTCTAGGAGTTAGCAGCTCGTTCCCATTACTCCTCTCTGTTTCTGTTTGAATGCGTCAGAGAAGCAAAGATTAAAGAATGAAGAACGATGAAAAACAATCCCCAAGCCGTCTCTGCTATCTGTTGTGAAGCTTTTAGTCTTTGTAAGGAAATTACCTCTTCAGTTCTGGTTTCCCTTGGATCCAAATAATAGGTTAATTTTGGGACTAAATACCAGATGCAATATCACAAGCCTGTGCCTCCATTTGGGTAATTGCTTCAGTGTTTGTTTTTCCAACGACGGATTATGAGTACCTCGACAGTATCTGAACTATAATTCTGAAGTAATTTGCTTACGTAACCAACTTTTTTCAAGAATTATAACTTTTTAGTAGATTTACAATTGTAGTTGGCAGTAAAAAAAACAAACAAATAAAGTAGTCACAAACATGAAATATTCATTATGTAACTTCTACTGATGGGTGATACGTGCCTGTCTCCATGGTGATGGTATTACATGGGATTAAATGTATCCATCTTGTCTTATATTTGATTACAGTTGTTTTTATTGCTCAAAAAACATAGGACACAAAACATGCACCTCTCCACAGAGCTGACCTGTAACCTGGCCTATTTGGACTCCTCTGCTTGTCTCCATGGAGATGTAAAACTGCTGAACATATCACATGTCCATGGAGAAAAACAGGGGGCCAAACCTATAACAAAATAGTTTCATAGTGCATTTAATAGTGGAAATATAGTAAATTATATTAAGTATTTCTGAAGCTGTAGTTCTGTTTTACTAATGGATGTGTAAAAGTGATTTCTTACCAACTTTGGGTTTTGGATAGCAGCAGCAGAGGGGTAGTAGTAGTGGTCTCAGAACAAGAACAGCGACTAGTACCTGTCCTAAAGCGATGATTAGTTCTTATAGCTTCTGTCAGAGATTTCGACGTGGAGGACCTGTCTTATACTTTAAAGTGGTGTTTGTGTTTGACTGAAGTCGAGAGTTAGAGGGCAGGTTTAGAGCTGGTATGAGTCTGCAGTTTGACAGACGGCTACCGCAGAAGATTGACAGTACACGTAGCAACTATGCGGACGGACAGCGGATTTATTTTGAGCTTTGTGATGGTGTCAGAACCTTGGAAAAGTCCAAATATATTACTGTGAGAAGGACAATCCGATCACAGAATAGAAGTTTACGTCTATGTCCCAGTCTTAAGCCTACATAGAAGAACATCTGCATAACAGTAGTAATGGCTTAATGCTATAAGGTTGTTTTGGCAATTGTATTTGTAAATAATAATGTCTGAAGGCCGAGGGCTCATGTGCACTGAATATATAATATATTTATGCACACGTCCAGTATTGGTATCGATTGAAATGTTGAAGAAGCTCGAATAGTTAAGGTCTGTCAACATCAGGACGCCAACATGTGACTGAACAGAGCTTGACGCTGGATGGGCAGTGACTTTGGGCCATTGAAACCAATACACAACCACCTTTGAATCATCTTATACGTCCATGGTCTACCCCAGCTGCCCGTCCAACCTCCAACAATCACGTACGCACATTGCTCTACTCATTGCTCTACTCTGGCGACGTTCAAATCTAAGCTAAAAACTGTTTTGTTTGGCTGTGCATATGACTGAAATAATTTTCTTTGCACTCTTCTCTTTTATGTCTTAAACCATTTGATTTTGATGCATTTTTTCCTGTTGTGTGCGAATTGTGCTCTACAAATAAACTTGCCTTGCTTTTGTGTGAAGATGGATGACTCTTTTAAACCAGTGAGAACCCCCAAATTCTGTATGTAAATTCTCGCATTAAACCTTTGTTCATAATTTGATTGCCTGGCCTTTCTGCGTTGCGTTTGTTTGTTTGTTCTCCCTGTGTCCTTTTGGTTTAGTCTTAATTTATCTTTTGTTTCAAACAGTCCATATGCTGTTAGAACATTGCATTGACATTGCAAAACCTTTTTTATGGGAACAATAAAGTCTAACCTTATTCCTTCACTTGCATCAATCGGTGCCTGTAAAGTCCTGTCCTTTCTCTTTTTCTTGCGGTAGTCCTCTTGTTTTCGCCCGAAGGAGGGTGCTTGTTATGCAGACAAAATCCTGAGGACATACCATCCCTGCAGTGGATAAACTGAAGGGTGTTTCTCTTCTCTCTCCTACCTCCTAATACTTTCACTTTTCCTCAGCCAGTCCCAACATTACATGCTGTTTCCCTCAATGTTTTT
>BJKM01000886.1:70000-174154 GCA_015082035.1 Chaenogobius annularis
CACTCTCAGATGGTTTGCGCTCATTTTAATAACACGGTTTTGTTATTCCTGATGAGATAAGACTTCAAGATGATTACTGTAATTACTGCACAATTTCCCTTGCTTGCCCCGCCCCTCTCGCCCTGACCCCTTCCTCCCACCATCCCTCATCATCAGCCCGCCATCTCAGCGCTTTCTCATGCAATTACAGCCCGCTCTTGTGTTTTTGGTTTCCACGGCAACGCACTAAAATAAATACGAAAGAAGAGCGTTGTGGGACCATAGTTTATTGATTCAGCAGATCAGAGTTGCACCGTCATAATGTCTTGGTGTTTGACCTGTCACCCTTTGTGTTTTTTGATAACACAGCGGTCCTGCAGGGAGGTAATTGGGGGCTCGTCTTGTCTCTCAAGTTTCACACAAACCGAAGAGACGCCAGACTTTTGCAGTCCCAAAGTCATTGCAAGTAACTTCACCAATCAATGACCAATAATCAGCACACAGTGATTCATGTGTTTATGGCATGGCTTAATGAAATGTGTAACTCTAAAAAGGTTGCCTCACCACTAAAGTATGTAAAGTTGCTGTACGTATAAAGATATTGGGATTTGGCAACAACATTTAACCAGTATTAATCCGAATTAGCAACGAACCCCAAGAATATTGATTTGTAAATACCGGTACCTTCACTTTGTCAAGTTTGTTGATTGATTTCATTACATTGCAAACTTTACTCCACCGATACAAATGTGGAAAACGTAACTCTATTTCTGAGCTGTTTTAGTGTCCGCGTTGCAGGGTTAATCTCATTTGTATACACTTGGTTTTGCAACATTACCACTATTGTTGCAGTAGCCATTGTTTATTTAAAACTGTAAAATCCCCTTTATTTTTTGTTTTTTTAACAGGAGGCACAATTTTCTGACAAAGCCTGTTATGTGCTGCCTCTTTCCATCTCTCTTGTCTTAGTGTTATGTTTGTGAGTCATATTCAGAAGCTCAGTGGGTGATCCTATGCGGTTTGAGGTTTTTTCTGTAACTTACAGTTCAGTGGAGGGCTGTGGTAACAGTGAATCCCTCATTAAGCAATTCTATACTATTTCCACACGGACGAAAAGGTCCTGGGTTCGATTCCTGGGTGGGTGCTACAGTCCTATTCAGTTTAGGGATTATCATTGACTGCGTACAAAATGTGTTAAAACGTGGCTGTAAATAACTTTAGGTTCAAGTAATAAACGAATAGTGAAATAACTGTGAAAGTAAAGGCAAAAGTGTAGAAATATCACATTTGAAACATTGCATTCTTATTCTGTGTATTTTTACTAGCTCTTTTGTTAGCTATTTGCTTATTGTAAAGGACTCTTTTGCATATCTTCACCTCCATGTTTCAGGCGTTCTCAAGATGGATGGCTCTGACTGATCACAACTCCAAAGTAGCACATGTTTGACCTCTCCCCTCCTCGCTCTCTCAGCACTTTCTAACTTTTAACTTTACCGACAGGAGCACTACTTTTATGGCAATTACCCCACCGCATACTCCTGTGGTGGGGCTCATAAACAACCGTAGCAACGTAGCCTCCAGTTAGCGCTGCCTCACCCACACATAATACACATTGCGTTGCAATTAGCCAAACCATCCATTATACAGTTTAGGCACACACTGGCAATAAAAAAAAAAAAAGTTCACATTTTGAACTGCTAATGGCCCGCGATAACATATTTAGGAGTTTTTGCCAGATTTGCCACCTTTTAAAAATATAATTGGCAATCTCAAAAGTAAAGCCACCATGGAAGAGCTAAATAAGTAATGAAACTTCACATCTCCTGGAGCAGCTACTGACAATCTGACATGGTTGACAATCACATAATCCATTGTAAATATGTATTTTGGGGTTGTAATATATTTTAGTCTATGGAGTCTTTTGTAGGATGGAGTAGATTACGTATTGCAGGGATGTCCAAACTTTTTTTTCACAGAGGGCCGCATTTTGAAACTTATGCGGAGCAGAGGGCCACAGACAACACGACAATGAAGTGAATCATTCGAGATGTTGCGTTTGACATAGTTTCGACACCTTTAATAAGACTTGGAACATTAATATTACGTTGGCATAACATCTAAATGCTTGATTTTTCCCCAATTTTACAGTAAAAAGTACTACTTTTTGTTGTGTGGACCAATTTAGCAGGAAGCCGGAGGGCCAACAAAAAATTGTCTGAGGGCCGCATTTGGCCCCTAGGCCGTAGTTTGGACATGCCTGATGTATTGTATTGTATAACCTCTCATCCCATCACATTAGCTCTAACACAATAACAGTCACGTAGTGTTGATATCTCTAGGACTTATCGTTCAACAGTTGATGGAACAATATTTTTGTATGCATTTTTTTTTTTTACAATGGAGAGGAGATTATTATGATTATTATTTGTAGTATGATGAGATTTGAGCTGTAGAGGTTTGAATAAGTTACTTCTCTGGCTAATTACACTTTGATTCGACTGTTTACTTGTTGCATTGCAGCTCATGCCTTTTAATATTGTAATTTAGTTTTGCACAAATAATAGATGCATTCTTATGCGAGCAGGGTCGCCTCTTTACAGATCTGAGCTGTAATAGGTGACCAGTCCAAGTTACAGGTCAGTCCTGTGGCAAAACAAAATAATAAGAATACATTTCAAGATATGATAGCCCTGTTATTGTTAGGTTTATTCTTCCAATCAGCATTTGGCTATTCCTCATCTTGGCGGAGTGTTCAATAGGAATGTGATTTTGTACAAAGTTCTTACGTGAAAGCTTGTGATAGATATGCATTTCTTCTTTTACTGCAACTGCTTTTGTAATATTGGGGATGAGGATATAAATACACAACAAGAAATGTGAGAGTGATGTATTGTTGGTTTACTCCCACTCTGACTAACACCGCCCCCCCGCCTCAGTCTTAAAGTGTTTTTAATGATCGCTCTCTGTTTTCTGCATAAACCATTTTCGTAATTGGAAGACATTTTGATCACCAGGCGAGTCACTTTGCTTCACAGTGGCGGCAACAGATGAAATCCACTAATAAAAAGTCAATAGTGGAGTCAATAAAGCGACTTAGGCCAATGGGTATGGGTCAACAATAGCTTATTAAGGCTCTTGCTGGTAAGTGTGTGACGTTTTGCTGCGTGCTGTGGAAAAAACCTATTGCAATTACGATCAAAATCATGCCTGGTATTGAGCGGCCAGGAGGTGCAGGGGTGGACCGGTCTTGGGACGACCCCTTTCCCACTCCTGGATTGATTGGGTGCTTCGGAGCAACTGCAGTCCATACAAAACGGGTTGGGCTTCAGAGAGGAGCTGTGAGCTGGCATTATTAACTTACTGTGGAAGAGGGCACCGTGGATAGCCCGTACTGGAGGCTTACTGGTGGGCAAAGTGGGGGAAAAAAGAGGGAAAGCAACCGCGCTAAACTCAATTCGTAATGTAATCCTGGGCACGGCCATCGACTGAAATCCTCCACAACCTGCAGCTAGCAAAGGATCCGAGTACTTCAAGTCTTCATTTCATTGCTGTGTGCATCCAAGCATGGTTTAATTTAGCCGGCTGTCTTTAAGTTCATTATTGTGTGAGGTGAAAGCGCACTTGTTCTGCTTTGGCCCTGATTCGAGCCCGGTTTAGACTTGATGACTTGGTTTAGTCTTCTTCTCGTCCTGGTTTAGTTCTGATCCTGTCGAGGTACTAGTTCTGCTGAATGTCAGTCAGCGACCTTTTATAGAGCAATTTCTTACTTATTTGAACATTAGAACCCCCAACGATAAGTTCCTCTCCCAACAATGAGGTCCCATTAACCCTGTCAAACGACACAAAAATGTAGCGTCACCTCCCCTAATTACCACTCTTTTGGGTCACTTTTGTAATTCTATGTGACGTTTAATGCATCACCAAACTTACATCTGTTCTGTGTGATCCCAAATACATTCACATTTGTGCTCAGGTGTAACTGATCTTTATCAGTTTGAGGAAAAGTGAGACAGCAGCACCTGAATAAAGCATGTGACATCCTGGACGAATGAGGGATTACACCGACATGTGACATAAACAATTGGTGGAACAAGTCTATCTCCTTAAATGCCAAACTTATTGGTCCCAATGCCCAAAATGTCTTCCTCATCAAGCCCTAGTGGTCACATCTGGAGATGACAACTTGCTGCCGATGCTGTTACTCTCTCTGCATTTAAAGTGCATTTCCATAAATTTAGGTCAAAGTCTGTACATCACTCCTTGTTCAGAGACAACAAAAGCAGTAATTCTCCGTTTATTTCCATTCATTCCCATGAATCCCCAATAATTTCACAATCAGAATCGGAAAGGGTTTATTGCCATTGTCAATGAACAGAATTCACAAACTTAGGAACTTGTCTCGGCCTTAAGGTGCAACATAAAACACTGATCAATAATAAAAACAAGATATATTCAATCCAAAGGTCATGCATTAAGAAACAATTTAAAATTACTATAGTATAAAATAAAAATAGGCATTACTATGTACACAAGAGTTACAGTTCAATTTACAGTTGTCGTGCAGAAAGTGACAGTGAGTGAGTGATGAATTGTAGTTAAAATGGCAGGCGTTTAGAAGTGTTCATGAGTCCAACGGCAGAGGGAAAGAAACTATTCCTTGTTGGCTCTGGTCCGGATGGACCGTAGCCTCCTGCCTGAGGGGAGTGGTTCAAATAGACCATGTCCAGGGTGAGAAGGGTCAGCTGTGATCCGACCTGCTCGTCCCTGAGCCCTGGGCTTGGTGTGTGTGCAAATCTGAACGCACTCCAACATGTTCAGTGTCGATGGAGCAAACGTTTTATTTGTTGTTACTGTATCGCAATCACAATGTTGCTAATTTGGTTTTATAATTTACTTACTTAAGATGCTTTGTCATGGTGTTTGCTTTTCAGCCACGCGTTTCAAAATGTGTGATTTTATATCGTGGTGTTTTATGGATTCGTTGACCCTGTCTGCTCAGCTCTGTTTTCATGCTTTCGTAACACTATAGTCTTAAGAGGACGCTTTGACCTGTCAACACTTTCGGCCTCCGATAACAAACAGCTTGTGATGGATTTAAAGAGCCCATGTCGAGAGAAGCATCAGTCTTGTAAGATCAGATATTGTGAAAGGACTTTGTGTTAGCTTGAACTGCATACTAAGTCTACAATTAGCATGAAAACTCGATGTGGAGATTTGCGTATTACAAATCTAAATCATTTGTATTATTTCATGTATGTGTATGTATGATCGGTAAATACTATGTTGCGATCTTAACTCGTTTCTTTTAGCGTCTATTCCCCATAAAGCCCTGATATCTGCTCTCACGCTGACCCGAGCCTTTGTGTGTTCAAATCCAAGCGGACTGTGGTCAAGTGTGGGCCTTTTGTGGGCAGTATAATGCTCGGTGATGGAGAGGAGCAGAGACGAGCGGCCCATTCACCTCAGCTGCGTTTGATCTGTCAGTGTCAAAGAGAGATGATCCCCCCCTGTTAACTACCAGCTGTCAGACCGCTCCTGGTTGTGCCTCTGAGACCGAGACCGGTTACGTATCGGTCATGGAGAAACTGCTATGTCTGTGTCCAAGAGGAAATGCTCAACAGCTCCACCCAAATTTGATAACGTAAAAGTAAAAAGTTGCCTCAATATTTCAAGTTAAAGTTTGGTGTGTAACAAAAAATCTAATTCTAATGCATTCCTTCTTCAGTTGTACAGAAAGCTAATGGACTTTGGATATATTAGTGCGGTAGAGCGAAGAAAGTCAGACAACAACAACAACAACAAAACAAGGCATGCTGTCCATTTTAGAAAAGTTAAAAAGCCTTTATTCCATCTTGGCTTATTAAATATTAAAACTTGCGCACCAACGTATTTCCGCCAACACAACCTCCGTCAGGGTCAAGGACGGTGGTGTATATTTTATCTGGTAATGCACTGGTCTGTCGATTATTTCCCACCGCACACGTTCATAGCTGCAGTTGAAAAGCATTGAAGGTAAAGTTCGTTATAATCAAGCACTTAAAACTTCGAACTTAGACTCCTGTTGAGTTGTACTTGTGTCTGTTAAGAATGGACAGCGCGGTGGCGGAATGGCAAGGCTCACAAGATGACGTTTCCAGATTCGGGGTCTATCTTTGCAGAGTTTGCTTTGTTTCTCCCCGTGTCTTGGTTGGTTTCCACCAGGCTCTTTTGTTTCCACAATCAATGGGCAAAATCGCCAAGCTATGGTAGTCCTGATCAAGCCTAGCTCTAGAACTGATCAAGATATTCAATGACGAAACACTTTTGCTCATACCTTTTATCTTGTTTTTACACATCTTATTTCTTCCTGCAATCTCACATGTTGAGGTTGTAGACTCCTGCTGCACCTCCGAGCTGGTGAGCAGGTTCGTATCAGTCATGGATACGCTGCTGTGTCTGTGCTGTTTTATAGAAACTCTCCACTCATATGCCTTGTGGCATATGAGTGTGGGAGGTGCGTGTGATGGATGCTTCGGGGGTTGTCGGGCGGGTGGTACCAAGAAAATAAACTTTATACCAGGGCTGTGACAGTATTAGTACACCATTCCCAGAAGGCGGGTCAAATAAGTCATACATCAGTGTAATTCTAGTCTGCAGCAGTTCTTTGGGTAAACGCTTTTCCATGTGAACTCATGAAAAGTTTTACATTTTTATGTAGGGCTAAATTTGCCTATACTCAGCTTTTAATGGTCGTGTGCTCCTCTTGCCCAATGCAATATAATGCATGGACTGCACCGTGGTTTTACTTTTACTGCATCACCTTTGAACTGCTTTTGTTTAAATGAATTCTGAGCTTTATTGTTAAGCCAGAGGTGGAACGTTTCTTAACTATATTTTAAGATACTGCAAAAATAAATGTAAGCTCCTGCAACATTGATGCATACAAAGAAAAGCTTAAAAAATACGCTGATTTGTTTCTATTGCCTGTATGTGTTTTTTTCCACTCAATTAATCAATCCCAAAATGATCACCAACGTATCTATTTGGCTGTGAATGAATGTATTCGTATTGTCTCTGGTCACAAAATGTTCAACAATACTGACATTTATCAAAAATAATTGTTCTTTCTTTTTTCTCAGCATGTCTGTTGACATGAAAGACAAATTGCAGTTCATGGTTTATATCTGAGAAGATTAATCATACACATTAGGGTGTACAATCATATTTCCCTCCCACTTGTCTGCAGTTCATGTCAACTTTTGCAGAACTACCTTACTACTTCTTACTTTTATCCGTTCCATGTGTTTCTGGCTCGGTCGGGGGACTACAGAAGGAAATAGATTGATCCCATGAAACATCCTGCTTTAATTCCACACATCGTTTCGGCCAATCACCTCCCTGCTGACTCCAATCACTCGTCTGCTCATATTGTGTAATATTTCCAAGGATGTTTGTGGGCATGAAGATCTAATATTTTTCTCTTTCATGAGAATCTGTTCTTGGTATCTGAAAGTTTATACTCTCAATACTAAAATGCAGATGTGAAAAAAGTAAAAGTAAAAGTATTGTTTGGAACAAAAAACATTGCAAGAGTTAAATGTTCATGGGTTTCAGCTTCCAGTCATAGTCAACTTTTGTGGACTTTTCACCATTCAAAAGATTGCAACTTTAGTTTGGACCCTTTATAAATCAAACGCACCTGTTCAGGTAGCCCTGCTCTGAATCTTATTTTGAGTTGACTTAGCTTTGAAAACAAATACTCAATCTACCGTATGTCCGTCAATACCTCCCATCTGCAGCTTTTCTCATCCGTATATTTACACCGAATAAATCCAGAGACTGTTTCCACTTGTAATATGAGTAAAGTAAAGTAAATTAAGTATCTGGTTACATTCCACGCTGCTCTAAACTGAAAACAATTCTCTGAGACTGAAGCTATGGGTTTGGTCCAATTTGCATTAAATGGAGGGCAAAATGTTGACACACGGTCCCTAAATCTCCGCTCTGCCCGGATACAACACTGTAGGGCTTTGACTGGAGTCCTGCTGGTATTTATGGAAAAGAGGCCAGAGCATCAATGAATCACTGCACGACCGCGCTGATGTAATGTCACCTTTGACCTATTCAGATATGTCACTTTCATGATTAATTTCAACATCAAGAATTAACCATAAAATGTTTAGGAGGAACAGGGCCATTTTGTAGATTAGGTATGGGTTTAATTTATGTAATTATGGGGGTTTTGCGCATACATTCATACAAAGAACTCTTAATATTTTTCAGAAAATATCATAATTATGTGTAAAGGACAACAAAGAATCTTCTGTTCTATAATGAAAAATAGTGTTTTTTTCCCCCATTGTGGTATCAAAAATGTATAAAGAATATATATATATATTTGTTTTTCCATAGTATTGAAATTGGCTTTGATATATCGTGTCAAACACAACAATGACAAAACAGAGCCACGGATGTAAGGTTGATTTGGATACTTTTTATGAGCACCAGTGTCATTTTTGTGTAAAATTGAAAAAAAAAAATTATTCTTGGTTATGATGATTTATGCACTGGCAAATTGGCGCCAATCACAAGCTGGGAAAGATGTTTTCAGCACCATCGCACGCTGTCAGGAGCAAAGGGCAGTGATTTAGGGCAGGAGGATGTGCCGCTGCTGTGAGGGGAGCACAAGGTTCACTCCAGCCCTGTCCAGTTGACATGGGTCATTTGAAAACGCAAGGCACTCGGGGGCAGGTAAACCTTTCTTCTACTGTTCTTACGTTTATTTTCTACATGTCGGAAGGCGGTGAGGGTGGTTTTATTTGAGTGTGATGGATCCAGCATGTTTGATATACAGTACAGCTACTCCTGCAAACGCACTCTGTGTCTTTGTTTTATGTTGGTTGAGTGCTGATTTCTCAATAAAGTCAATGATCAGTTCCGTATAAATTACTGGTTTATAGTAAGCTTATAGTTATAAAGGCAAAAATGTGTGGCAAGTTGCTGAATATAACATTTCACAATGCTTGTTGTGTATTTATGAGTATCAATACATAATTCATCCTAAATAATTATAGTAAGTCACCTTATTCCATCTAAAAATTGTATGTCATCAATGTATACGTGCTTTGTGTAAGTGTGAATGTTGGTTAATCTGTTGTCTTTATTGACCAATGATTCATTGTTTGATTTTCTAACTTTCTGTTGGTTGAATCAACATGTTAGTGAAGCCCGCGTGACAACTGCTGGTATTAATACATTTAAATTAATTACCTCTCCGATGGAGGGTCTGCCTCCTGTTTTTGCTGGAATATTTCATAGCATTTTTATTTATTTATTTGATTATCTTATTTAATCTTATTTAATCTTATTTAATCTTATTTAATCTTATTTAATCTTATTTTATTTATTTTATTTATTTTATTTATTTTATTTATATTTATTTATTTTTATTTATTATTATTATTTTATTATTTATTATTTTATTTATTTTATTTTATTTTATACAGGGAAAACCCAATGAGAAAATGTCTCTTTTTCATGGGTACCTGTTAAAACACAACACAAAATAAACAACAAACACAGGATACTAAAAGACAAACATTCAATAAAATTAACCAATAATAAACACATTTATATGTACAATATGAGATACAATTATATAAAACACATTTACATACAATACGAGATCAAATTATACAACAAGTGCATCGGCACGGCGGGTAGTTCTTGACCAGTCTTTAAAATCATTAAAAGGCATAAAATGATTGAATGTAAAAAGCCTTTTTTCCTGTCTCTGTGTCAAAACAATGGGATTGTAAGAATACAAACTGTGAATACCTGATCTGATGTGCAATAAACTTGATAAATAATCAGGCAAAGTGCAACTATGAACAAGAAGTTACCACATTGCTTCAGGTTTCTTTAAATGGAAGGCAACTTAATATATTTATTTGGGGTTCATTTAATTGAGCGTGAGAGGCATCTAAATCTTCATGAGTTCGACAAGTTCTGCATGTCGCAAGGCGCAGAGGTGGTATTTTTATTTGAACGTGATGGATCCAACAGCTTTGATAATAAACAGGCCCTCCTTCAGACGCACACTTTGTCATTGGTTTTATTGCATTCGTGGTAATTCAGTCCATCACTTAAGCGCAGGCGCTCACAGTGTCGTGCTCTAGAATTCCCCTGACGCTGGATTTACTCCAAACAAACGGCCACATGAAAGAAACACCCCACAGCAGACTCAGCTCCAGCCTAATGAGCGGACCAAAGGTAATGGATAGCTCATTACTCTGCTTGTAGCGGCTGTCGAAAAGGGGAAGCTAACCATGTATGTCTAATTCACGTCTTCTGTTCGACATTTTGGACTAATACAGTTCCCTCGAAGACTAAACGTACAGAAACATGATCGGAGTTACGCAAAAGTCTTACAAAGGCAGGTTGCAGGACGTGTGTGATAGTATGTGTATCAGACATTGCCTATTGCTTTAATAAGGTGGATTTCTAACAAAAAAAACATCAATGAATTTCAAAATGGGTGACTGTAGATCTTGGGTAAGGAATACCTGCATCGTTTCTAGCTTATTGTTCATATGTTTTATGCTGATGGGTAAAACTGGAGTACCCAAAACTCCAACTCATTCAATGTGTTGCTCAGTTGAGGGTCACAAAAAATGAAAACCAGATATTAAAAGACAAACAGGCATTAAAAAAGGTGGGGGGGGATAAATTAAATGAACTGTAACATTCTAATAAAATACCATACTGGACATAAATAATGCATATTTTCTGATGTGGCAATGCAAAGGACCCAGGAGCACTGACATAAAATGTAAGAGCTGCTTTGATCATAAAAGATTAACTTTTCATCTGTTACCATTTTAAGACATAATTTCCTTTTTTCTTCGTTTCATTTGACCACATTGTTTTTCGCAAGCGTTTTATGTCTCCGAACGTTCCTTTTTTAGATAGGAGACCTGCTTTACATTTGTGGGTTTTCCTGCATTTCAATCACAGAACACAGTATCAACTTAATGAGGAAATGTAGTAAACAAAAAAGCACAAAAGCACACTATTTCCCCCAAAAAATAAAGCTTGTCCTAAAAACACATTTTGACAATTCAAATCTCGTGTTGTTTACACATCGACAGATAAATCTATGGAGATACGACAAATCTTTTTTAATAAAATACAATGAATACAACAAAAAGACCAAATAGTCTTGTGAGCCTAAACATTCCGCTTTCAGCAAAATACTATGATCCTTAAATATGTCTGTTTGCTTTGCATGATTAACAATACAAAGTGTTATTCCTATTATACAAAGATATGCATGTGTTAACGAAGTAGGTGACTCTAAATTGACATAAATGTGGATAAAGGTGCACTATGTAACTTTATCTTGGGGATGTTATTGCCTTGCCAAAATGTTCCACTTTAGTTTAGATTATTTATATCTAGAAAACTTGTGTTGTGTTGTTAAGTGGGAGTAAATACTGAGAAAAGTCATTCAACCCTGTTGCAGCTGTTACAGAGCCTTGCATGTGTGCTGCGACCAAAACCCCTTGGCCATCTAACGCAAACCCAGTGTGAATCAAAGTGTGAATAGTTGCCGTCACGTTTACATTCAGTTTAAGGCCAGTACTTGCTGTTTTAAACCCCACACACACACACACACACACAAAACCTCTTTTGACACAGGCAGAGAAAACATGAAGAAATGACTCGACGCTTTGGCCTAGATAATGGCGGCAGCAGACGGGCAAACATGCATTATTTAGCTTCATTCATAAGTAAAAACTACAGTCTGGGTAAATATGCCACCTCCTCACTCAAGCGCAATGTCGATATTTTCAGTTCAAGATCTCACGCCATCACTCAATCGACGTCAAAACATACTTTTGGAGTTTTCACTAAAAAGATTCAGGTCTTCTTGTCGAGAGCATCAGAGCACTTCATAAGCGCCCTAAACCAAACATTTGACATAGCTTTGATTGTTGTTCTGGACTGTATTAGGCATGCAGCTGTCCCCCATAAACTGATGAAACATTGCATACACAAAGATTAGGAAAAATTGCTGATTGGCACGCAATCTAATATGACGTGCCCCCCTCAGCCTATTGTAGAGCCGCCTGGATTAGATCTGCCCCGTGTTAACAATGCAGCACACTTACAGGATAATGGCTGGTGAAGGAGACACTAAATGCTTTTGGATTCCACTGCTCTTGTTTCACCATATATGAACTACGACAGCTGTCATTAGAGGAGCAAATCTCGGAGCATCACTGTGTCACGGAGAGGACACTTCTGTCATTCAGTCAACACCGAACAAATGAGAAATTCCACATGGCGGACCCTCACAATCGAACACCTGCTTGGACATGACGGATCTTCAGAGTTAGCGCGTGAAAGGCATATACTTGGCAAATTTTGGCTCTGTGAATAAAGGCAGGCAAATACGGTAAATTTAAGATTATATTGACAATGGATTAGAATATACATTATTCATTCAGTGGAACCAAGGCCAAACCAGATAATATTTTTTATTACCTAAAACTCAGAATAAACATGGACTAAAACGTCAGTGCTTGTGGAGGGTAAAAAGTAAGAAAAGCATATTGTTTAAAGAGTCCACTACAGTACACTAAAAAGGTAAGGTACAGCTGTGGAATGTTGGTAGCACAAATGATTAATGTATGGTTTTAGTGTATGGTTTTAATAAAAAATAAAGTATAGTTCAAGTAAATGGTTTTAAAAAGAATGAAATAATGGAGGGTGCCCATTCAGACCTATCATATGAAAACAACTTTTAGGAGCTTTTAACCATATTATGAGGGGGCTGTTTTTGTAGTCATTTATGCATGTTTGACGAATCTTTATTCTCCTGTGGACAAGACGCCATTGCTCTGGCAGCCCCCGTTACCCCGCTTCCCAGATTCCCCCCTGATTCACGCCCACTGCTCTACACTTACTTCTGCAATTTTATGTTCTCAAACAGTGTGTCACAGTGACATATGTAGCATTCAGCAGCGTTGCAAAGCCATTTTGGCACAAATTAAAAATAATCCGCTTCTTTTATTGTGAATTGCAGTTCCAGTATAAATCTATACTCTTCAAAATAAACAATTATCCACGGTTATTATAGATTATAACGATATAGCAGGCAAAATAATAGGTCTTGTTCAAAGGATAAATAGGACTTATTTGTATTGTAATGCTCTGGAGTACGTCATAGTTTAGAACAACAAAAAAACTGTTTATACCAAACAAAATTTCATTTGGAGCTCTGCTGTTTCCCCCAGGATTAACAGTGTCCCACTGGCTGCAGAGGGTATTAAACACAGTTAAATAAAACATAGATTCATGATTTCAACTCGTTTCAAACTGGTCTCTCAGTTCCGGGTCTCAGCACACAGTTTTACTGATCATGATTAGATGAGAGAAATTCACAGAATGAGTCCGGTGAAGATTTATCGACTGAAAAACCGCAGAGAAGAATCTCAGAGCCACGTCACAGATTAAGAAACCAGCTGTTATCGAGGAGATTCAGAGTGTTTCTGACGCTCGGAGGGGAGAGGATTTTCTAACCAGGATTCATAAAACAAGTGTGAATGAAGGTAAATTGCAACTCCAGGTATGTCTTTGATGAGGGAACAATGTTAGCATATGGTCAAAAGCTCAAAAAAGCCAATTTCGCATTTACTGCATTACTGCATTACTGATAGAAAAACATACGTCACAATTTGCTGCGTGACCGGTCACAAAATTGGCCAAGGTGAGTTAACTTTCACTTTTTACTTAACTGCAATCATTTTTAGTGAGTCTCTTTTTGAATGGTTGTCGATTGGAGAGCTATACAATTTCTGACTCTTTTACGCTTCATTTTTCTGAAAGCCTAATCCATACCCACCACTGCCCTTCCTTTCACCTACAAACTCACGTCACTGCTGACACCTGCCACCTTAAAACAATTAGGACTCCCCTCAGAAATCTCCCAAACTACTCCTGCCAAGACCGCGGCTAAATATGGCGAGATAAAAGCGCAGTTTCCTCTCTCAGATTAAAAACTGAAATTAAATCAGCGTTCCGTCAGAGCGTGCCAGGAAGGGTCCCCTAATGGCAGTCGTCTCATTCTTACGTTGTCTTAATTCCTCGCTCTTCTACTGTAACAGCCTTCAGTGAGTCATCCGCTGCAGGAGATACAGGCAGTGGAGCGACCAAGTCTGGAAGAGAGGAGGGAGAGAGAGGGATGAGGGTAAGTCACGACGCACAGCGGCACCCATTCATCACGCTGCGACTTTGGCACTGCCTACACCTTGGTTCTGTCCATCAAACAGCCAAACCTGGGTGGAAAATGACCACTTTCAAGCGGAGACTTTCTTATGTTATTGTAGTATTTCGGTGAAAGAGCTGAAAAGCGCACATTAATGCCTGTCACAGCTGGTGGGTATTACATAAAAGGGGTATTCTGACCTAAAATTGCACCTATCATCCTCGAGAATCATCAAAGAAAAGAACACCTTATTTTTTCTTGTTTCTCCAGAATCTCCCCCCTTTGATCTAATTACATTCTAAAGGTGTGCTGTGTGGAGTGCTCCAGAGTATGCCTGTCACAATAAACATTTTGAAGGATGATATACAATATTGCTCCCAAATAAAATCACGATAAACGATAATATTGAAACTACATTTTATAACCCAAAAGCTGGACAATCCCAGTAAATCCTTCATTTAAATGTATAGTACATACGTTTGTGTAGCTAAAAATACCTTGAAAAACTGTAAGCAGACTTGCCTTCCCACAAAGGTAACGTGGATGATTACCAAAAAAAATTGCTGATTTTCGTCAGAAGACAAAATGTACTTTCCAAATTGCAAAATTGGAGATTCGAGGAAAGTAATATAGTCTTTTATTAAAATGCAGCCCTCCGTGAAGTAGCTGGTAAAAATGCCGGATATTAAGAAAAAACTGTTGGAGCAATGCATTCAGAGTCATCCGTATTCTTCAGTTCAATGTTATAAATGTGTTTGATTAATTTAGCCAGTACAATAAGTAGTATCATGTTGCATTTAGATGGCTTGTAATGTTTTCATAGTCCTATACGGTCGTCCATTGTCCCATAGGCAAAATGCAATGGTTGTTCAGTGGCAGTAGCTGCATTTAAAACAAGAACAGATGCTGTACATGACAATAAAGATGCAAACAAAATGTGTTCTACAAAAGAGCTTCTGTAGGTGTCCACAGTTCCGTCGCCCGCAGACTTATTCTTCTATCTTCTATTACCGACCCACAGAGGATCAAACTCGTGGCTAAAAGTGACTTGAAGCTGGTAGCGCATCTGTTCTAAATCCCCTCTCCCAACAGCGCGGACCACAGATAGCGAAGTAGACTTGTTCAATGTTGTCTGGGCATCTCCATTGCTCTAAGGGTAAGCCTGTGTATGTGATTCATTAGTTTGTGTAACCACATCTGTGCCGCTATCCAAACAGTGGTCGTGTTGTGGATAAAAGGTTGTATACATGGACGCCATTGATCTTTCACCAAAAGGAAGGACTATTTTCCATTTGCTCTTCCTTTGAACTGTGAGATGCTAATCCATTAAACTGCCCGCAAAGAAATTGAAAATACCAACGAGTTAAGCTCTTAAAAGTTGACTAAATTGAAACGCTAACAAAAGTCCCATGTGATTCTGAATATTTTGTCGGCAGCAGAAATGTTATTCATGAAACAAATAGAGCAGACATTCAAATCATCTTCAAATCTGTCAAATGATTTTAACTGGATAGTTTTTCATTTCCAGGCATCTTCAGTATCCAAAGTAGTTTGGCCTAGAACTTCAGAAGATGTCCCAGATATGGACAAAATGCCAGTCAATCTACTTTATACTGGAATAAAATGAATTAAAACGTGTTACTGATGTTACTTTTATCAAGCTGCAATTGAGAAGTTTTTGATCATGAATAGTATATTAAGTATTGCGCCTTTTATGGTTTGTGTGAGTCAGCTACAGTAACTTAAACGGTATTGAATTTCCTTCTGAAAAATGGCTTTGTAGTCACTTTCTGTTGCTGTGATTACACTTCCTCGTGTGGCCTTGGGATGCCTATTGTTTATCAGTTTCATATTTTGTTCCAAGTTCCAATGTGTGGGCCACATGCAACATTTTGCACGAACCCACTCTCACTCCCGCTGTTAACCGGGCTTTTCCCCTGTATTCAGACCTCGGGAGCCCCTGCGGCAGTTCTCATCCGTCTTGGTATAAAATCACACACTGGCATTGCACGCGTCCTAAAGAGGCGGCGCGGCGCATCACGACACTCATAAAGGTTTCATTTATCGGGAGCTGAATCAACCCACTGTCTCACTCAGCCATTCATTCTTTTTCCACTATAGAGAAGGCAGCAAGGAACATACAAATCCACGAAGAGTCCACGAACAAATTGCACAAGTACAGGACTTTTAGCAACTAAGAAAGAGTCCTTATCAGGCAGGTTAGGATCAGGATCAAACGGAAGACGGTTAGGATCAAGACAGGGTCAAAATGAGTCAGATGATTTCCAAGTTGCTCAAACCAATTTCAGTATGAATGGTTGGTAGTGAGTATTGAATTGGTAATCTTTGGGATAAAATAAATAAATAAATTTAACAATCAAAGTTCCTAGTTAGAATAATTGCAAACAAATGGAGATTTTAAGACATTTACTTCTGGACAAAGCCTTCACTCAAATGTATTGTGTCACTAGATTTAAATCCGTACTGACCCAATAGGTAGGGTTGTTCCACAGCACTTTTGATTACATTCGTACATTGTTTTGGCTGTCGAATGCCAGGATTTTACGTCAAACAATGCTAACATCTACAACATTTTGATTCCGACCTCTATAACAAACTTACACCATATAAACTTTGTTATTCATGGCTTTCAGAGTGATGAAATGTAGCCTTGTTGCCATAATTATTGACGATTAAAGCTGAATTATTATATCTTTTGAATGGGAAAAAGTCCTAGAAACAATATGTTGATACACAAGTATATAAGTATTTTCACCTTTATTATAGGCACGTCTTTGCACCCCTTTGAACCCTGATGCACCCTCAGCCAGTTTGGTCTGGTCCCAAGCGTTGAAATGGTATGGTGCAACACAAATTTGCTTATGGCGCAGCTCATCCTCGACGCCCCCTCTTCCACCTCACTCATCCATCTCCTGCGCTGGTGTCTGCAGCTCCTCCCTTTAATCTTATAAAAGTGGATTTCTGATATAGAGGGCTTTTAAGTGCTATTATGGTTGGTATAGAGTGCATAGTGAGTACAAAGCACAGAGTGAGATGATGGTCAGGAGGCAGGTGGTTCCTGTAATGGCCTCTGGCTCTTACCCCCCTCGCCCCGCTCCATCAGACCCTAATGAGCCGCACAGACGCACACTGGAGGGTTCGGGATGTTGTGGTGAGAATTAGGGCCACAGGAGGGAGAGGGAGCAGCCAAAGCAAAGAGTCCACTGAAGATGTGCACCGCGGCTGGTCACTCGCATCATATTGATCCATGGCCCATCAATCTTAATTTGCCCACCATGTAGTCACGTCCAATTATGTTTGGTCTTTGGAACTTTTTTAGCAGAGGCATCAAAAACAGCAGACGAGTCAGGCAGCGCAAACAAAGTGAAGAAACGTCGACAAACTAATAATAGAAAGTCTTGTTTTGTCTATTTAGAATAATAATCAAATAATAAATATAGATCAATATGGCTTTTGCAGTTGACGCCATTATGTCTTTTGCTTTGCTAATGGCTTGGCCCAAATCTGTGGCAATTTATGAAAATAGTGGAAGTTGTATTGAGTATGAAAACGTCAACAGTTTTTAGAAGAAAACAGACTTTTAATAGTACGACACTAAGAACCGGATCTCCCTTTCATCCCTTTCATCTCCCTTTTATGATGCATTCAATCTGGTAAATATTTGAGCAATAGCCTTTCTTGGCATTGACAAAAAACTTTTGAACTGATTTGTTCCTCTTTGCCTATTGGTCAGCCCATTTCACCAGCAAATATGACAATGGTAAAAGCTGTAATTATTAAAACCAAAGTAAGACTTTATATAATATGAATGGACAAAATGTACCAATCTGATCTACAGTACCAAATATGTACATGACTTTTCTGGTGGAGTGTGCGTCACCTGCTTTCTTCTGTGGAGTTCCTTTGCCTGGAATGTTTTACAGTATATCATTAAACTTATATATCTCCATGGAGACAACCAGGTGATGCGTTCAGGCCAAGTTACTAATCTGATCTGTGAAAAGGTATTTTTGCGCTAGAAAAGACCTATAATTGCAGGATACTAGACTGTTGAAGCGTACTGCCACTCATCCAATAGTTTCTTCAATTCTGACAGGGTTTTGGAAAGTCACTGCCTAAGATGAGGACACCGACAGACCCTTCAGACAAATAGTTAGTGCAGTGACTTACCAGAACCCGGCCAGAACTGAAGAAGCTACTTGGATGAGTGGCAAAACGCATTCATGTTTGAAAAACGTTTGTCCAGTTGATTTCTTATTTGTTTCTTTTTCCATTCCATGCAAAGCAATAACGTCATTGAGACAAGCAAGTTGGAGAACCCCTCAGAAAAGTTACATAATACACCTTTATAGAGGACTTGGCTGTCAGTTAAAATACATTCCCAACTTTCCAAAATCAGCCCTTTTAAATTATGGAAACTTTCACAAAGAAACCAAAGTCTGTACTCGCTCATCCCACCCACAACAGCAGTCATGTTTTATAAGAGCACTCTCATGCCATTACAGTGCACTCCTCTCTGTCCGAATGCCTGGAGTCCCTCGGGTTAGTGTCCTACTCTCTTTGTTAACATCTCCATTTGAGGACAAGATGAATGTGTCCCCTTCTTCACTCCATCCTCCTCCTCTTCCTCCCCTGTCCTGGGCCGCCTGGGTGGTTACTGAGATGCACAAACCCTGGAGAGCCTGGCTTGTGTGTATGATTAATTATATGTACAGTACAGTAGATTTGGCCATCTATTGTCTGTTTCTTAAGTCAAGAAGTATTGTCTCTTTAATAAATCCTCAGAAGTCGAAAAAACCTTTTAGAAAATTAAATGAAATGAAGTTTTGGTGGCTGTTCTAACTTTTCTGTTGCTTGTTTGGATGTGGAAATGCTGTTTTTCGACGGCACTGAAATCTTGGTCGCTTGGACAGGAAACATAGGCTTAGCTGACTCATAGTCCACATCATTATTTTTTCCCTCACACCTCTGTCAAATCAAAATGCAATTTGTGGTGTGTGTCTAAGAAATAACAATGGCAAACTGATTTACTAACCTAAATAGAATTTCAATTATTCTGTTTTGTATTGCTGTCATACAACAGGCTTGTTCTTACTCAAATTAGAAAAGTACACAAGTACAGTGTTTTGGAGGCAAAAGCAGTGATGCGCTGTCATTTAAAATACAGCCCACAGTCTGTTCTCTCTCCCTCCACATCAGTGGCTTATCACCAGTGGTTCCACAAAAAGGCCCAAGGCTCTCACCACAAAGTTGCTGATTCATGTTCAGTGGTAAAGAGACCTTCTCCTTTAGCCTTGTTGTGAACTGGTGGCACAAACCATCCCATTTCTCAAATCGTGCAAGTTTTCTGTGGAGACAAACATCAGAGTGAGGCAGGGACTCACCACCAGTAGTGTAAAAGCTGCATTGTGTAACTTTTCCAGTGGGGATTCCTGCTTTCATGTATCTAACTGCAGGTGCATATCTCATATCTCAGAGGAAATACCTTAAAAACATGTACAATGTGCTCACCTTTTCACAGATCTGACCTGTAAGTTGGCCAAGTGGTTTTTCCACTCTATATAAGTAAAATAAGGTTAATATAATTCAAAGTAGAACTTTCTAGGCAAAACAGACGCATCTCGAGCTGGTGGGGGACTCTCCACAAGAAGTCACGTAGTGCACAAGTATCAAGCTTATGGATTTTCAAAGTTATCAATATATTTGTTTGTGTTTTTTCCTGTGAAGGTTTAATATTACACTTTTTGGCTGATAAAATGATATTCTCACTCAATTCATGTTCCTCTCTTCTGGACAATGACCAATATGTGAGAGATGGACAGTCCATTCAATCAGGACTATAGTTTAATCTAGTTTTTCTACAGTGGCACGGTGGTTGAGTGGTTAGCTCTCGCACCTCTCAGCAAGAAGGACCTGGGGAGGGTTCCCGGACAGGGCCTTTCTTAGTGGATTTGGCATGTTCTCCCTGAATCTGCAAATCCTCCTGGTGCTCCGGTTTCCCCCTACCTCCAAACACATGCTGGTCACACGTTGCAGCAGCTCAGGACTAATCACCCGTCTGATCTACATAATTTTGTTGTACAACTCGCAGGAAATGACAAATACAGAACTTATCTTTAAATGAGCTTTCTTATAACTCACTACTTGGAAACCACTGAACAAAACGTCTCTCTTCCTCATACAGTAAATGCAATTAGTTTGATTATGACAGCATGAATATGATGCAAAAGGCTTCTATTACACACTATATTTGTACCATAAATGCAATAATACTATTACTTGTCTGGAAGAGAAATAAAGCTGGCAGAATGTTTTAAATTATGGACTCAAATTAAACCTTTACTATTACATCAATATAGGCCTGGTTTAGAACACTAGTGGGCCCAATAATATGTCATCTGTTTCCATCTTTGAGGAGTAGTAAAATTGGCACAGTTTAGATGACCTTTGTCCCCTGTGAAACGTACTGACCTCCTCCATGTGACCCCAGTCCATTAAACGTCACTGTAAAAGCCCATAGACTAACAGAATGGTGACATGTTCAGGTAGGTTTACATCGGATTACATAGTTGTGGGTGAGGAATAAGGTGCTAATGGATCTAACATATGGACAGACAGAGAGGGAAATATGTACGAAATGGCAAAAACATTTGTCACGTCAAACTTTATCAAATGGTTTTGTCTGCAAGAGTGGAATTCTGTCCATTCTTTGTATCATTATGAGGTAAAAGTAACAAAAAGTGAGCGCTAAAGTTGATTTGCTTGAAGTTCAATTCGGGCACAAAGATGGTCACATTGAGTCCGGTGAAGGTGTTTGTGAGGCGCTTTATTGATTATCATGTAACTTTTGCCAGTTACGTTTTACACAGCTTTATAGCATAGGACCACTCCTGACTAAATGAGGGAGGGGAGATTACATTGACAAACTGTTAGTCTTCCATTGTATTTGTTATATCCACTGCATTTTATAATAGTGTCATTTCCTTGACATATCAGCAGATCCATCCATTTACTAAAGTGATTCCAGAGTTGCTGTCGTCCCATAATTGAACCGTGCCAACCTTTGACCTCCGTTGAGTGGTGCTTTTTCCTCTTAAGATCAATATTGTCATGTTTAATCTGATAAAGGATTCAGACTATTGTTTTAAAGGTGCTCAGACAAGTTCATTTTTCTTTTCTCTTGTTCTCTAATGGCTGGCTCGGGACCGCAATTTCTCAGTGTAGGTGGTGCAAACAAAGTGGAAGGAGCTAAATGGTGTGTTATCAGTTATTTTTTCTTAGATATAAATCTTTATCTCTTTAAAGCATTGATTAAATTGTCAAAAGAAGTTTCTTTTTATCTCTGTCTAACAATGGGGAGACAGCTGCGAGAGATAATAAAGTGCTAATCAAGGCCAGCAGCAGTGGAGCATGTGTGCAGAAAAGCTAAGCTAGATGCCTGAATCAGATTTATAGTGTGCATAGTTTCTGCATTGAATATGTATCATAGATGTGTAACAGACATACAGGGATTACGTGCCTAATGGATTTATGTCGGTAGTTATTTGATATAATAGGCCTATACAGGGAGGATCTACATGACAGGGACTTGGGGAAAAAAGTTCTGTTTTGTAGTTATGTCGAGATTATTCTTAGCTATTCATGTTTAAACAGACCACAATATAATCCTAAAAACCAAATAATACAAATGATGATTGTGATAATTGTCTAAGCTGTGTCCTGGATGTTTATGTCATATTAACTTCACTTTATCATTCATAAATCTGGCCACATAGAGTTATAATTATATTGCTCATGGTTTCGGTAATGAACGCCTCATGTGATGTGTGGTTATTTGACTTATTTATTGCTATTTTAGGGTTTTATGATTTGGTTTGTATTTTATTTGACTGGTTTTATTGTTTTAGAACTAGGAAGATCAAATTGAACACTTATTATACTTTTTGTTGTTGATGTTTTGTGTCTGTGCAGCTCTTTGGAAAGGTGTCTGTTTATAAAATGTTCTATATCAATAAAGTTTGACATTCCAATTATTTGATGTCTATTCGCACCATGAATCCTCTTGTGTACATTGCGTACTTAAACGTCTTGACATGGGGTTGAACTGCAGATGCAAAGATGCAGAACAATCCAGTATTTGTTTTTTCCCAATGAAAATAAACCTCCATGTTATTAATTGCCTGTCACATGTCAAGCTAATTGACAAATAAATGGTTGGTATACATGTAAAACACTGCAAGACAAGTACACGGTGTGGATATGCAGCATAGACAACATAAATAATCTTGGAACCAGCCCTCACCTCTGCTCACAAATCCAAACACAAAGACTCAGATGTTTGACAATGTTGATACAACTCTTAACCAGAATCAGCCTCAGTTCAATGAGCTCTCACAGACTTCAGCGTCAACACCCACAGAATACAGCGAAGCGTACACACACGAGCCCCGCAGACAGTGAAAGGAGATGACTTTCTGGATATGCTCCAGGTGTTCTCTCCCAGCTCGGCTTTAATCTGCAGGGAGGACATTTTACTGGCTTCTTCTGAGCGCTGACCCAGGACGAGGCTGCCAAGACCACCTCGCTCACGTCTCTGCTAAAACGGCTCTGCACCATAACTCACTAATATGCACGAACTATGGAGGTCAAGGCAAACTTTCATCATTCGCAGATTCAGTTATTACGATTGGTGATGCGAAGTATGATGTTTGGTGATGACATTTTTATTTCACAGTGACAGTTTCCATGCTCATATGCATAGTAAGAACAATTATCCTTGGTCCCTTTTTAGATCTCGTTCAAAAGGGGTAAATTGTAAATGCTACAGTGTGGTTGGTCACTGCCAAGCCTTCAACAAAGTCACTTATGTCAGACTCTTAGTATAGTTTATTGAGTCTATTCTGATCAAAAATAATTACCTTTGAGTTGGGTAACAAGGATTTTGGAAGGAGTAATTCTTCTTTAATGTTCTGTGTGATCACTGGAGTGAAGTGCAAGGGCAAGGGCAGGAGGAGTCAGTTTGGCTTATTATTTATGTTTTTTAAAATAAAGATTTTGAATAGTGCACTATGAATTGGATAAAAAATGATACCCAGGTATTAAAACCCTCTTACTCAATACTAATTTGAAACAATTGTAGATACAGAAGAAAACTGCATAAATAGGGCAATATAGAATAGAGAACTTTTTAAAATTATCTATATCATAACCACATGGTAATGTAATTTATATATATGTGTTATATATATATATATATATATATATATAATATATATATATATACACACACACACACAACAACACACACATATATAAATAATATATATATACATATACACATAAATATGATATACAAATATTGAACATACAAAAATTGTTGTTGAAATTTATGAACTTATTGGCTAAAAAAGGGTGTTTACTCTCACATTTTGCACATTTTCCTTAGAAATTGGGTTGGTGAAACGTAGTAGAAGTGTTGTAAAGATAAGTAACACATGTATATAGTTTGGATATTAAATTTGAAACTTAGTTTGGATATTAAATTTGACTTTAAAACGATGGACAGTATCTCGGACGTAAAACTTCAACAGTGGAAATTATTGATGGATACCTGTGCAATAACTAGAAGACTAGGGTGTAAGTAATAACCATCTAAATCTGCCTATGCTTCTGTTAGAGGTATTGTCATTTTTATTCATAACAGAATGGCACAGGTCAAATATTATACTCAACACATGTTCAACAAAGAAAGATCTGGAGGTGTCTTTGGTACAGTTGTTTATTTAAGCAATAGCTAGTTCAAAAATTGGATGGAGAATGATCGTTAAGTATTTCTTAGTCCCTGATCACACACAATGAAGAAAAAACATGGGCCTTCAGTTGGACAGGGCTTGCTCCTTTCCTGTAGGACTTTTTTATATACCACACAGACATGCTGCGGTCCAGTCTATAAAAGATTTTCCCACTCACAGAAAACCAGGAACATTTGAACATTTACTCAGCAGGTAAGCCCTTTCTCCTTATTAACAGCAAAGGCCGGCATGATTTCAACAGTTATTACATCATGCAGCTTCGTACTGTGAGTAGGGGAGTAATTGATTTGTGATGGTTATGTGAGCGAACCCAATACAAAGGCAGTAGGTCACCGAATGAGAGGAATTAAGTTATCGACACCATATGGTCACTCGGTCCAGATGGGGCTGTTACATGAAAAACGAATTCAGTTCAGTAAGGCCAAGTGTCAGATTTGTTGGGATTTGTCTGTCTGTGAGGTCTTTTGTGTTAAATATTTTCTTACTGTACAAGTACCTATTACGATGACTCCATCAGGGCAGAAATTAGTCAGGGTTAATTAGCATACATTATGATATGTAAACGTTGGTAACCCTCGCCTCTCAGGCCAGCTCCCGCTCTCATCTACAAGACATTTTCCACGTGTTCTTTTTTTTTTTCTTTGTCTAAACTTGCATAATGGGTGAATAGAAAGAAACAACAGAGTTTCATTAATTTCTGTCATTTTTGTTTTTGAAATGCTGGAGTCTTTACACACAAACGGTATTACAAGGTATACCAAAACAGATTTAAATTAGGGCTGTGTAATTAATCAAATTCTAATTTAGATACAAATTATGGTTCTCTCATTTTCAATCATCATGGTATGCTAAATAATCTTCTGAATCTCTGCTGAAAAAAGCTCAGATTTCAGGCTTAGAAAGAAGAAATGGGACTGTTTTTTATATTAAATGATAAGTTTTGAAAAGTTCTGAAAACAGTCTGAAAAGTTCATAGAGTTTATGTTCAAAAGGAAATGTACAGAGGTGTTCACTTGCAAGTCGTAAATTGAGTCAGACTTGAGTCACTACTTTCATGACTTGAGACTTGGCGTGGTCAAATTGACTTAAAGACTTGACTCAACATGAAGGTCAGTGACTCTGGAGTTCACACGGACTTGGAGCTCTGTGACTTAAGACGACTTACGACTTACGACTCACGACTCACCCCCAAAAAAAACCCAAAAAGATTGGAACTGGAATGTGTCCCTCCCCCTAATTTTTAGCACCATTTTGTATTTGTTTTTAAATTAGGACAATTTACATAAATCAAATAAAATTGCAAAAATACGAGCAGTATTCATACATTTGGTATTACTACTTTTAAATAAAAATCCTGGTAATTGTTTTGTCATATTGCTCAGCCCTAATATAAAGGTAGATGGAAAATAATTTGTAGATCATTTGACATCTTTCATTCTTAATTTCACGTGCATTTCTTTGAAGGAAACAGTTTAAAACCAATACAAAAATCACAGAGGCAAATGGTCAATTCACTGATTCCGCTGTAACCTGCGCCTGTTCTTTGTTTGCTGGCTTATATTACCTTTTCCAATTCAAGTAAGTAATTTAATGTTATCAAATACAACAAATCAGAAAAAGAAAACATTTAAATCCTCTGGTCTAGATTGAATGATTGCAGCTATTCAGATTACATGGGCACATTCTGAGAAATAAACACGTGGAATAATGTGTTGGACTCGCCGCAGTCTTTTCACTCCCCAAACTTTCCACTGAAGAAAACCTCTTTGTGTGATTTACAGCCTATAATAAAAACATGGTACTAATGTTTCCTGGAGGTCAGAATTACCGCAGGTGTCAGTTAAAAAACCATTACTCCAAACTTTGAGCGATTACCAACGTTTCTTCTTGGGGGCCAAACATCTCTTGTAATTGTCTTTCCGCCATCATGACCCTCTCACTGCAGTTTGCCTTGCGTATATAAATGTCTGCCATGGGAATAATGAACCTGATTGGTTTATTTGAAAGTTTGTCTTGCTGTGTACATATCTGGGGGCTATGCATGATTGGGGATGTGTCGCAGTGGGTCTGACATATGGGAAGCATCAAGTCATTTGAACTTGTCACTTCCTTCCGAGCCAAGACGGAGGACCAGTGGCCAGGCTCGCCCCTCAATGCTCCTGTGGTGATTGGAAAGGTTAAAGGTCAAAATCAGTCACAATTATTGTTAGGTCAAATTTTATTTTAAAACAGTGGCTATCCATGATGTGGGTTTGTGGTTTTCAAACTGCGATGCAAACTTTCTGTGTGGAGTTTGAATGTTCTTTCCGTGCCAGTACCGTGTTTCCGGTACTCCGGTTTCCCCTACCACTAAAAACATGTACAATATGCCCCCCCCTGGGGCCGGGAATCCCCTGAAAATTAGATGCCAAATCTCAGTGTGGCTTTCCTGATTTAATAAATGTTAAACCTGATTTTCACACCACAAAACCGGAAGTAGGATTTTTATTCTGTGTAATTCATTCCTAGCTCTCACAAACCCTAAAGATTCACATGCATTCATTTTCAGGCTTGTGCACAAGCCCCGCTCATGAAACTGAGTCCAATGGAACGCTCATTTAGCCTTTAGCAAGCTATATCTAGTAGTTCACAGTCCACCGAGCATGCTCAGTAGTGCTTTTCTCCACACGAGCGCGTGTGAGGGGCGCAGGCACTGGGTACCATTTGACCACTGACCAATCAGAGCGAGAGCTGCCAGATCGGAGCAGAACGAGCCGAAACTAAACATTATAAATATGTTTTAAAGAAACTGGAAGGATTTTCAAGAGAGAAATAGTTCATCATCTGAAAATAGGCTATTGTCACAGAATCTGACCTTTGTGAAACCTGTGGTGACCTGTCCAGCCGAACATTAACAATTATTCAAACCAATATCTGCTTATTTTTTGCACTATTCTGACCATCTATAAATTGTGTATGCATTCAGACCAAGTCTTTTATTTTATTTGTACATTCTAAATGTTATGCATGCCCTTTTTTGTATGTATATTTTGTTACTATTGTTATTCATTGTTGTATGTTGCACCTTAATGCCAAAGCAAGTTCTAGTTTGTGAATTATGTTCACTGACATGTCATAAACCCTTTCTGATTCTGAACATTTTACATTTCGCTCTATGGGAAAAATGCTTTCTGGACTGTGGAGGATTTTTTGTTGCAGTACCAGTGGTCTGACCACTAGTAAAAAACATACAACAGGTTTATGCTAGCAATACCCTATCAAAATGTTTGAATAGATCCATGCTCTGTTTTAAAACAGCTGTTTTCAGACAGTGAAGTGAAACTTTGGGTGGCCCTCCCAAGCACAGCCAATCAAAGTGCTGCTTTCAGCTCTTATTTCTGGGTTGAGACATTAAATGCTTTATTTTTAGGCAGACAACACACAGCGGTCACATTTTTGTCACAATGTGCTGCTTTTAAGATTCTCTTTGGCGAAAACAAAATGTACTAATTTCCAAAGAACTAAACAAAAAACGGCAGGTGGCCCAGCTTTAAAACTAAATAAATGCCTCACTTCACAGGAACATTCAGTGTCATCAATGCGACTGCCATTTTGGACAAAGATTTAATGATTTGTGCAAATGTCCATCCATCCATCTTCTTCCGCTTATGCGGGGCCGGGTCACGGGGGCAGCAGTCTAAGCAGGGACTCCCAGACTTCCCACTCCCTAGACACTTCCTCCAGCTCCTCCGGGGGGATCCCGAGGTGTTCCCAGGCCAGCCGAGAGACATAGTCCCCCCAGCGTGTCCTGGGTCTTCCCCGGGGCCTCTTCCCAGTAGGACATGCCCAAAACACGTCCCCAGGTGTCCAGGAGGTATCTGGAACAGATGACCGAGCCACCTCAGCTCTGTGGAGGAGCAGCGGCTCTACTCAGAGCTCCTCCAGTGTGACTGAGCTCCTAACCCTCTCTCTAAGGGAGTGCCCAGCCACCTTGCGGAGGAAACTCATTTTGACCGCTTGTATCCGCAAATGTGTTCAATGATAATCATTGTTTAGTCTGTGCTGAAGCCCTGGTTTAGTTTTACATAAGCCATGCTAAAAATATGGCTCAAATCAGTTTTTGTTGTTTTGTCCTTGCGCAAAACTCCATATTCAATATTTTTGCTTTAATTGGAAGTTGTGTCCGACACCACTTATAAGCCTGTAAACCGGTTCAGTATATTCTATGTACTATATACTATATACTATACCATATAAGTGCACAAGATTGAACAGGGTCAAATTATTTGTAAAAGTATGAGATTATGCTTTTGCCTGTATTTACAATGAGAAGAAGGATCAACATTAATAGCTTGTTTACACAGTTTGGAAAGTGCTGATCTTTTCAATCACATAATTGCCCCCTGACTCAATCAATCAAGAAATCAGTCGGCAGCACTTTGAGTAAACACTAATTGTTGTTCACTTTCTGCTCCCTGCATCCCAAAGGAAAGGTCAACAGCAACAGAATTTCTTCATTACGAACAAAGACGTTAATTAGTTGAATAGGCTGCATAATCATTATTACGGGAACCATAACAATGCAAGAGCGAGTGGGCGCTTCAACTTTCTCCTCTGATCCAGGAAATGGCAGGTTATAACAGCAAGGGCTCCCGGAAGACTCCCCACGATCAAGGTATCCATTTCAATTAACTACAGGAACATTTAGCACATGTGCTTGGGTCTCCTCCACTGGTTCAGTTGCAAAACCAGACCAAGAAATCACTCTCATTGCATGACAGGGCCGATGTTTTAGTGCATTTAGTTTAATGGTTTTCAAGCTTGTTTTGGCTTGTTATTCACAACATTTATTACATTGTTTGATAGGTTTTTGTTTCTTACAGATACATATTTTGCAAAATAGACTTTTTGAGCTTTTAACCATGTTATGACAGTGTTCTGTTCCCTTTTCAGACACAAACCTGGAGTTGTATTTTGCTTGATTCACACTTGTTCACACACTCCTGTTAAGTAAGTTATTTCCTCTCTGAACACTTGGTTCCAAATTTCACAGGTTTATGATGTCATAGATAGAGATTCGGAAATCTTTTGTACTGTTTTTAAGTCCGTAAATCATCGTCAGACTCGTTCTGAGCATTTCTGCCATCACAGTGTGTTCAATACAACTGCGCGCTCACGTTAGCGTAACAGGGGCAAGCTAGCTTTTATGTATTTCCCCATGGTAATTCCATCTACTTCCGGTAGAGCTCGTGCTAATACAAATATTGACGAGGGAAAAGTACTCAAGAACATTTTTAAAGGCTAATAATAATACAAATAATGCAAAATAGGTGTTCTTTAACATTTAACCATCATTGATAGAAGACATTTTACTTGTACAGAATCCTTCTTGTCTGTCGCTCCGCTGAGAATTGAGTGGGATGATTTCAGTCTCGTCTGGAGTCATCCACCTCCCCAAAAATGTTTGCACAACTCAAATTGCAGCGCGCATGTCTCACTGCCACTTGAGTTTTTGCCTTCAGCTGTTTCCAGTCGGAGCCACAGCCGCTCTGGTGGTCTTTCACTTCACTAATTGCAGTCCCCTCCGCCGCACCATTCCCCTATCATCAGCAGATTTACAGGGTCATCGCTGTTGCCATGGCGCGCAACATCTCGTCCAAGAATAAAACCAAACCAAGATCTAACCTCATGGTCCGAATCCTGCATTACACGTCAGCGACTTGTCAGATTGGCCCGCTGTGGTCACTCTGGTGCTTTATAAGGATTTGTCTCTGAAATGCTACACTTATCTGCGCTCCATTGGAGTTGAAAGAACACCTTGTAAAGTCAAGCTGAAGATTAAGGAGCTTCTACCTTCATTACATAGCACAGAACAACTCCAGTCATTAGACCTATCCCGCACTACTGTAACCGCATCAGCGCTGGCTCCGCTCACACTCACCTCCTGATGGCTTTCCCAGGGCTGGACAGAACTTGTGCAATAAGAAGGTTTTTTTGGATCTTTGAAATGAAACAGACGTCGCATACAGTACCTCCAGCTGGGCGAGCTCGTGTACAGCAAAGGGTAAAAAGCTTGGTTCATGTAAGAGTTACAGAGTATAATATTTTACAGGGGATTGTCTCAACGAGCGGCCCTTGAGAACGGAGCCTTGGTGTCCATCCAGTACTCCCACTATTTTCACTGCATGACGGAAAATTGGACAATGCAAAGTTGTTCGCTGTCCAAAATATATAATGGGTCTATCAGCACTTATTTTTGCTTTTCTTGATTGCTACCAAATCAAATTTCCAAATGGAAGTTAGTTAAAATGATCCATGCATCATAAATGTACAATGCAATGAAATAATAGGTTGTGCAAGAGATTGCACAAGCTAAAAGTTCCACATCTGCAACACTATATGGGAGATCATTTTCCTTGGTGAACCGTTATTGGACTATATTAAAATATAAACATATTTTTATCTTTTCAACAGTTATAACAGTTTTACAGTATATTTTAATATTTTCTTTATTATTACCCACATAAGTCCACAAGTATTGAATGCATAATTATCATTTCAAATGTTGTTCACCCTTGTAATTTAAAACTGAAAATACCCAACTTTTTCTGATTAGAAAAGTGTTTATCACATTATTTGCAAACTAAGAAAGAGCCACGTTTATAACTATATGATGCTTTGGGATGAGAACTGGCAGTGCAAGGGTGGTCCACTCTGTTTCACTTTGTTGTCAAAGGAAAGCTGTGCTAGAGGCCAAAAATTGCTAACGGGTTTGTAGGGGCTTGGAAAAAAAGTTAGATATATTAAAAAACCTGCCTCCTTTCGCGGTTTATTTTTAATGTTGCACTTTGCCACAATATCCGGGATGGAATTCTTGCAGGTTTTTATATGTGTAATTTTCTTGGTGAACGTGGTTTCTTTATTCTGATGAGAACTGTAATATTGTGGACATCAAACCTCAAAAACTATTCATATATACACCTTTGCAGTTGCTTTTAGAGTCATTCACGATCACGGTCATCTGTAACGGTTGTTTGACAGCGGGGTTAAGAGTTGACTTGGTCGTTTGTACCCCAGGGCTGAGGGTGGGTGGTGAAGAGGACAGGGGGTCGATGCCAAAACGACCCCTGTCAACACCTCGTCCTCCCCACAAACGACTCACTCCATCAGGCCGGGGCTGGGACGTCCCGAGCCCAAACCGAACATAGACCAGGCTGGAGACCGCAGACACACCGGTAACTCCTATTGATAAGTTGCACATGTTCTGAGTATAAACCAGGATGTTGTAATCTTACACTTTTTCTCTGTCAATGCATGGGAATGATTGACCTCCCATCAAATGACCCCATAAATTTTACTTTTCCTCTGTAGATCACAGGCACATACTTGGGGACCCCGCTGGCCTGACTTATTGAAATCGCTTACATCAAGAAACTAAATCAAAACGGACTGAAACCAATAAGGCAGTACCACAACAAGGTCCTTGGTTCTGGCTTTTCATGTGACCCATTGAGTGAGAATATATCAAACTTCCAATGAAAGCAAAAGGATATTGGCTGCCATATTGTTCACATCTTTGTGGCTTCACACCTTTTTCCTCATGTCCGACACCTATCCACTCCTGCGCGACAGTCCCATCTGCACAAAAGGGCTTTAAGGATATCAAAGCAGGTGGATAGAAACTGTTTTCCATTGAATTTTATTAGAGACAAAGCCTTAATTGCGTTTAATTTAGAATGATTTAACGTATCCAGATGGCTCCAGGCCCCCCAAAAGGTGTTCCCGAAGTAATACATTTCTAAATGACAATTTTTCTTCAATTACTCTTTCCTTTGAACCATTATGTCGGCAGTGAAATGGAGTTGTAATAAAAGTGGCTATTGTTGTTACGTCGTGGTCCTTTGCAGCTGAAGACTGCCCACACAAATTCCAGGAGGATTACTTTAAATTGGAAGGTTTGAGGGGGTGGAGCAGGGAAGGTTCCTGTCTCACATTTGGTGGTGCCACACGCAAAGGTCTTGTAATTTAAGGTGAGACACTACCGACAAAATTTTAATGATGTATATTAATTTATTTATTTGTTGTCAGTTTGCTACACACACCAAACTATTCTATCTGGTACTTAACAAGATTTTGATCTGTTGATAAATAATTCAAAGCCTGATTTATTTCAGTTTTGAAAAAATGAATGAATTTTCACGTCAATTTTCAGTAAGAGCTAGTTTTACTCAAAAGCGTTAAGATATCTCTTTCTTCACTGGATCAAGGCCAAACTCCTCAAAATTGGCCTTATGCTTCTTATGCTTTATAGCAAAGACAAATGACAGACTTTAAATTGTAGTTTTGAGATGGTCAAGCCTCTCGGGGTTTAACAGATTTCTTGTATTGGCAGAGATGTGCCGTTAAAATTGCTTTATTTTCATCTGGGAGTCAGGCCATTGTATCTGTCTGGACTGTGGGTTTGGAGAATGAGGTGAAGAGGAGAAGTTCACATGGGAAACTGAATGGAGGAGATTATAAACCAGGACTGAATCCAGGTTTCAGTAAATGTCATGTTTTTAAAGGCACTCACTTGTGGACAGTTTTGTATTAGCTCAGATATAGCCCCGAAATACTTTATATTACAGCATAGGTATAATTAAAAGAACACAAATGGACAAAGCTAAGATGATTTATTTATTCCCTGCCTTTGTCTACAACTGGTGACCGTCAGACCTGGCAATAGCCTTCTCAGTCCTTTTGTAATTCAGAATTTGTGTTTGAATCTGAGTTTTAAAGGTACACTGTATAACCTTTCGGGTGGACCACCTGCATCTCTCAACGGAGATGTTTCTGCTTTGTATAGAATGTTCCATATGGCATAGGATTAAGTTACTTAAGTACAGTTAAGTTTCTCCATTGGAAAATTTGTCCTCTGCATTAGACCTGTCCTTCAATGCTGCTGGGGCTGCCTGTCAGCAGCAGCGCCCGGGAAACTGCCTGCAGATCTTGAGCTAGGCTTGGTCAGGACCACCTTTGCTGAAGGTTTTATTTGCTGTGCATGTTTCAAGTTTCTTTTTCCCCCATTGTCTGCGTACCCTGGTGTATGAATGTGAGTGTGTGTGGGTCCTTGGTTCTTTGATGTAAAGCACTTTGGGAGCTTAAGAAATAGAGAAACGCTATATAAATGTGACCAATTACCATTTGTCTCGTAATTTTCATTTTGCATCCATTTGTTCTATAGTCTTGTTGAAGAATGAATTAAAGTGATGATGAGTTGTGGTTTTGGTTGTCTTGCTTTACACCTGTTTTAAGGTTTATTCAGTCTTGATATAGTTCAGACTCATTAACTGTGTTTTATCTTAGACGTGTTATATTAATTGTGGTTCAGTCCTGATTTTGCTTTGTAATCCTAATTTAGTCCCTCGTTTTGTACAGTTTTGTAATAATTGTTTAGTTCTGCCTTAGTCCCGAGCCAAATATGTTGAGGTTTTACACTATTCAGCAAATTAAAGGCTGCATTTTGGGGGATTAATATATGAACATGACATGAACCAGGTTTAGCCTCTCTTCTAGCTTTAACAGACTTGTAACCGCCGGCTGCACGTTGGCCCTGTCTGCCACTTTTATAAGGCAATTATATAAACTTAGCATTTAAAAGGGAAAACAGTGAGGGCTTAACTTTGTCTCTGCGCTGTGTCGGGTGTCTGGAATTTTTTGCGGTCCTCATAAAGTGCCTAAAGGCTGAAATATGTTTCTGAAAACGGGACGCTTCGTGTATTGTTACAGAAGTTACTGTGGTGGCAAACATGGGATCTACTAGCACAGTAAAAATACAATGCTTGAAGCCATAGTAGAACCCAAATTGTAATAACCATGCTATTTTCCCGTGATAAAAACATGTTTGCGAATTTAGAATGAGAGAAGATGATTAGTTTCTCAAAAATATGATCACAATTGAACCTGGGATGTTATTTGTCATACACTAAGGGCTCATCATGGACATTTCTTTTAGGATTCATTTGAACTGTTCTTTGATTCTGGCAACTCATGTGATGAGCTCATTCTGCTGTCTGATTGGATAGTCAACTTGAGAACTAAAGCAAAAAGGTTTACACAACTTTTACCTCGTGTTGGGTAGTATTACTTTTAAAAGTAACTCGGTTAAGTTAGCTCGTTACTGCCCTGGAAAACAAATGCCTTAAATTGCTGCTCTACTTTGTTATAAAATTAACCCGTTAGAGTACTCTTGCGTTACCAATAATTTACATTATTGTATAACCTATATCGTTTGCTGACAATCCCTTTGTGTTGCTGAACACAGTAATATAATTATTAAGATATCAAATAAACAAGCAAAGTAAATGCTTGAGCTTTATTTATCTTTTATGTTGACAGATTACCACAATACAATGCCATACAATAAGCACGTGGAGGTCTATTCTCAAGCAATGAAAAACATCACTAAAACAAAATGGGTGGATTAGCAAGAGCCTGCCGCACAACAACATAACGCACAAACGCCCAACCACATAACGCGCACAACAACGGAACGCGCTTGTTTTAGGAGTTTAGTTTATTTAAATCAAACTCACCACATCGCCGTTACCCTACATTTACTCCTCAGCTACAAAATAGTGGTTATAACCGAGTTTTTGAAAACGTGCATCTGAAAGTTTATTTATTTTTGGCGTGAGGACAAGACTCCCAGTCATTAGTTTGCCAGTGCGCATGCTCACAGCTCACCAATCTCTGGTAGTAATTTAAAGTAATTTGAGTACTCTAAGGGCCATTTCACAGTTTGCTGCATCAAAGCGTCCAGTTTACATTCATAGTCTTGGGCGTTAGGCGTTTTGAGCGTCAGACGCCCTGGACACGTGGCCACAGCGGCCACAGCGGCCAGAGCGGCCCGACAGATCGGCTGACGCAGAAAATTTGGACAAAGCTGAACTTTTTTGTGGCCGACGCAGCCCAGCAACCAGAGATTACGCTCCAGTGACGTACCTACACATTTCACTATCTGGAAGAAGGACCAAAACAATGCCCTCTTGAAACAAGTGATGATATTTACTAAACTCTGCTCACCTCTGAAGTATCTCCGGGACCCAGACAAGCCACCGAGCCGATTGCCTCAGTTTTTAGACTTTGTGAAGTAAATACACTAAAGCCACTCTCTAAACCTGGTCTGTCATCGGACCAAGAGAACAGCAACACCGGGGAACCCAACAGTTCCTCCACCGCGCATGTGCGCTAGACGCCTTGGATGCGAGTTTGCTGGTGAGTTTATTTTTGGGACGCGCGACCAAAGCGTCCTGGGCGCGCGTCAAGGGTGTCTGCCTTCAAATGTACAGTCTGAAAGTCTGGACATTCGCAGTCTGAAAGCAGCTAAACTCTTTACCCCTAACTCTGCTTTTATCTCATGTAAAATTAATAAATTCAATTTATTTTTGTAACGCCCAAAATCACAACAGCTGTTGCCTCGAGGGGCTACAGTGAAAAAAACAGAGTAAAAACAGAATAAACAGTGTTCATAGGGACTTGGGGTAATGTCCCAGCATCCCGTGTCCTTAGACAGATGAATTATGAATTGTTACCAGTGAAGTCAATAGTTTAACGCTTACCTTATAACTGAGGACGCAGACACAAGGTAATGTTAAAAAAAAACAAAAAAAACATATTTAGGTGTAATAAAAAATAAAAGGGTAAACTTGTAAAACATGTTTCGAAAGAGGACGTCATTTGAACAATGTTTTACAAATCAAGACGTTTCGACTTTCATCAGAAAGTAATTTTCAATCTAAGAAGGTAGTCCGAGAAACTCGACTTTATGCTCTATACTTTCTGATCCAAGCCCTGCCCTCAGGGAAGAGTTTCCTCTGAAACTAAGCTTTTGTTTAGTTGTCAGACCAGCTCCTTAGAAAATTACTTTTTAAAAATAGCCAATGAAGTAGCCATTTTGCATTGACCGAACCTGTTTTGCATCCACAGGTGGAAGCCATGAGTTCTACTTCCTATGGAGAGTATTAGAGCTGTAACTGATCTGGCAGGGCTGATATTGACCTCGAGATGGTCCTCTCTCCCTTTCTCTCTCTGATTCCTCTCTCCTGGATGCACTGCTCCCATCGATCCCATTCTTTAAGTGTTACCATAAATTCTCTTCCCATCATTAGTTTAAGTTGGACGACATTAGGCTCATCCCATGCTTCATCCGGACAGTGCCGACCAGGGAGTTGAGTCCTCATCTTCTCCAGACCCCTACCTTCAGCTCTTACGTTACCCATTTGGTAACATAAGGTTAAGTGTAGGAGCTTCCTGGATTCCTAAAACAAAGTGCCTCTGTAAAAAAAAGATATTGAATTCAACCATAATTCAGTTTTGAGTGTTTTTATCTACATCATTTTGCCAGTTGGAAGTCTTTTTTTTTTTTTTTCCTTAGTGTTTTTTTTTTTTTTTTCCTTAGTTGTTGAAATCTGAAATGGACTCCATGTACCTGTCACAATTTGTACAGTCGTTTTTAAGAAGCAAAAAGCACTGACGTAGCCTCTTTGAAAGCCAGCATATTTGAGGGGACTGTGTAATGGACTACAGATGAGCCCACAGTCATAGAGAGCTGGGTGACATTTCCAAATGGGCTTTGAAAGTTGTTTTGTTAGTATTTTATTGGATTGCATGCTGTCTGACATCAACGTGAGAAAGTAGATTACTAAAGATGGTTACTAAAAGGATTACTGAAGTTCTAAAGGTCCTTTGTATGCGCTTTCTGTAGGATCTTTATGGAGACATGCAGTTGGCTCCACACGTCCATGTTACAGGTCAGATCTGTGGAGAGGCGACTTAACTCAAAGAAGTTTTTCCATATTTTTTGAGCAATAAAAACACCAGTGAGGAAATAAATGTTTGATACCATACTGGAGAACATTCCAACCAAAGCAGAAACATGACCATGGAGATAAGGAGGTGGTGAGACCCTCTAGCCAAAATGTTACACAACAATAGCAGTATAAACACCGCAACAAGTCACAAGAATTAAGAGTTTTTATTATAACAACCAAATGGGTAAGTCAAAAATAAATACATTGAACACCCAATACAATATACTTTTGCTATTGCTAATGCAGTATTTTCACCTTTCCTCAAGTAACTCCGACATGACTTTCTCAATGAAACTCAGTCTTAGTACATTTTAGAACGAGCACATTGTAAGCACAGTAGCACTTATCCCTTATACCATTACATGTGTCTTTGGACGAAGATGAAATTATTATAAATATACTTTGCCCTTCTGTGAAAGCTGCCATTTCAGCAGGATCCCCACCAAACACAACACCGCTGTAATAGCAACACTCGGAGATATAGTTTCTTGGTCCTATCGTGTGTCTTATGATTGCTCTCTCTCAACTTATCCACTGTCATTTGATCACAGCATGCGGGTTCAAATCCCAGGTGAACACTTTGCAAAATCCCCGTTGAATATCCAGTATATGGAATGAAGTGGTATGTGTGAAGATCTGGAGGTGAAAATCAAGTGCAGGTGAATGTGTAGATTACTGCAATAATAATTATGGTCCTTGCCAATGCCAATCTCTGCATCAGGGTCTGGCCTGTACCGTACTTTTGTTGGTCCTCGTTTAGAATATATACATTTCATAAAAGACTTTTTTTAAGCCATGAAGAAGGAACTGCCAGGCAACTGTCTGTGATAGTTGCTCTCTGGCATGGTGCAACATTGGAGCGAGAGAAGACTAAAACATTGTCTTCACTCACGGTTTAAAATCCAACATAGGCCCCTTAAACTGGATTTCTGCATTGTGTGAAAAAGCAAAGAAAGTCTGGAGAATTAGACGATAAAAGAGTTTTTCCAGCAGGGATTTCACTATAGTGCAGAGGGCGCTCATTGGGAGTATTTTTGTGGTTTGCTGGAGGTGGAGACTGGAGAGTTTTATGTGGCAAAGATTCACAATAGGAGACATTTTTCCAACAGACTTGTGAAATAAAGTAAATATAAGGGGGAAATTGTGTACCGCAAAGCAATGTCTACCGATGTTATAATACTTTCACTCATGCAAAAAAAAAAAGAATTAAGAATATGGAAATGGATAATGCAGCATTAAAGCCAAAATACACCCACTTTATTATTTTTTATTTGTTTGGTGGACAATCTTTGAGGCCCCCCTTTAGGCCCTCTGAAGCGCTCAGGGGGAAACCACTGCACTACATGAAAGGGGGAATATCGATCACTGTTCATTTTCAAATATGTGTATTATCTTTTAACATTTAACATTTAACATTACGGAGTTAAAGGCGGACCACATTCAGTAAATGTTAGATGCTGGGAATTCATCTCACAACGCTCGGCCCGACATCATGTCAAATATCTGAAACTCCAAAAATTCACTCAGACTTAGCCTTTTCTTTTTTTTTTTTTGTCAAAGGGGCTGTTATGGTTATTGTAAACCATGAGAGAAGAACAGGTTTTATTTTGAGCTGTTAGCCTCTTCCAAAAATCCTTTCTTTCACCGTGATGTTGAACCATGACAGAAAATCAACTCACATTTGTTTGCACATGGTTATCATCCAACTAAGCACCTAGTGCACAAAACAGTGTACCTGAGAGTTGCTGCTGTATAGTTATCATGCAACAAAACTTGCTAAATCCATAGATAATATCCATTAGTTTCACTTTCAATTGTCTTTCCCTTTGCATTACTAGAACTAAGAAGAAATAAGGATCTTTAATCACCAATTACCGGACAGTTCGGGCTATAGGGCGCTCCTGAATAAAAGCCGCGGCAACGAAATTTACAAAGAAAAATGTATTGTACATATGTAGGCCGCACCTGTCAATAAGCCGCAGGTTCCCACACAGTAACATGAGATATTTACACATAAAAAACGCGGTAGTGATGCGTCTGTTGTCTTTTGAATTGGGGGTCTCGCGGCGCACCCATAGTCCGCTGCGCCACAGGTCTATTAATAAAACACACAGCGTTTTGAAGCTTAAAATACAGACAACACAACGTGTCCCCTGGACAGTGTTTCCACTGTTCACTGACATCTTCTTCTACAGTGTGTCAAACGCTTCCTGCCTCCCTAAAATCTATAAATTAGATGCACCGTTGTAATGACCGCAGGGTTCAAAGCGTGGGAAAAAAGTAGTGGCTTAAAGTCCAAAAAGTAAGGTAACTCCATCAACACTGCTTTTCATATTGATTAATCCTAAACAGCATTACAACTCTATTAGTCACCATCGTTCTTAGAAATAAGTTCTGCTCATGCAGTTTCCTCTAAGTGTATATTTGTTCATATATTACATTATATGGTAGGAAGTGCTAAATTGGCTCCACAAGATTAAAGTGGTAATTTAATCAGGCCTTCAAAACATTGCAATTTGGAATGTTGAAGCTTTGATTAAAATCCTTGTGCATCAGTTTAAAAAAATGAAACAAGCTCTATGGCACCAAGTGAACTGATTAATGCCCAGGGGAGCATTACATAGTGTAGATGTGGGAGAGAGGAGGGGCAGTGCCAATGAGGACCTGGACGATACGCTTTAATAAATCACTCACTTGATACTAACCTGTACACACTATATGGATTCATTTTGAACATGGAGTCGAAACGTAAATAGCTCCAGGCAAAAAGTAGGAAGTCCACAGTTAGTCGTGTTATATATATCTATATTTATCAAGGAGCTCAAATCGACCTGAAATAGATGTCATGCTGACCCACTATGACACACTTACGCCAACTGCACCCTGCAATTTCAAGACATGATGTGGTGTGCGGACAACGGACATGAGGACGTTTTGCAACAATTATTTGAATCGCACTCTTTTCAGAGTTGGCACAAGCAAAGGACTATAAAAGTGTCACATGATCGAATGGGGTGTTTGTTATTAAAACAAATATACAAGGATACGAGGTGAGTGGAGTCAGCTTTCTTTCCATGTGCTCTTATTCACAGCAAAAACTAAACAAAAAGAAGAAATGCTTGTGGATTAAATTCTGTTGTAAAGGCCACAGGGGCACTGTGTTCACTGGAGGTGAGGCACATGTCCTTGTAGCGGTGATAGCAAATTAAAACATTTGCACAAACTCTGTGTTGTGTCCTCCGCGAAACTCTTGTTTCAGATCATCTCACATGTCTCTTGTCTATTTTGCATTTAAAAGGGCTCAATTATCACATGGCAGTTAAAATGATTTGAGAACAGATTGATGAAAATCTAGTTTATTTAGAATTAAAATAAATTAAAAGGCAGTTTTGCTGTAATAGAGATTCTGCACCATGTGACTGTTTGTTGAGGCCACCATCACAGCATTGAAGAAGCTGAAGCTTTTTGAGTTTATCTTTGTCATTAAATGAAGCCTTAAATAACAATACTTCTCAGAATCTGCAGCTCTAGCAGTTTCAGAAGCTGTAAGGCAAGGCAAGTTTATTTGTAGAACACAATTCGTACACAAGGCAATTCAAAGTGCTTCACACAACAGGAAAAAATGCATTAAAATCACAAAGACATGGCAGAAATCACAAAATCTTAGTTCAAGACATAAAAGAGAAGAGTGCAAAGAAAAGCATTTCAGTCATATGCACAGCCAAACAAACAGTTTTTAGTTTAGATTTGAACAATGCCAGAAGTAGCGGCCTGTCTCACATCCTCAGGAAGACTGTTCCAGATTTTAGCTGCATAAAACTGAAACGCAGATTCCCCATGTTTAGTCCTGACTCTGGGCACCAGCAGGAGGCCGGTCCCTGAGCTCCTCAGAGTCCGAGATGGTTCATATGGCACTAACATGTCCGAGATGTACTTTGGTGCTAGGCCATAGAGAGACTTGTATACAAGCAGAGCTGCTTTGAAGTCTATTCTCTGAGCCACAGGGAGCCAGTGCAGAGACCTGAGCACAGGACTAATGTGATCGTACTTCCTGGTTCTAGTCAGGACCCGAGCAGCAGCGTTCTGGATGTACTGCAGCTGTTTTACAGCTCGTTTGGAGGAGGCCAGTGAGCAGGCCGTTACAGTAGTCTAATCTACTAGAGACAAACGCATGGATAATTCTCTCCAGTCTGGTTTAGACACTATACTTTTGATTTTGGCAATGTTTTTTAGATGGTAAAAAGCTGCTGATGTTATTGATCTGAAGTGGCTGTTAAAATTCATATCTGAGTCCATTATTACTGTACTGGGAGACATGGCACATTTACAGAAGTCCCGCTTTTCCCCGCTACTGAAGCATAACAGTAAAACTCATGTAGCCTATGGGCTGTATTTGTTCAGTTGTTTAATGTGAATGAGAGGCATTCGTGGTTTAAATAACTCACAAGGAGCTGCTTCAGTTGTACGTCTTAATCGAGGTATGTTGTTGAGTATAGGCCTGTTGTCTTTAATCTTCTTAAATTATAGAATAGGCTACAGGTACATAGTTGTGCATAAATGTATGGTTTTACAGCATAACAGCAGCATATCCAGCCACGGTGCAGGCCCTGTTGGTAATCGACGCGTGGGTGCTTAGACTGTGCAACTCAGCGTTGTTCCATCCAGACTCTCGCACTTATCAACTGCTCCGCGTGTTCCAGAAGGTTTGTTCATGTGTATAGGGTTTTCAAACGAGCCACGAACGGTAGTTTGTGAGGTTTGAGGTTGTGTGCTGGAGTCCGGTCCACGCACGTGCTTGCCTACGCATACCTTTACACACATATGCCTACAGATCATAAGGCTAGAAATAGAATTTTAACCCAGAGCATCTGCGCCCGTTTGGGGGCACAGAGCTGTGCCAAGGGGGGCGCGAGACGTTTGGGGAAATGTGCAGTTACAGGAGAAGCTTCTGAAGAAGGACATTCCACATTATTAAGCAGACCCCCATTTCCAAGCAATATGGGAAAGCTACGCTTTTCCTCATCATCAGTCTTTTTCCTTCAAAATCACTTTCTTCAAACTCTCAGCTCAAACCAGGACTAAACCAGGTCCTAAAACCGGTCCTAAACCAGGTTCTAAACCAGGAGTAAACCAGGTTCTAAAACATGTGCCAAACCATCTGGAGTCGACCCTTTTCACTTTGTCAATATAAACTAAACTACTCAGTTCTCAGTTCACACTGCCGCTGCTTCCTCTGCTGCTCCCACAGCACCTCCAGGGGTCAGCTCGCTTCACTGCAGCCTCGTATTTTCTCAGACTGTTCACAGTTTCCTCTTTCTTCAAAATGGCCGCCGTAACTCTCTGGTGCATTTGGCTGAGCTCCTCTTCCTTCGCTCTCGTCACTCTCTCCATTTCCAGTCTGAGTCTGGCTCTCAGTTCAGATACACTCATCTTCAGTTGTCGATTCTCTTCTTCTATTTGGACCAAATGTTCTGCTAACTCCAGTTGGATAACGTCAAACAGACTGTGACGCTCCGAGCTCAGTCTATTTGAGCAGCTTGATGGCCTGCTCCTTCAGTCTCAGATCAGATCTTGCGCTCATCAGCTCCTCTGCTCTCTGTTGAAGATCTTGTGCTTCTTGATGTTTCTCCAAAGCGTTCTTCTCATATCGCTCCAGCTCCTGCAGCTCGGCCTCTCACTTGCTTCACCCTGTTCTTGGCGTTCTCACAGTCCTTCTCTCTCTCGTTCCAGCTGTTCACTCAGTTCTTCCGTCTGTAGGCTGAACTTCTGGGCCACTCTCTCGGCTTCGAGCAGCAGCGAAGTTTGTTCAGCTCCTGTTAGTGTTTGGAGATTAACTCCAGACCTTTGACAGTGATCTCTTTGATTTTCTTGGTTTTCTCGTCTGACTTTTCTCTGTTCCATCAGCTACTTCAGCTTCATCTCCATGTCGTGCTACTCCTGCGTCTACATCCTGTTCAGCTTCTGGATCTTCTGTGATTGGACAAGGCCAGAGACACTGCTCTGACAGTCGGCTCTGATTGGTCCAAGTTCATCTGATCATCGCTGTGGTTCTTATCCACAGGAGACTCGGGTCTAGCTCTGGTCTGGAGTCCATTCCCCATGGATATCTCTATCTATTTTTTTTAGAGATTCAGTAGACCATATATATTTTCTCTCATTAGCATATCGTCTATTGGCCTTAAATTTCTCATATCTAACAAAAGCCTGTTCATCTCATTTTAGAGACTGTCTGGATTGACCACAGTGGTTCTCAAACTGTGGAAAGTACCATCGGTGATGTGCAATGTGCCGTCTTCTATAGGACTAGTTTATTCATTATTTAGAGAGTCACACCATCTCCTTGTTTTAGAAAATTAGAAATGGTTCAGCCTTGTAACACACATTCTATTGATAAAGAGATATTCAGGTCATTTTTTTTGTTAATAAATGTCATAACTGTTTATATTGTTGCTCATCTTTCAATATTTTCCAATCCCAATTCATGCCGTTTCTGGTTTGTGTTAAATTTTTCTGTGAGGATGTTGCACGTTGTCCCCATGTTTGTGTGGGTTTACTCCAGAGGTTCTCTAACACATGTATACTCACTTAGGTACTGCTGACATATGTTCAAGTTCAAAGATTTAAACTAGCGCCCCCGGGAAATGCACTCGAAGCATTGAAGGACCGTAATTAGCATGTTGTGAAGTCTTTTTTTTTTTTTTTACTGCTGAACTGAACTTATAGGGTCAAATGCATTGTCCTTGAATGTTTTCCATTTTACGACTTTACAGATTTTTTTTTTTTTTTTTTTCGACCACAGATTTAGTGCTTATAATTTGGCATAGTCCAGCTCCCCACATCTCTCAAGTGAAAAACCCACCCCTCAATATTTCAAATGACTTAACCTATAGCTTCCTCAACATCCATCACTTTCCCGGACAAAAGTCTCCTCCCTTGCACAACATACATCGCTGCACTAACAACATTAACAGATGCACTTTTTTTTCCTTCTCCACTTCCATCTTGTGTGCAATGTTCAATAGGTTTAATACTGTCTGACCCTCTGTCCTTATCCTCTACACAGTCATCCACACCACCACGCACATCCAACTCATTTGCTTCATTATGCTGCTTGGACCATTTTCATTACAGCTGATTTACTGACACGGGGTTTAGCGACAAAGAACTCTGGACTCTATTGAAAGCAATGCAGGTCCGTGTAAAGGCTTGTCGTCATACTTATGGCAACAGTGATGTTTCTAAAAGGTGCACTATGTAACTTTTTATGGTTTGACTTTCCAGTCAGGGTGCAGTCACACTTGCACAATCACCGCATCAAAATTTGGTCTAAACACTAAACCCAAAACTAAACTTATTCTAGATCAGGACTAGAACAGGACCAAGTCAAGTCTGCATCAGGACTCAAACTGGGCTCATATCAGAACCAAACCAGGATGAAGTGTGAATGCATCCCTTTGGACAAACGTCACTGAACCACACTGTACATGAATTTGGCCACAAAACAACTGCAACAAATTACGTTAAAATGTGTTGAGCGCTGCAAAAATATATATATTCATGGTTTTAGATTCTCGAGTGTCAATTTATCTTCTTCAACTTCACATTTTTCAAGTTGCAGGTGGCTTAAATTTCCAACTACGACAAGTCACATTAAAGTGTAGTTCAGAGAAAATTTCAGAGAAGCGCAGGTTCCATAGCAACTAACTGTTATTAGGTCTAATAATATGGTTAGCAAAACAATCTGAGTTCACAAACAGTTTTTGGTAGCGTTACTTTTAAAAGTAACTCGTTAATTTACATCATTACTGCCCTGGAAAACTATTGCGTTAACTTACTGCAAAACTTTGTTATTAAAGTATATATTTAACATTATTCTATAGCCTGTATTGTTCGCCGACAATCCCTTTGTGTTGCTGAACACCGTAACATAATCATTAAAATCAAATCAAATAAACAAGTAAAGTAAATGCACTTGACTGAGCTTATTTATCTTTTATGTTGACAGATTACCACAATACAACGGCATACAATAAGCATGTGTAGGCCTGTTACAGTAAAAGGGGGGGTTAGTAAGCAAACCGATGCATAACAACAGAACGCTCTTGTTTTAAACTGTAGTTTATTTAAAACAAACTCTCCACATCGCTTCTACCGTACATTTACTCCTCTGCTACAAAATAGTGGTTATAACAAAGTTTTTCAAAACATGCGTCTGAAGAGTCACTAGTTGCGCATGCTCACAACATGGCGAAGCAAGTGTTACTGATTTTTAAAAAGTAACTAGTGCTAGACTACATGGGTGCACAACTCTACCGTGTTACATTACTCGTTACTCTAAAAAAGTTATCTGAGTACTCTAACGCATTACTGGCTAACGCATTACCCACCAACTCCGTTCATAAATCAGAACAGGTGCAAGACTACAACACGGTGTCCTCAAACTCAGGACTGAGACTAAACAGAATTTTTATAATGCCCATAAACCAAATGGCAGATACTGTTTAACTGCTCATCAAAGTGGATCTGTTTTAATTCAAGTTTATTCACCTTGTTAAGATCTTCAAGTGAGTGCTTCATATATTGTCCAGCTGGCTCCTGTCCTTGTCTGGAGTCGCATGTGTGCACCCTTTGAAAGTTCACGAGCTGACCCCATTTGCCAACATCTCCATTAGCCCGAGCACAGTGTGATTTCATTACCGCCGGCTTAATTGTATTCATTGCATCTGAAACCGGCTCTGACAGTGGCTGAAGACAAGGGGCACGAGAGAGCCTATGGGGGAGGATGCGGGGCAGACCAGCGATGTCAGTGCTTTTATTTTGTTATGTTTTAAAAAGCTTTCCATTTTGCTGCCGGCCTGAGAGCGTGTTGAGTACAGGACCATCACCTCTGGCCTCTGCATTGAAAAACAAACACAGGAAAAGAAGGCTACAATACTGCGGAGAGTTGGAACAACTTTAGAAATAATACCTGGACTGTGAACAGTTAAGAATGGAATAACATGTATGCAGTGTCTTATATTAGGATGAATATTTATTGTTCCTTATTTTCAGGATTCATTTGCCTGAAATGATTTCTGGAGATAATAACAATGGTCTATTAGCATTTAGAAGTTTGAAACGTATGAATTGTTCTGGGCATTATTGTACATCTTCATTATATACAGCAATATTTATCTGAAATAATATAAACAGGTCCATTGAGGTCCAAACTGACAGCCCCCGCCTCCTTTTTAACTTCATTACTCCTCTTACTTCCTCTCTCTGCATGCTGTAGCCTACCACGTGACACAAACCCTGTACAAAGCTTGATTATGTTTTTATTCCACCTGACAGCTGGTTCCTATTCATATCTATGGTAGTAATCAATGCGGACAGCTGCAGAAAAGCGCTGTGTGGGCCGGGACTTCACAGATGAGTTAACCCGATGGGACAAGGGTGCTGGTATTTCTGTGTGTGACGTGTTACGTGGTTTCTCCTTCAGAAGACCAGAGCCAAAACACCTGCATCCCGGGACAGTGCGCACATGCAGCGGTGGTTCCCATGTCCATCCAGAGTCCACTGTTGTTTTAACTGTCACTACACAGAAGGGAGAGGCCCCAGCGGACTGGTTTCCTCCACCCCAGGCTGGTTAGCTCAGTCTCTCCTCTCGTGTAGAAGAGCTGCATGGTCAGGACTTTATGTGACTTATGAAGGTGCCAACTCAGCTTTTTACAGTAGAACTTTTGACTTGGGGGAAAAGGGGAAATTGCAAGGTGGAATGTGCTTAACTTGGAACGGTTCCCTCCCATTGTACTCCCTAACTCGGGTACTGTAGGCAAATAAATCTGTTTAGGGTAGTATATTGTCAATTATTACTTTTAGAACTTCTTGCTTCAAAGATTTGAGATTCCAAATCCTCCAAAACATTGTTGAAGATATAACGTTAGTACAAAGGACGTTTTTGAATTTGTAGTATCTTAAATCATTCCAAGTCACCATACCTCTAGTTGAGAAACACTTACTTAAGGTAGGTTTATGCTTGACGCGTCCGCGAGGGTCTGCGCGGCAAAATGGTCAAATCTTTCACATCGGCGTCGGGGAAAAACATTTTAACTATGCACGGTTCTGCGCGGAAATGAACGGGATTTCATAGCAGCTAGCTCAGATTTCTACTGTCGACACCGCATGAACCCCGGGCAGACTATAAATGCTTCCCTTTACATGCGGGAAGTATAATCCAAGCTTTAGACCCCTCAAAGAACAGCTGATCATAAAGATTTGTGGGTTTCAGCTTCCTAGTCCATGCAATATTTTGAGGACTTTTTCCCCATTCAAAAGATATAATATTGGGTTTTAAATTGTGAAATGCTATGGCAACGATCCTAATTTTTTGTCATTCTGAAAACTATAAGTGTTATAAACCTCTGCCTGTGTTTTAAGCAAGATATCATCGTCAAACTCAGTGGGAATGCTTTGTCAATCCATGATCACTGTTCCTTGACTTACTCAGAACCTTCAAGGGTAGAAGGTTATGGTGGGTTAATGCTCTTTTTGGTTACGATAGAAAGATCTGTCCTTTGTCACGACCACTTCGGCAGAATGTCAAGAGTAGTTGAAAGATGTGTCAGCTATGCGTCTTATGAAAGGCTGATTGGGGAAAGCGCAAAGACTGGCTTATTTTGGTCCTTTGTGTCCTTAGTGGGGTCTTGCTCTGGTTTTGGTTTAATCCATGTCCAGTTCAGTTTTGGTTCCAGAGGTTTAGTCCTAGTATAATCCCAATTTAGTTTTGTTGTTTGAGCAAGTGTAAACGCAGCCATATAAAGGACAAGGACAAGCAAACAAAAACACACACTGTGTTCATTTTAAAGTGCTTTGAGGGTTGGTTTTTTTTCTGCAAATATTTTCAATTCAAATTTTGTTGCTTCCCTGAATGTTGCTTTTTTTCCCCCCTCTCTCCACAGCAGTTCAGCCTTGTAAACGCTCTGTCAGCTCCCTTTTGCCAGGAGTCTTGAGCCGTAATCTGAACGATCATAGATAAGATCGTATCTAAACTTCCTGTCAACAACTGCAACCTTTCTCTTTTGTTCAATTAGGCCCTGACAGTAAATACTGGAGTGTGCAGCTCATGTGGGATCACAGGCTGTTCCTTCATCGGCCATAAAACACCAAACCATCTCAAAGGTCTGCGGTTAGACCAAGGATTTTATTTGCCCTAATGCTAATCTCACGGCACAAATGTTTTGAACAAGATTGTGACTTTACGATTCGGAAACTATTTCATTGAAATTGCATCCAGGCAGGTTGGCTACGGTTTATACCTTTGATGAGATTTTATCGTGCGGCCTATTTTTACATTTCCTTCTGTGTCTGAAACCTCAAAAATAAATCTGCGTCGCACCTTGAGTTAGCATGCTTCTATGCCATTTGTCCCGACCATTTTCTGCGAGGTTGATGACGTTCATGACTGCAAGAACTGTTTTGCTCTTTTGTGAAGCTGCATTACCCAATTTTCTAACCGTGAACGGAGGAAGTATGCATTCAAATCAATTTAACTAGTGCCTAGCTCTCACAAACCTTTGGCACATTACAGCACTAAAATTACACTCATTCATTTACAATAGTAAACTTGTGTCCTGCAGTTTTAAGTTTGGAGTTATATGTTTAATATTTAGCTATTTACAGTATTTGAGATACATTTGTTGACCTTTTCTTTATTACTATAGGTTGTTTCTGTAACTTACTGGAAGGTGTGCCCCAAAGTGCCATTATGAATCTCTGAAATGTAAATTACAACGTGCTGAAAACAGACCTATGATCAATGTGGGCACCACTTCCCTCAGAACGTCAAACATCTTGTTGCCAGATTCTTCCCACTTGTCACCGTTTTAAGCCTAAAATGATAAGAACAACTGCAAACTAGAAATCACATGTATTAAGAAACAACCTCTTATCATTTAGTTGTACAGCAGGGCCTAGGTCTCTGGGCCGGAGGTGCACAACACGCAACTGTAACAACATTTTGGGTACACAAATACGCTGTTGCAATAAAATGAGTTGATACAATAAAATCATTTTAAAAAATGACTTTACTTACATTGCTTTGGACATTCCATCCAGGACTGAACCAGAATCAAACAAGGACTAGACTAGGATCAACCAGGGCTGAACCAGGACTCATCCAGAATCAAAACAGGACTAAACCCAAGACCACACCAGGTCTAATCTAGTGGGCCGGATTAAATTGATTGGAGGGCCTGATTTGGACCCCGGGCCTTATGTTGAATAGCCCTGTTGTACAATATGTCATGTATTGCTGTAGTTGCCGCTGCCCTGAAAGTGTTTGGGCCCACTTGCTGCGATGGGTTAATGGCACAGTGCTGTTATTAAAAGGCGGCGAGATCAGCATGCCTGACCCGCAGCACCACGCGGAGAGAGGCATCTGTCGTCTGGCGAACGAACCAGCCGTGAGGACAGAATGGAGACTGGAACTGCAGAATGTGGACCACACCTGCAACATACGAAACCAAATAAAAAGGGATGAGACTGGAAAATGACAATAGTCTGTTGTTAAAATTGTATTTATTTTTGCTGCAGAGTGAAAATGACTTGCGTAAATGCTCAACATGAATGAGATGCCGCTTACGAGTGTTTGCCAAAAGTGTTCTTGCGTATGATACCCTTTTTTATTTGCAATTATAGTTACAAAGTCGTATCGTTAATGGCAAATACTGGACCCTCGTTCGCACCTCTTCAGTTTGTTGACCTGTATGTAGACTAAGACAAGAGTGGTCTGACTGGTTTTACATTCATTGAATTTGGTTGTTTAGCGCACTGTATGAAAATGTAGATTGCGTAAAGGGAGGATTTTCACCTATTTTACATAATTGTTCATATTTGGCATACTCTATTCTCTGTATGGGTAAGTGTAGTGTTTGCAAAACTGAAGCGTTGATTTAAAAGGGTCTTTATTCCTCTGCTGCTTTTTTCACATCATCCAAAAATCTCCTTTGTGGTCTTTTCTATAGGTTTTCTGTCCTGCTGCGCCCATATTTTTACTGTACAATTACCAGATAACAAAATGCCAGGTAAAAAATGAAAATAGCTCTAGTTTTCCTCCATTAAAATAAGAATGAATATTTGCTTATTTATAGTATTGTGCCCCTGGTGAAGGTGTAGCTGCTGCTCTGGACACAGTGTCAAGAGATGCAAAAATGATTGAACAAAATAGCTTGCGGGCGATATATCTCTCAAGGGTGATAAATTCGTAATCTGCTTGTCGACTTTCTGGGATGACCCACTAAGTGTCTTTGTTTTTGATACTCCTGCGGCTGTCTGATGCATTAACACTTTTTTTGAGTGTACACGAATAGCTCTTCATCTCCATGCGCAGGGGCTGGTTGTAAAATGCAGCCCGCTGCAAAGTGCACGACGCTGTTACACTTCAATGCATTAGGGCAGCAGACAGAAGTGTGTTACTCAGTGTGTTGGTCCAAAGAGGAACTTAGTGCATTAGCTGTGCTTTATGACGCTTTTAGCACATCTACATTGCTCTGAATACAAATGAGCATTAAACATATACAGCTCCTTCTGGATCTATCCAGGATTAAATTAAAATTACCTTTTAATATGAAACAAGACGAAACAATTAAATGTGTTTGAAGAATCTCTTCCAACCTTTCATGCTTATTACATTTACTAACTGACTCAAACATGCCTTAGATATGTTTTCTGTCTCTGTATAGATGAGCCAAATATTACTTGTTATGAATCTGAAATTATTTTTAAAACTTTAAAACTGCTACCATCTGACTCGGTGTCTGCTATTACTAGTCTACTTTATTGTTCCAAAGTAGGGCATTAAACTGCTTAATTTAAACGTCTAAACAATCTGACTTGCATTTATTCTAAAGTATTTATTCATTTATTTTTAAATCAAAACATACTTAAAAATACAGATCTGATCTGTAACCCGGTGGCATACTTGTCAATTTATGTTTAATTCCATGGTATTACATAATGGGCAAAGCTATATGTAGACAAGCTGGTAGACATGACCTCCACCACAAAAGTTACATAGTGCAGCTTTAAATCCAACTTTCATTCATTATTCCTGCACATTATTCCATTGATTAGTGCCAATGTTTCAAATCACCACGTCTATTTCAACTGTTCAAAGAAGCTGTAACATGTACAGCAGGCTTGTGTTGATCGAAATCGTTTAGTAATTCCTCTTTGTTGATCTTGTGTTTATGTTGTTTTAAATGCATTAAAAAATCCTCGCTTTTACCACTAACACCTACTGGCCAACCTTCTGATCCTAAAAACACAGATCACATGGCGCCTTTAGGTCTGGGAAAGACTTTGTCCTCGTTCACCTTTAAACATTTAAATGACTATGATTGCTCGTTCCCACTCTTTATAACATACTTTTTTTAATTAAACCAATCAGTAATGAAGACCTGACCTCTGTCTGCTTAGAACCGATCCAAACTTTAGGATGAATGTGCCTTTCCCATAATGCACTGCTGTAAGCCTGGTAGAAAAGACCAATACCACCAAAGCAATAAAGCTAACAAGTGCTCGTTTAGTTACTCTGCTCCGAGCACTTAGGGCAGTAATGTAGTTTAATGGCTTTCACTGTACACAACTTAACTGTATAGTGCACGCAGTGAACTGGACCTCTGGGTATTTTGGCGTATTTACTGTTACTGAGTGGAGTGTCCATTTAGTCCCACAAAATCTCCCACCCATTCACTCAGTACAGACAGTGGATTTGAGAGGGGCGTGTATATTCAAAGTGTTCTAACCAAATACTCAGGAGCGGACCAGCCCAAAGTTTCAAAAGACAATAGACTCTTAGACTCTAACCGGTCTAAAATTCAAACATTTTAAATGAGGTTGCAAATGCATCCCTTGAACCCCTGTAGCTCTAGGCCTGCAAATATACATGAGAGTTGAATTATTAGAATTTTCTCAAATTTAAGAAGAAAAAACCTACAAATAACCCAACCCAGATTTAACAGAAACCAGAAATATATTTAACTTATGATCCGCCTCCACTTGACTGCATGTAGACATTATTGTTTTTCCAGTGTTTAACGTATCTATCTTGGAATTATTAATTTACATTGCAAAAAATTAAATAAACTTGAGGGTTCCCGCCTCTGCATAGATATGACCTGCAATTTGGCCTGGTGCCATCACCTGTTTGTCCCAGTTGAGATAGATATGTTTAATGTTGAAACCGTGAATCCGAATTCAAAGCGCTACAATTATCAAAGGAAAAAGGAGTTTGGGGTTTACCTTGTCTGAGAAATTACTTTATTTCAGCTCAAATCAGAGCATCGCTGTACTGGTGAGATCCAGAATATGAAACTCTATGGAAAAATATTGAGATTAATGTTGTGCCAGGGATTCCTGTACAGGCCTTACTGGCAGATTATATAAGGTTATTTGGAGGAAGTTAAGAATCCCTGGGTAAAATCTGTGTTTACAACATGGAAGGAGCTGGTCAAAACATACAAACTAAACAAAGATGTTAAAATCTTAAACTGGTTGGTTTATGACCAAGGTTTTGTACCAAATATAACTGACCTGAGATTCAAGGTCTGGATTGCAAAAGGGATAAGAGTTTTTTACCAGATTGTAAAAGATAATCAAATGGAAAGCTTTGAAAAGTTGAAAGAATCATTTGACTTGGAGAAACAGGACTTGTTTTTACAAATAAGAAGTTACTATAACCAAAAAATGTAACAGGTAATGACCATTGCAGCCCTCTGACTGAGATGTTGATCAAGGTTTATAAATTTGAATTTTCAAGGGGAATAATATCTAAATCATACTAATGTATTTCTAATCTGGACAAATGCGCTACTAATTATATCAAAAATAAGTGGGAGGGAGAGAGTTGTCTCTTTATGAGGGACAAAGAGTGGGAAGATGTTTGTTCATCCCTGTGGAGGACTACAAAATGACACTACACATGTCTGGAGAGAGTTTTGTTGGAAGAATGTAACACGTTCCTTCATAACACCATGTCAAAGTGCCCATTACTCACTGGGAGATACAAACTGTTGGAGAAATTGTGGCAGCAAGGAGGCAAACCACTACCACATGTTCTGGGACTGTCCTGTTGTTCAGAATTTTTTGACAGAAATTAAGGATGCACTGCAGACAGTTTTTGACATTGCCATTCCATTCAATGTTGGAACTATGTACTTGGGCCTCAAATCTCCTGCCATGTACATAATGAATAGATACCTTTTGAATGTTCTTTTGGCAGCGGGAAAAAAGCCATAACAAAAAAATGCATGACGCAAAAAAAAAAAACACGACGATCAAGGACTGGACTGACATAATAACAGGAATTAGACTAATGGAAAAAAATAGCATTCAAACTTAATTTGGAAAAGGACAAATTTGACCGACTCTGGACTCGTTGGGATTGTTTTTATACTTGTTTAAATGTTTAGTTGATGTTTGTATTTTTTTTTTTTTTTTATGGATGATTTGCTCTCTGTTTTTGTGTTTTATTTAGAAAAACTTTAATAAATATATATGTGTATTTTTTTAAAGATATGTATGCCATACTGCACATAATCCATGGGTTTTAGAATGATGAGACATTAGAACCGTTGCCAAAATTATGATACATTTTAGTGAATATAAAATCTAATTTAAATTGTGAAAAGTCCTCAAAATGTTGCATATAACTGGAAGCTGAACCCTGCGAATGAGAACACTTATAATGGACTAAATCTGGACTAAGCTTGGAACTCCAGATCCAAAGTGAAATTGAACTGATCCAGGAAGCATGACCCTGGACTTAAAACTTTAACAAAACAATTGTATTCAATGAGTCCATCCCTTCATCACTGGGACTATAACTACATAAAAATGAATATTGCTCCTTTCAGTGGCCCATTTACTACGTCACTAGATGCATATATATTTGTCCGAACTGGGCTGCTCTTTGTCAGTTTTCTTTTTTGATAAGCAGGGAGGCAGCGAGGGAGGAACACTGGAGCCTAATATAATACAACTTAATGGGAGACCTGCCATAAAAACCATGAGTGAATCCACGTGGGCTGAACAACAAGCACAGCTGCATCTGCAAAGTCAGTCCCTCCGCTCGCTCGAGGGTTGGTTGGCTGTCAGCAAGCAACGTCTTTTCTTCATTCCTCCTACCTCCATTCTTAAGGGAGGGAAAAACATTGGATCTATTAAAAGCCATAACCAGATGACAATTAGAATGTCAATAAAAAATAATGTATTCGATTGTTGTAACATCTTGACAGGGGACGTTGATGGATGCTAGATGACAGCGTAATTATGATGGTGGGTCCGCAGATTTAGATATGACTTCATTATTTTATATATAGTGTAAGCTCATATGCATCTACTCGCTTCTCTGTCCCTTACGCCTTTTTTTTATGTGTATCAAATCTTGAAACCTTCAATCACACTGCTAAACTTAGGCCCAAGAAACATTGTACCTGCGTCTTTCATGGCCTTTTATTTTTACAACACAAACTGGCACCAACACAGAACTAATCCAACACCAGAACAAATTTGTAAAACTATGTAAAAATATGACCCTGTTCCATAGTTTCAATCAATCAAAGCACAGTTCATACAAAAGTAACTGATTCACAACAGTAAAAACATATTAAAATCACAATACAATATAAATCACAGGACAAAAATAAAAGCATAAATTATTACGTTACGAGGTAATTAAAATGAAAGAATTGTAGATAAAATGCCTTCACTCAAAAGTACAGCCAAACAGAACCGTTTTTTAGCCTAGATTTAAACACTGCCAGCGTAGGGGCCTTTCTCACAACCTGTTCCAGATTTTAACTCCATAAAACTGGAATGCTGATTCCCCATGCTTCAATTCTAAATTTGAATAAAACATGTCAAATTGAATGTTACAAATAAACACAATATATAAAAAAGATTCTTAATTTAAAGGAGCATTCACACGTGTTCTGGTTTAGAGTTTGATCCTTTTGTAGGTTTAGTCCTGCTCTAGTCAAGGTTTAGTTGTAATCCCAATTTTGATGCAGCGTGTGTACATATATTTTAAAGTATGTATTTGATTTCAAATCAAGATATAGTCATATGCCCATTGTACACTTTTGTCCTGGAAACCCAATCAAAGGAGTTTTGTCTAGCCATCAGCCAAACCTTAACTTTGGTAATCGTTCATAGTTTTTAAATAAACCTGCTCCGTCTTTGCCATTCGCATCATATTATAAACTGACATTAAACTTTATGTTCAAGTCGTTTCTTGGCACAGCTGTATTCTGACCGAACTGCAGGATATATGGACCGGCACGTGCTGCTTCCAGTTAGGTCACTTCAATGCCTAAAACTTTTATTGGTCACTTGTGATTTACAATTAACCGCCGCTGCTCTGAACAAATCATGTCATGTGACGTTACAACATTTGGAACCCATTCTCGTTTTGTCCCCCCCCAAAAAAAAAAACACAATTTATGTCCGACCGTCCAGATGTTCGTTGCGTTCAATTATAGATCAACCTGTTCCGTCAGACAGTCATTATTCAGCTGTGAAAATCAGTGCAGCGTGTCCACTTTCTTTATTAGCTCCTAAAAACAAGACTTAAGTGTTTTCCTAATCAACCCGGGAGATTTTTGGGGTTAATGTGAAGATGTGGTCAGCGCGAGGTTGAGTTTCACGCCCAGGTTGTTCGCTCTGGGAGGCCCGAATGAGGAAACATAAGGCTACAGCGGCCCAGCCAGAGGGATCTAGTGACACTGTACGAAAACAGAGCAAAAATGGATGGGAAAACTAACCAGAGCCGACACTTGTGTTGATAAGCTCTCACAAGGAACGGTTTGCGAGGAATAAGACGGACGAGGATGGAAAATACTATCTGCTGCGAGTATACTAGTCCTTTTTCTTGTTGTCTTGAGAGTTGTTGTACTTAATGAAAGTATAATGGCACAATATCACATTTTAGTGTTAAGATTGTCACCAGAGGAAACAGGATTATTTTACGATAAATCACAATTTCTGAAACCATCACCAAACAGTGAAATCCTTCTTTTTATATACATTCATAGTATTCAATTTATGCTTTGTGAAATCACACTTTCTGAATGATAAGCTGAAGTTAGTGTGACATAAAACACCAGAAAAAAATGACTTTACATTTAGGTTTACCTTTTTTGTGGAGAAGATTTTATTGATTTATTTCTTCTAATAGTCACAATTACTTTTTCTTTAGTTCTTACAATTATATTTTAACCTTAAAATAACAATTAAAGTACAAGTACAAGCTGAAACTTTTCAAAATAAAGCTGTTCTGATTCTCCATACAGGAAAAAAAGACATCTACTTTGCAGTGAAGAGAAGATCAAATGAATAGACTACTACTGAAAAATGAAATTAATTTGATTAAAAAAAGTCTGGTTAATGTTTTATTATTACTCAAAAAGATTTCCAGAAATTCTGCACTGCACATGTTTTCTCCCACTTTTACTTTTTTTTAATGATAGATTTTTCTTTTCCATAACCACTTCATCTCCCTTGGATTGAAAACTCGAGATTAAGCAAATATCCTCTTTTCCTGTTGGAGTGAATTGGCCTAAACCCGTTTATTCTTCGCTCCGTATCGGCCGCTGTCAGGTGCCTGCGCTGTGATATTGATTGATGAACTCATTTGGGACCGAGTTTTGAGACGAGTTGGGGTTTTTCTGCTCAGACGACACGTTGTCCTCCCAACCCTCAACCTTGAACTGTTCTTTACCTTCTCCTTCAAAGAGTCGCCGTCATTTGAAACGTCAAGCTTGGCCGTCTGTCACTCGGCTTGTGGCGAACTCCGACTAACAGGCAGTAAATCCTCACAACTCTTTTAATCAGAGCCGGTGGTGTCGGAGTACTTGGATAGACCTGGTGCTCTTCTTCTCCACCCACCTCCTCAGCGTGTTGATGAAACTGCACAACTTTGATTGATGACTTTACATTTCTGAAGCTCTCTGGTTCATTTACAGTAACTATACATTTCCTTCATGGCCACATGGGTGACTGGGACAGGTTGTTTTTCTTTAACGTTTTATTATTTTTCTCAAGAATCTTTCAAGGTGCATTAGGTTAACTGTTACCAGAGATTCAGAGCACTTCGACTTCATTATAATGTTCAAAAAGTATGAGTGGATAGGTAAGAAGTTTTAATAATGACTTCTACTTTATCAAACGAATGTGTTTTTTTGTTTCTTTGTTCGTTTGTTTGTTTGCTCTCCCGCTGTTCTTGAACTGTGCATTGCAACACTGAATTGTGGGACAAATAAAGGTTTTATCTTCTTATTTTAAAAGTTTTAAAGCTGTGGCTGAATCACACCCAAATTCTACTATTCAGCCATTTTTCATTGGTGTTTCATTATTTTTTTTCATTATTTTTTTTATCAATCAAAGCCTATATACAGTAGATGTTTATTTTATTCTAATTTACCTTTACTTTTTCCTTTAGTGCTACTGAGAATTTTGAAATTGCCAGTTCTAAGACATGAGTTCCACTGTGACAAGCAGCGTAGGCCAATGGTAGGATTAGTCATATTTGAGGAGACAAAGCAAACGAAGTGAAGGACGTTTCCAGTAAAAGCTCATTAATATTGTCTATTTATATTAAAGCTTCATAATAATGCCTATATATATTGACATTCGTTTGTTAAATTTGACCGATCATGTTTCCAACTACGATTTTTATTGTTTTTTCTTGAGTAAAAGAACAGTTATATGGCTAAAAACATAAGCTACTTTTAGCATGGTTTTAATATATACTTTTGATGAATCTTTTCTTCCAATCTTGCTTATGAACAGCTGAATTATAAATTGATTTAAACCACAATCCGCACACTCTCTGTGCTCTGGCCAGTCAGAACGGGCGATGCAGCGTTGTTTTGTGAGTTTGAGAGTTTGAAAGGAGCAGAGACGACGCAATTACAGTAACATGAGCATTTGTAATGTGCTACGTGGGCTTGAACCATCCGGAACCCCCAAACTTGAATAGTCTTTGAATTACTTTGTGCATGAAAACAAACCTTGCCTTGAATGAAGATACTTGCATAGCAACATCTTTCACAAGTACCAGAATTCAAACTCCTTTCTTATTGTATAGACTGGACTATTATTTCCCATTGTCTCCTAAGTAATCAGACAGTTCTGGCCTAATGTTTTGCACTGTTCTTTTTAATGGATGGTGCGGTTTGTTACCAACCACTTCATCTCTCATTAAAGACGACTCAGCAATCAGAAAGTGCAAGTGTACAGCAGTAATGTTGCAGAGACACCAGATGCTCTGTGAGAATCCAGCATTTTTCCCGTCTGCTTTTTGTAACAATAAAAGCGGCTGTGGTCAGTGTGGTTGCTCAGCAGAGGTAATTATCCATTAGATGTGTCAGGTCTGTTCAATGGGCTTTAGATGGTCAGCCAAAGTGCATATCTGGCATGTGTTTTTCCCCTGCTCCATGAATGCTCTTAATGACAGGTAATAGCTTTCATACATGGCCTCAATACTCACCTAAAGTAATTCAAAATCAATTTACTGGAAAGCCACTTCCTCTTCAACTACTTTTCTTGATAATCAATGTAATCCAATGCAATACTGTGGTTTTTACAGTGGCTTAATAGAGAGGAAGTTTAAAGGAGTGAAGCGTTGAGTTGATCGTGATTGATAGTAAATCTTTGCTCCAAATAAGATGTTTCTCACTGTCGTTGAGTGGCCCGGATGTCTCCTTCGTAGATGGATAAGAAAAAGTCCACACTTGAAGAGATGAGTTGAAAAATGTTAAACGTCATTGGCTTATGATCTCTCGGCTTTGAATTTGTTCTGCCTCTTTGTGGATCGGAACTCATGTAATGAATCTATTGTAATGAAAAAGTAATCGATAAAGTAATTTAAAAACTGCAAGTCTTACTTCAAAAAATATATTACTCAAGTACAAAGTATTGGTCCCGGAAATTATTCAACAAGAGTAAAGTATTTGGTGAAACAAGAGTCTGAATGTAACACCTGATTTATCATTTGTATTTATTTAAACAATAAATCACAAAATCAGATATCCTTTTGGAGAATATTGGCCATAAAAATGAGAAACAAAATCATATCTGAAGAAGAATTGTAAAAGCCACAAATGTTTAAATCTTTTCATAGTTGTTGGATTCAATATATCTGAAAAACAAGACAAGGCGATGATCATGTATATCAAAAGGATTTATTTCCTGCGATTAAAGGCTAACACAAATTAATCAATGCAAGCTGCCCCGAGAGTCTCCACCAGGCGCTCTGTCTGGAACTCCCGTCTCTCCCTCGCATTGAACAATTAAAAAAAAAAACATTATTAACATTAATGAAGGTTGAATCTCTCAGGACCCTCCTGGTGGGATTTTCCATGACTTTCTGCCAAGCCCACTTCCACTCCTAATATGGTCTTTCATCAGATGTTGGCTAAAAAGTGTTAAATCCTCAGACACAGATGCGCACGGGAGTTGCTTGTGAACGACCTTGAGTCCATATCAGAAAAAGCAGACAGAGCGAGGAATAGGATGTGTTTGGCAGTGTGCGTGCTGAAGCTTGAACCATACTTATTAAAAACAAAACATTAATATAGTTTGAACATACTATTGAAAACAAAGCATTAATATAATAAAGGTTTATTATTACAACATTGTCAACCTAAAGCTTTTGTCACTTGTAGACTTATTTACAGGGGGAAGACTTTTCATTGAAGCAAGAGCACTGTTACACTGTATAATGACCCTGGTCATGAAGCTGCAATGAAAAAGGCGACAGACTCGATTCCAAAGGTTTAAACTTAGTTAGTGTGACTGTTTTCAAAAGAGTGGTTTTCTGGCTTTAAGATGAAGATGCACAGCGCCCTGTGGTCCTGAACTCAAGTGTCTTCTGTGCTGGTAAAGCCTTTTGTGCAGTGGCTGTTCAGTCTCACCTATGTGACACCGCTCTTTACAACTTGTTGTTGTGCATCTTCATCTTAAAGCCACAAACCACTCTTTTGATGACAGTGAGCTGAAGATTCTAAGAGAACAGATGGTTTGAAAGAGTTAAGGAAGCAATCTTTGTTAAAAAAAGAGAATCCTTCTTTAAACCGAAATGGAGGTTTAAGATTCAACCTTCCCATGGTATAAAATAGTGTGTTGAAAATCCTGGAGAGGTAGATGCCCGGGGCACTCTGATGCTAATCAGGTAGCCAGTGAGGAGGGAGCGAAAGTCAGGTTACAATAGGATGTAGATAGCCCATTACAGAGCTGGTAAACAAGAAGAGTAGTCTCAAGTGAAACCAAAAAACCTTTATCAGGAGGTCCCGCCCAGTGGGAAGGGTTTACACAGTGGAGGATATAAGAGTTCCCAGACTCGATTCGCAGATTGAGAATCATTTTTGGAGGAGAGTCGAAACGATTTGTTTTTCTAAAAAGCAGAGTCCAGATGACTATAACTGAATGTTTTCTACAATGAAGTTCGAGAATCAAACAATGAAAGTCTTGGTCAATAATAGAGAAGCAGATTAAACAATGTTCACAGGAAATGGATAACTGTCCCAGATCATCCCCTTGTCCTTAGACCCTCATTCTCGGTGTGGAAAAAACGCAAAAAAGCCAATGGGAAAAAGTAAGAACCTCGGGAGAACCACAGTGAAGGAGAGATCCTACTCCTACAGACGTACAGATGGTTCAGGAAGAGACTGTGGTGCTAGTAACACTCAGGAGGATCTAGTGTAGAGCGAGTTCATCCACGCAGATGAGGAGCAGTTCATCTAATGTAGAGAGAGAAAAAGGTCCTCAAGTAAATGTGTTTGTAAATATAACTGAGTATTAACCCCCTCTAACAAACTTGATGTAATCTGATGGTAATCTACATAGACAGTATGCATTAGTTTGGCATTTAACAACCACAACCTCACTTCAAGGTAAATGTAAAAAGTTCCACATTTCCACTTTGGATGTTTTCTATCCAGTGGATGACATGTAGCGGCCTGTTGTCAATTCTCAGCCTCACAAGTGGTGTTCACGTTGAGACACTGGGCAAGGTCTTTATTCTCACCAAGAAAAGGGAAGAAGATAGAATTTATGTTGAGACTTGAAAGTCACTCTGCACCAATTTACAACAGAAACAGCACCATAAGCCACCATAGTTTCATTTCAAGTAACACATGGTTCTGTGTTTTTTTACCTTGTTATCATGTGGCTGTCTTTGTAATACAATTTAGCTTTATTGTCTCTAGATAATGGCGCCTGCCCTAACTTGGACACACGGTAATGCTTCACCATAAACTGATTTCCAGGTTCAGTCTCGGTGCTGCAGGGTGCCGTGGAGCCGAGCGATCCGTCTCCTGCCTGTCACCGCCTCACTCCTCCTGGGACGTCCCGAAGGAAAACTCTCCATGGCAACCCCCAATACCGTTTACATTCAGCATCTCCCAAAACGCTCTCTGCTCGGCCTCGGTCTTATCAGGCTCCTCTGCATATTTACATCTTATAAAGGTGCACCCGTAGGACCCCACCTAGGCGTCTCATTCTGCCAGAGGGTGCTCAGTATTCATGGGGAGCAGCGGGGAGTATTTGGGCACTGCAGCTGCTCCAAGAAGAGAGGAAACGACCCGAGGAAATGGCAAGAAACAGCAGATCAAACACATTAAGTGTTTTGTTGAGCTTTTTGAGGCATATAAAAGGAAGAAAATATCTGGTATATGAAATGTCATATTTAATTTTGAAATATATAATTAGGGAATATCACAATATATCACAACAAGAATCATCACAATAAAACAGTTATTCAGAATTATGGATAAATGACAAAATAAAAGTGAAATTGTTAATTTTCTTTCATTCTTATACTGTTCAAATAGTATGTGACCAGAAATGTCTGAATGTAAAAGTGAATTTATTGTGACATAAAAAGCTCAATACATTTAGGTGTACTTTTTATATTGTGAGAAGAAAAATCCTGATTATTGATTATAATAATCTTGACAAAAATTAAATGATAAAACTTAAAGAATAATGCGCACCAAAAAATGCAGATAGCTAAAAACAGTAAATCAATAAAATAGTACAAAAGAAATGTAAAGCTTAAAAGTAGCTGTAAACAGGCGGGTCTAACTTTGATGATTAGACAAATGCCACAGGTTGACTACATGTGGTATTCTGAAATTAAAATTGTGACTTTCATGTAAATAGAAACATATCCTGTGATCCCCAAATTGCAGCTTGAAGATTGTTTTACCTTGGCCTGGGTTTGTGCCAAAATCAGGTTTCTCTGCTGAACATAAAGAGTTCTACTCATAAAAGATGTTTACTTAAAACAGTCTGTGCAGGGGAAACTTGTGTGGCTGGTTGTCACTTACAGACTTTCAGCTCTGTGAAGTCAGATGATTAAAGTACGAAGGGAAGACTCTGTCTTGACTCGCAATCAGACACAGGCAAAGGTGTGACAAACAAAATCAGCAGTCTGTCGTTGTCAAACCAATCTTTCTGTTCAATTGTAAACTATTGTCAGACTCCAACTTTATAATGTATTGGTAAGGTCTGAGTTGTATGTTGTAAGTTGTAAGTTGTATGTTGTAAGTTGTTGTTGTTGTTGTTGTTGTTGTTGTTGTTGTTACCTGGATTTGTTCAACCTTATGGCACTAAACAAACGAGTATTTCATAGATTGCAGGTGTTCATATACTAAAAAATACTTTGAAAAATTTTTTAAGATTTTTTTTTGTGATCTGGGTCACCTCTCCACAGATCTGACCTTTAACTTAGCCTGGTGGAGTCACTTGCTTGTCTCCAGGGAGATGGGTAAGTCTAATGTTGTACTGTGCAACAGCAATAATATCTCCAAGGAGACAAGCACCTGAAAAATTACATAGTGCACCTTTAAATTATTACATGCTTTAAACTTAAACAAATATTGTCTATATGTCAAATACATATTTTAAGAACGATATATGTATGTTTTTATTTATTTATTTAGCCTTCATTTATCCCGAAAAGTGGAAGCCGAGCTGAGTAAAGTCTGACTTCTGACGTTGATGAAATAATGAGCCGTTTCTCTTTCTAAGACTAAATTGGGTAAAATGGTCCACCTTTGATACAACTACATTTAAACTGAGCACTTCTTGGTGCTACATAGACCAGAACGTATAATGTTTTAAAGAGTTAAACGAATGAAAAATGTGCCAAATCGGACAATGACACCCGCCGGCAAAATGCACTTTCAGACAGACGCTCAATTACTTTAGTCAGGAGTAGTTCTAGAGTAGCACAGAGATGAGGGCCATAGTTGGCTGGCCTGGAATTGAACCCACAACCTTCATATCGAGGGACCAACGCTTTAGGGATTGCTGTCGCTTAAGCAAAGCAGTTGTGACATTAAACAGTTGCACAACTCTATACATGTGGACATGATTAATACATCTGTAGGTGTAAAATGTAAGAATTTCGCTCCGATACCTCGAGGGTCATATTTCTGGTCAAAGACATAGTATATTACAAATGGACGTGCTTCACAAGTCCCTGGTCCACACACGCAAGATGATAAATGACAAATGCTTCGACGGATGAAGCTGTAGCTGGGTGTTGTTTAGAAAGGAAACATCCACTAGAGGCAGGTGTTACAGTGTGAAGCCCCGTTGCACAGATGGACAGCGGCGGTCTCATATTCAGCCCCTGGTTTTCCAAATTTAAGTCTCATTCCGCGGTTTTATACACACGCCGGGACGTTTGGGTTTTGTGGGATGCACGCCGAAGGGAGAGGCCGGAGGAACGTGATCTGTTTAGGGCTTAACTACTGGCAGATTGTTTCCTCATGTGCCCTACAGCTTGTGTCCAGAGCCGGAGTTTTTATATTTCATTTGCAAGCTTTCACAGATGTAATCAACTTTTATTTGTCCAGCAATAAAAATGTTTTGCCAATTAAAGTTAGTACATTAATCTTGTTGTTGGATAAAGTAAAAGAAGTTTGTGCACAATCACATTCATCCCTTTTAACAAATTATTCCCTGATTTAAAATTTGAATGTGATGAAATCGTACACTATTCTATACTATTTCTATACACTATTTATGGTGATGAACAAAAGTACACGGGGGACACATTTACAGCATATTTACTTGTCTGTTGTTGGAACCAATTGAAAGATATTCTGTCAAATCTTTTCCAAAAACATGGTCCCACATTGTGCCCAGATGAGACTGAGGAGCGAGAGAAGCTGGCGTCCACATTGTTTCTTCAGATGTGAGGCTTTCTTGGTCTGCTCTTCTGTGTGGACAGAAAACTAAATCCAATTGTAAATCGTAGACGCTTTCCAACGTCTTTCCAACACCTGTTTAACGTTGAAAAAGTTTGAAATGTGGTCATCTGGACAGTGTTTTAATCATGACTCTAAAACTGATGTACAGGTTTACGCTTACTGTTCTCCCGTAAGGCAAGGCAAGTTTATTTGTAGAGCACAATTTGTACACAAGGCAATTCAAAGTGCTTCACACAACAGGAAAAAAATCATTAAAATCACAAAGACATGGCAGAAATCACAAAATTTCAGGCTATCCATCAAATAGTTCAAGACATAAAAGAAAAGAGTGCAAAGAAAATCATTTCAGTCATATGCATAGCTAAACAGACCTGTTTTTAGCTTAGATTTGAACATTGCCAGAGTAGAGTCTGTCTTACATCTTCAGGAAGACTGTTCCAGATTTTAGCTGCATAAAGCTGTAATACAGATTCCCCATGTTTAGTCCTGACTCTGGGCACCAGCAGGAGGCCGGTCCCTGAGGTCCTCAGAGTCCGAGATGTACTTTGGTGCTAGGCCATGGAGAGACTTGTACATAAGCAGAGCTGCTTTGAAGTCTATTCTCTGAGCCACAGGGAGCCAGTGCAGAGACCTGAGCACAGGACTAATGTGATCGTACTTCCTGGTTCTAGTCAGGACCCGAGCAGCAGCGTTCTGGATGTACTGCAGCTGTTTTACAGCTGCAGTACTCTTTGTTTCTGTGGGCCAAAGACGATGATTTCAGTCTTGTCTGAGTTCAGCTGGACAAAGTTGTTTTGCATCCACACACTGATCTGTTGGATGCAGTGACAGAGTGAATCCACTGGTCCATATTCACCTGCCGTCAGTGAAACATAGATCTTAGTGTCGTCTGCATCATTTTGATAGGACACATTCAGAGCAATTATATTAAATAATTCAATGTAATACTATTAGCACACTGCTTGTCACGTCACCGAATCCTCAATCAGTGCAGAAGAGCTAAAAATGTTTTCAATTGACCTTATCTTTTCAATGGTCTAAATTGCTGGACGATGTTTTAGTTTTGAAGCCAATCAAACCGTTATCAAAGATCTGTCCTATAATACGTTTTAGTGTATGATGTCATTACAATGATGTCAGGATATGGCTCTGTTTTTATAATCCAAAACATAACATTAAATTGATTTCTCAGATCATTTGTTGGGCCTTTTTGGTAACGTCATCTAAAGCCAAGAACAAATGAAAACACTAACTCACGTTAAGGCAAAGGCTTTTAAAATGTCTGTGCCGTTGTTTATTTGCATCCGGCGTATTGTTTTGTTCCACCATAACAGCCGGTCGATTACAGACTTGTAAGCACTATTAGCACTACATCAGTCAATATATGCCCCGCTATTAATGCCTTTAATGTAATAAGTGTAATAAGCCCTTAGCTATCATAAACAAAGCCCCGGCAGCAGACTCTTATGCTCATGCAGTGTGTTATGTCTGAAGGTGGCTAACTCCTAAATCTGGACTTTATCGCCCACAGCACATTTAACGGTTTTGTTGTTTTCACAATCGTCATGTGTTTCCTCTTTAGAAAGTATATGTCTGTCATTTATCCTGATTAATCTTGACAGAGCAAAAACTGAGTGTGATTAGTGTCTTTGTTTAAGCGCTCCCCTCTGATCAGATTAAAATTCTGCTGTCTGTCTATCAGTCCAGCCAATCTCACTGCGTTCAGTTCATCGTATACAAATCTTTCAAGGGGGAAAAGTCAGAGCGCAAAGTCTATATGTCTTCAACTCCAAAATGTTTTGAAACGGCTTGATTTTTTGTTTTATTTTTATCTTTCGTATTAAGGCTAATACAAATAACATTAATAATTCTGGATTAAATGTGAAATATTTTATTTTTAGGGATTCACCAGTCAAGAATCCAGCTTTTGCTCAACACAAGAATAAATACTGGGATTTCCTTCAAAACCTGTAAATATAATCTGGAAGAAGCACATTCTAGCCTTGTTAACAAATGTTTAAAGGTGTATTGTGCAACTTTTATGTTATCAAATGTCAATAAACATATATCACATTTGTTTTATTTACCGTGATGTGTTGCTCAAACATTCCTTGAAAAAATGCCTTCTGTGAGCTTAGTCGCCTCTCCACAGATATGACCTGTACTGTAAATTGGTCTCCATGGAGATGGACGAGTTTCTACAGCGGAACGTTCCAAGCAAGTGCACTTTTCCTTCGGGATTTTTTTGCTGTCCGAGACAAATAATCACACAAGAATTAAGAAAAAGAAATGGCTGAGTCAAATTGTGAAAACTGTTTTTGTTGTGAAATGAAATGTTGTTTTAGTTTCGGGATAGATAGTCGTGCCAAGTTGTTTTGTGTTAAGAGACTTTTCTGCATGTCTATGGTTTGATATTTATCAATCCTCATTTATCTTGTAATGGAAGCTTGAACATGAACTCCTGTCGGCCTGTGGTGCAGATAAGGCTGGAGGGAACCGCACTGCAGACCCGATGGACTTTCACATATGGTCCTGTTTCTGCAGTGGTTTGGCTGCTCCTCTCACACATACTTTCTTCTTCAGCTTTTATTGTCATGTCACTGAGGCCATTTTCGTAAATACTTTCGAGTTAAGATGGAGTTCTAGTGAAAGATTGTCCAATGTGTTAATAAAGTTTTTCGTACTAAATGTCGAAAGGAATTTGGGTAATTTAAATGGTTACCTTTTATAGTCTGACTAAAGCAACAAAAACACTATTTTTAAATGTGTTTTAGTCAGCATCTTGGGCTGAAGAAGATCTGGAGAAGGGCTTGGGGAAGGATGAGTTAAGGTTTCCCATTTGAAGATAGTGACGTTTACCTTTAACTTCTAGTTTTTGGATGGCGTTTTTTGCACAGTAGAAAATGCTAAAATTGAAACATTTGTAGGATGTGGCCAGCACTCTCACTGTGGTCAGGTTCCACCTCGTCGCCTGAATGTGTGTATTTAAATCTACAAGACAACAAAGACACAGTGCAATGACATCGGTTTTTATTTGTATTATAGATGCTCATTTTTTACATTTTATAGCATACTTGAAGTATCTTGAAATCCTCTCTAAGAAATTCACATTAACACAATGAACTGTACATTAGTAGATAAGTTCAGGTGACATTCAGTTTTCAGGACACGTCCCAAATATCTCATGTTAGCACAATATAACCAATTGTGACTTTTGACCTCTCAGAAAGAGGCGAACCTCACTGTACATGCAAACTCCTGCTAGTACTGATGACTATAGCTAATAGCATATATGAGTTTAGAGTAGGAGTGGCATGTTTACAGCATGTTGTTAAATGCTACATGGCCCTATTAGATTTGTACAATTAGTTATCTTACAGTATGTGTCTGTTAGCCACCTGTTATTTCTGTTGACATTAGAAGCTCCAGTAGGAAGATTTACTAAGACATAGTTTACGCTGCATGTTGAAAGAAAGATAACTCAAGTCGTACATTTTTGACACTGAAAGCAAATAAGCAATAGAGTCCAAAACCAATAAAGAGGCTCTTGTGAGAAAGGCCAGATAAAGCAATATTGTGTAAGTACAGTAGATCAAAATCCTGCCTACTGAAGCTTCAAAGAAAGTTTAAAAAAATCTTCATTTTTCCCCAAAAAATATTAACAAAATACAATGAAATAATACAAAATAAAGGCAGTAAACATAAAAAGTCACCAGACGCTGTACACAGGCACTTGAAATGTGGCGCACTCTTTGAGTGCATTAATTTTACATCTAATAAGTGCTACAAAATAATAATCTATTAGAAAAAATACTGTTCAAAGTGTAATACTATTTGTGGGTGAGGGCAAAAGAAAAGTATGTGTTTGAAGGTTTTGTTGCATATATGGTCTACATTCTTTCTCTGTGTTCTAAAGCAGAAGTCTGATCAGGATAGTACGTGCTGCAGGGGAAGAGTGGACGTCTCAAGTGAAGAGCACAGATTAAAGTGGACATGACATGTTTTTGTCCTCATGACTTCATTTGGTGGGATAGTACCTTTGTTAAATATAATTGAGTCAAGTTGCAGTTTGTGAGGAAAAGCTGACAGGAAGTGGCGCTGAGTTCTCCAAAAGAATCCCTCTGTTTGTCAAAAATCCAATGTTTATGCAAAAGGTAAAACATTTTTGACAGTTTAAGCATGAATTTAGGTAAATGAAAGTGTTCTTGTATATAGTTTACTTTAACTCTCTGCTCACTGTACTGTGCCCACTGTCGGTCTTAATGTACCTCCCACAGCTGGCTCCACGGTGATTCATGACTCTCTCTCTCTCCTCTCTGAATGGGCGAGTGAATCACCGTCTGCCGCTGTTTGGAGACGTGTGACGGTATTCACGCTGGACCACCGGAAACACGCGCATGAGCTTGAATTAGTGTTGTAGAAGTAGAAATCACAAATAAACATGTTTACCAAAGTTTCCTGTGCATGGTTTATCAATCTTAAGCTCTCCATCAAGTGCATCATATGAAAAACGTATAATATAATGCAACATGAATTTTTGATAAAGTTGTATACAAGGTAACAGAGTGATGAGCACTGTTATCTCTCGGGTTGGAGCTATTAATGGGTTTCGGCTTCCTGACGTTGTGAGAACGTTTAACTATTCGAAGCACAGAATAGTCTGTTTTGAATTGGTAATCACTATGGCAACTGTGCTATTTCTTCGCTCTGAAACCCACGGATCCCAAACTAGATACTCATTTGAGCAAGTATTGACACTGACATAAAAAAAAAGAAATCACAAAATCGTCGTCATATGAAAAAAACTGAAATAAAATAAGGCAAACTATTTATAAGACATTTTTAAGCACTAGTCATTTGTTTATAAGCACTTAGACAATTACCAGCCTTTGTGTCTTATACATGTTAATGAGACATAATAAATGTTAAGCCGTTTGCCAAAAAAACTGAAGTGTCTGTGTGTGTGTGTGTGTGTGTGTGTGTGGTGTGTGTGTATGTGTGTGTATTATTAATCCCTGTACAAAATGTTAATAATAAGCTTCTTATTAAACTGTTTTCAATAACCAAGTGAAAAATGCTTGTAAATGCCGTATAAGTGCTTATTAACAAAGAACTAGTGCGTATTAACTTCTTCTAACTAGTTAACCAATAGTTTTGTGTTTTATTGTTTCTATTTTTGTGTGTTATTTATTGTGTTGTTGATTTTATTTCACTATGTTAGCACTTTGGAAACAGCTTTGGTTGTAAAATACAGTAGAATAAAGTTGTTTGGATTGGATTGGATTAGTATCAAGTATCAAGCCTTTTCCTCAGTATTGAAATTGTCTTTGAAACGTTTGTATGGCTACGACACTGAAATGACAACGTTAAATTCGAACTGTACGTAATAAGAAGATGACGAACGAACATATCCTTTTTGAGCTGAACTACACAAAGCGACTACAGGCTATTTACTGTTGGGATCCTGAGGAAGAACTCCCAAAGTACACCAAAGCAGTCCAGCCCAGACCTTTAGCGATATAATAAGTCCACACTTCACACGGCGGGGGAGAAGGTGCCACTCACACCAGCCACGCCGTCCTAAGTGCTTTATGTCAGCGTGACGGTATCGTAAATGTCAGCAGTGCAGGTTCACTTATATACGGTTACGTTTAATGTCAGATGCTCTTCAAAGAGGGTTGTGTCCACATGGTGCTTCTCCGGAAGTCCCAGGAAGCCATTGAACAGCTAAAGGAGCTAAACTTAGCTAAACAAAGCTAAAACCTGAAGCTGACTGCAAGTCTTTTTAATGGGTTTTACATTGATGTGAGCGCTAGCAACAGTCACTCACCTCTGTTTAAAAATACACCAAAACAACAAAGGTCAATTATGTCAAAGTAGTTTGTCAAAGTCCTAAGATATTATAGGTTTTGTTAGTAGTGTTCCATAATGGTTTTGTGAAGATTTCGTTTTTACACTGGCAAAATCAGCGTTCAAGTGTATTCCAATTTGTTTTTCGTGGTTCCACTCTGTTTAGTTATTAGAGATCGATCCAGTCTCAATTTCCGGTGGATTAACCAATCAGAGAAAAACATGGTCTGTCGGTTTCAAAACAATGAAAATAATAACACAGGCTTGTAAGAAACAGTATTTCTGCAGATTCACAGAACAAAGACTTCTAGATCCTTATTTTATGTCAAGTGTTTCGTGGATGTTTGAGGAGAAATCTTCCACGTACAAATAAGCGAACATCACAAAATGGGATGGTTATCAGATACCAGAAAGCCAGAGGTACTGATTCGTCAGGCAAAATCTTCACAGCATTATAACCTTGTGTAGCTTTTTTTGTTAATATAATTTCTATTACACATAGAAAATGACGTCAGGCGTGGCATTCCCCAGTCAGCGCTTTCCGTAAGCCAAATTGGGTCCACTTTCGTATCTCCCTGCAGCTGAATCAGACATGTAACTAAAACCAGTGAAGCAGTGGCATAAAATTAAAGAAATACTTTGTGAAATTGTTCCCCCGGGAGATGGATTCTTTACCGTGGACACTGAGAGAGAGATCCTGCAAAGTAATCAAGCCTTTCCCCCCCAAACACTATGACTCAACAATGGCACCAATGCGTTTAATGCCTAGAAAACTGTCCGTGGTAAATAACAAAAAGCAGAAGAAAGTAGAAGGGTGACTCACGACTTGCCTGCTGGGTCTAGCACATGGCAGTGTGGGGGTTTGATGGAGCGGAGTCTAAAGCGAGAGTAGATTGTCACAGAGGGAAAGGAAAAAAGGCCATCCCCGTTGCTTTGATTAACCACGATGAGGAGATAATGGACTTTCTTTCAAGCAGTTTACCTTTTAAGGCATACATGTTTTATTTGTGTTTAAAAACCAAATGGATAGCTCCAAAAAAGGGCACAGGAAAGTGGATTGGCATTTGGTCAGATGTCTGACGATGTCAGCTTGGATAGTAATTGAGGCTAAAATATAGTCTTGAAACTAGATTTAGAAGTTCTGAAGCTGGGAGGAAAGAAATCACATAAATGGGACAAAATATAGTAGACAAAGAATAGTCTGGATTCACTACTATGATACCACATAAATCCAATAAAGAAAACTATTATTTTGTGTTGAAAATTACATTCTATTGTCCGTTATGAACTTATTTATTACCATTGTGGTATTGGAATCAGCATTAAGCATTGGGCCTTTTCTGTAGTAAAAAAGCAAAGTAAAATGTATTCCTTCTTTGGGAGAAAAGAAAAGGTGTTGAGATGCTAACTGTACATTAACATTACATTGCTGAAGATTTCGAAATGTACAGTGCCTTGCAAAACTATTGGACCCCCTATAACTTTATGACATTTTACCATATTTCCAGCTTCAAATATAAAGATAAAAAGTCAGAAATATTTGTGAGGAATCAACACCGTGTGGGACACAGTTGTGAAGTGGAACGAAATTCACACAATATTTTATACTTGAAACCTGAAAAGTAGGACGTGTAAAAATATTCGCCCCCTGTTCTCTCAGTGCAGCCAACTGACTCCAGAAGTCCCCTGATGATTTCTGAATGATCCCATGTTGACCTAAATGACAAACACAGTCCACCTGTGTCTATTATCTAGTCTCAGTATACATGCACCTGCTCTGTGTTGGTCACAGTCTGTTGAAGGAACACTAGGGAGCCATCAGGATCATGAAGACCAGCAACACACCAGGCAGGTCCGGGATAATGTTGTGGAGAAGTTCAAAGCAGGAATGGGATATAAGAAGATTTCACAAGCTTTGAACATCTCCCAGAGCGCTGTGCGAATAATATCAAAATGGAGAGAGTATCAAACCACTGCAAACCTACCAAGACCCGGCTGTCCCTCGAAACTTTCAGCCCGAACAAGGAGAAAACTAAGCAGAGAAGCAGTCAAGAGGCCCATGATCACACTGGTGGGGGAATTTGTCCATAGGAACTCTACACATCTGGCCATTATGGAAGAGTGGCAAGAAGAAAGCCACTTCTGAAAGAAAGCCATAAAAAGGCCCGTTCGGAGTTTGCCAGAAGCCACATGGGTGACACAGAAGCCTCATGTGACACAGAAGCCACGTGGGTGACACAGAAGTCATGTGGGTGACACAGAAGCCACATGGGTGACACAGAAGCCACATGGGTGACACAGAAGCCACATGGGTGACACAGAAGTCACGTGGGTGACACAGAAGCCACGTGAGTGACACAGAAGCCACGTGAGTGACATAGAAGCCACGTGAGGGACACAGAAGCCACGTGAGTGACATAGAAGCCACATGGGTGACACAGAAGCCACATGGGTGACACAGAAGCCACATGGGTGACACAGAAGTCATGTGGGTGACACAGAAGCCACATGGGTGACACAGAAGTCATGTGGGTGACACAGAAGCCACGTGGGTGACACAGAAGCCACATGTGACACAGAAGCCACATGGGTGACACAGAAGCCACATGGGTGACACAGAAGCCACATGGGTGACACAGAAGTCATGTGGGTGACACAGAAGCCACATGGGTGACACAGAAGTCATGTGGGTGACACAGAAGCCACATGGGTGACACAGAAGCCACATGGGTGACACAGAAGCCACATGGGTGACACAGAAGCCACATGGGTGACACAGAAGTCATGTGGGTGACACAGAAGCCACGTGGGTGACACAGAAGCCACATGGGTGACACAGAAGCCACATGGGTGACACAGAAGCCACGTGGGTGACACAGAAGTCATGTGGAATAAGGTGCTCTGGTCAAATGAGACCAAAATTGAACTTTTTGGGCTGAATGCAAAACGTTAAGAGGTGTAAGAGTAACACTGCACATCACCCTGAGCGCACCGTCCCCACTGTCAAACATGACATAAAGCCAAAATCTACAACTGAATGGTTCAAAACTAACCATATAAAAGTGTTAGAATGGCCAAGTCAAAGTCCAGACCTCAATCCGATAGAGAATCTGTGGAAAGATCTGAACATTTCTGCGCACAAACGCTCTCCATCAAACCTTAAAGAACTTGAGCTGTTTCGTGAAGAGGAATGGGCAAATATTTCTGTCTCAAGATGTGCAAAACTTATAGAGGCATGAAGACAAAAAGACTTGCAGCTCTAATCGCAGCAAAAGGAGGTTGTACAAAATATTAGCTCAAAGGGGGCGAATCATTCTGCACGTCCTACTTTTCAGTTTTTTATTTGTAAAAACAATATGAAACGCTGAATACATTCCGTTCCACTTCACGATTGTGTCTCACATGGTGATGATTCTTCAAAAACATATTCAGTTTTTTCCATTAAGTTTGAAGCCTGAAATGTGGCAAAATGTCAATAAGTTATAGGAGGGGCCAATACTTTCGCAAAGCACCGTACATAGTTGAAGAGCTTGTTTAGTGTACTCATTTGACAGTTTCAAGTCTGGATAAGTGGAAAGTGTATGGGAGGGCATCTGATGTTAAAGATGTTTGAACCAGTGCACACATGACGGCCGATTACAGTGTTAAACTAAGATCACACACGAATGTAATTTGAAATATGAAAGATTTGAATCCTTTCTGTTCTTCTACAGTGACGTTGGTACAGGTCGTGGTTTGGTATTGCCATAGAAGTCTAGGCACTGAGTTTCCCTTCGCTCTACAGGTGAATGGAAAGTCTCCCGCAATGATCTGGCATGGGGGGGGGGGTTTCACACAAGTCCACAAGTCTTTCCAGAAAAAAAACTACTTGAGTCTGTTTTACATTCATTGCGTGCCCCCCCCATCCCCTCGTTTTGTTTTTCTGGGTCCAAGATTGCGCTCTTCTTCCTGTGTGTCGTCCCTTGCGCTCTTCAAACTTCGGGGGGAGGAGAGTCGGGTTGTGGGGCCGCCGTCTACTCGCACAACTGCAAAAGAAAACCGGAAGCGTGTCGGTAAATTAGAGAAGTGTGAGAATTATTTGCAAGTATTTAAACCACAGGGGCATGGAAATTTGTTAAGACTCGGTTTTAACCTGTATTTAAAGCAGCGTGGTGTAGGCAGCGCTAAGTAGTTCCACTCAAGTTATATTGTCGTTTGATTAGGGTGATTAGAGCCAAATGGGATGCACAACGCTTTCAGCACATACGCGTTGTACAGCTATTTTAGTTTCACTTCCATGAAATACTTCTGACAAAATGTTAAAGAAACCTGAAACTTAAAATAACGGTTTAGAAAAACTGCTTTAAATTTGAGTGAAATTATAGTTTATTATGTTAAAAAATAATCTTGCTCTGACTACCACTATAATAATTACTAATACAATAGAAATACATACTGTTCTTGCTAGTAATCAATACAATTATTATTAATATGATAAGAAATTAAGACCATTATTTGGCTCACAATGAGGGAATCACAAATGCTGCTACCACCGTGCTACCATTTCTCCGATATTACTATTAATTCTACCCACAAGTCTAAATTTAGATATTAAAATGAATAAAAACTAGTTAATTGCATTTATTTCAAGTTTGAGAATGAATACAATTATATGTACTGTCAAAACACCAGCAAAATTAGACATTTTAAAGGGCAAAATCAACTTGAATGAGCTTTTAACTTTATTACAACAGTGCTTCCCGATCATTAGTTTAATTATTTTTTAATTTGGATTATTCCCTTGAGTAATCCTGTATTGTTCTGCAACTGAGGTTCGAGTGGTCAGAAAATACCAGTTTTCACCTACCCCCTATGTCTGCCCTCATCCCTTCACTTAGTTGTTAATCATTTGAAAATGCAGACCCCGAATGGCACATGTAGAGTTTTAAAATGTCACATAGACTTTTTTCAAAAATAAAAACATGCAAATGACAATCTGCTGCTTTTTACTGTGAAATTGTCCTCATGAAGAGGCGGGGCTTATCAGTTCTGCAGTTTTGAGCAGGACGTTAAATGGGCCTATTTCAAGCCAATTTAGATAATCACTGCAGTTTACAATGAACACAATGTAAAATGATGATCTACTTAAATGTTATAGTTCAATGTTAAGTACCTGAAGAAAGCACAATATGTCTCCTTTAAAAAATAGTTCACCGGATATTATAATGAGCACAGATTTAAAATGATTGCTTTCACAATCCTCTCCTTTCTGTCATTTTTGCCGGTCCTTGTTCTGTCAGTGAAAGCCCCGAGCTCCGTCATTATAGGCTAATGAGGACGAGGGACAAGCGGCCTCTTTTCCCACCACCCTCTTAACCTGCGGAGGACCGAGGGACGCCATGGAGACGCGCGGAGAATGTAGAGGCGTTTCTGAGTGCACTCTGTGAGCATTTTAGGACTCTGTCAATGCAACCTTTCACCACAGAAGGCAGAAGTGTACATATTACAATATTTCAAGTTTTACATCAGATTCAACTTTTTATTGGTAATGAGGAAAGGTGAAACGAGTGTCCGGAAAGGCAAGAATAAATTAAACACAAAGAAAAGTAAAAATGTCTTCCAAAGTCTGGAATTTGCTCCAACCCACATGCTTTTACTGACAGAGGGTTGACCTTAGATGGATCAATTGAAAATCTCTAAGCAATGGGCATTTTATTGACAATTAGTCTTGATTGAAATGTGACTGATTGCCAAGCCCTACCTCAAATATAAAGTTATAATGTGCAAAAGGAATGTTTGTATGTTGATGAATTCACAATTACAAAAACATTGCTTTTCTATTTGGTTCTCAAGCCAATTATCCAACGCAAAAGCAGGATGACCTACTCAGTTCGGGTGAAACCAGTTTAAAACGCTAACAGGCTCGCTGCATAAGGGGGCTCTTGGTTGACGAAAGACCAATCGATTAGTCGACTAAAGGGGAAACTAACTGCAAAACGTATGAGTAGCTCTATGATTTGACCATGCATTTGACCCAAACTGCACTCACAAGACCACTTACCAAAACAGATGTGTATACAGGAATTTACTGAAGAGACAGTGTATTCATTTGTATAAACGGTTGTTTAAACGGTTCATCTACTCACTCCATACCTTCTCCTTTCTGCTGTCATAAATTCTTATAATCTAAATAAAACAATTAAGCGACTAATGCAATTTGTGGTTGTAACTTTAATCAAATGTGCCAGATGCACTGTTCCCTCTAAGCTGCGCGTGTGTGCAAGGTCTCTGCGCACAGAAAATATGCACTGCGCACAAAATAAAAATCCAACTTGAATTGAAAATAAACTAAACACACAAAAATGTATACAATGTTATTATGTGAGTGACAGGCAAGTGTAGACTGGCATACAGGGATTTAAAATGGGCCGGTGTGGGCCAAGCTGTAGAGGAGGAGGCGAGCAGCGCGGCCGGACCCCATCGGCCCCTGCCTTAGCTGTGTCGGCCCTGTCTGAGGCGGACGGGTCAAATGCAGCAGGATCAGGCGGATTTGCATGGCCTCAAATGGGAGCGCCCCTGTCTCGGAGAGCCGCGCGAGCCGCTGCAGAGACGAGCGGTAATGCGGGGCGCGGTGTGTGTGGGAGCGCGTGACCACTGGCTGTGACAGAGGGCCGAGCCCGAGAGAAGGAGAGCTCTGCATCAGGTGGATGTATGATGTCAGGACACGCTGACCATGTGAGAAGAACAACACTGGTGAAACTTTATGAACGAGGCTCATGGCGCGAGTGCGGCGTAGTCTGTGAATGAGCTTTTCTCCCTCTGAACGGTTTGACTGGGATTAGTTCAGTTCAGTTTATTTATTTAAAGATCGGTCTAAAGCTCAGAACTGTCTAAACATGGACCATTCATGGACTCAAAAAAAAAAAAAAGGGTGCTGATCGTGAAATTAATAAAATTGATACAAAAATCTATTTAAACCAATATTCAACTCTCTTCCAACTTTTTTCCCAGACCCCCCTGCAATAAATGGGACACCCAGAAGTAAATATCACTTCCACTCCCAGGCCACTTTTTTCACCCAGTCCGCCCCTGCTGCACTGATCATGAACAAGTCTCTGTCATTGTAAATGGATTAAAACACTTAATTAAAAGTAATCTAACAGAAATTACTGCTGTAATTTAATTATTTTGACAAAGCAAACAACTTGGACAGATGTGATACTGGCCTGACCACAGTGCGCACGTCTGATGTTGCTCACAGTGGTCCAAAGGACCGCTCAGGGAGTTTGTGTGTTTGCTCAGACACATGAAGAATTAGAGGGAACATTGGCGGGATGTGATTAGAATATTGACAGCACTCTCTCAACACTCTTCACATATCTGGTTTTGCCACACAATATAAATCCAATAAATTCAACAATCTAGACATTTTTGTCTCCCTCTCTCTACTTCTACATCTTCAATCTCTTGCTATGTCTTTGGCCCTGGCACGTCTGCTTTTGTTCACAGTCTATGCAGATGGCCCGAGTCCACATCCCCTCATCCTTCCTGTTTATGCAGACACTCCACAGGCAGCGCCGGTGACACAGAGCAGAGAGACAGTGATCCTAACCAGCGCCATATCCTCCAACACCACGCACACCTGCTACCATATATGCACCCGGCAACTTCACCTGGCATTTCAGAACATTCCCCCACCTCTTTTTAATAGAGCGATAATATTAGCCACATGGTCCACTTCCTAATGCCTTATCGAATGTACCGTCATTGTAGGAATCGATGCGAGCCGGCAGTCTCCAGCGAAACGGGAACTCAAATTGGCAGAGCTGATTTCGTCCTTTCTAATCAGAGCTTGTGTTCGGTCTTGATTGGACCCTCAGCCGCGCTAACGTTAAAATTGTTGATTGCGGTTGAACTTGAGATCATTTTGTCATAATCACAAAGGCTCCTTGGGAAAATCCTCTGTACTGTTGTGCTCTTTAACAGAACAGTCTACACACATATATTAACTGTATGATTCCGCCTACTTAAAAGTCAATGCTCATTTCTTTCAACAGTTATACAGGAAGTTCTACTCAACGCAGACAAAATAGTATGATTATATGTTGTAGTAAGTGTAATATTGCATTATTCTATTTTTTTAAAACTACAACATACATAGATAATTATTTTACATTCTGTTCATTGTAAACCATAATATTAATTCAAAACTGCTTGATGATAACAGGTTTATTGACAAAACTGCAGAACTGATCACTGAGAACATTTCACTGTAGAAAGCATGTATGACCTGGAATTAGATTTTTTTTTTTTTTTTAAACAATCACAGTAAATAAATGCAGAGCAGTAGGCGGAGAAAACTTTTCACAGCACTCAAGGCTCAGATGCAGGATTACTCAAACTTGCATGAATCAATCGAAATGCAATTACTTTGTGTAAGCTAATGATGAGGGAAAACTGTTATAACATTGTTGAGAGCTGATAAAAGACCATTTACATAATATGTCCCCTTTTAGCATATAAATCAAGAGGTTTTCTGTTTGAAAGAGTATCTGGAATGAACATTAAATATGGAAAACATAGAAACCAGTGCCAATAAGGGGGCAATTAGAGGAATCAATCAAAATACAACTTCGAGACGCTCATCACTTTGACTTTGCATAATGCATTTCCTTAAAGTCTATTAACCGTAACACGGTCTGTGGAGTTGGACACCAGGAGCCAGTACTGCCGTTACTAACTTTACACAGCAGTATAATGTACATGAGTCATATGGCTGGGGTCTAGTTTCAGTGAAAGTCGATCGCTGCGTCACTGCCGCCTGTCATCTGCCCACATGACGAGGGCGGACACACTGCCGTCGCCAGACTTCAACAAGCGCCCAGCTACAGTCGTTAGAGTGTCATAAGTGAGACATTTATTTCATACTCTCATCACTCATGTCTCTAAATCTGACTAAAAGAGCCGTCCTTTGTACTTGCAGCAAAGATGGCCGACGCTTTTTAATAATGACGACAGCGGAGAATGTCACAAGATAGTTCAGTTCAGTACAAAATAAATAAATCAATAATATTACTACATTCACATATATAATTATTCACTACAATTATTTTCTTTATTTTTATTAACCTTTAGAGAACCCATTGAGATTGAGACCTCATTTTCATGGGGGACCTGGGGCATTCGAGCTCGCTCAATGGGAGTGGGAAACAAACAATTTCAATATGCTGTTTTAGTGTTTTTTAAATAATATAATCTAGACAAGGTGTCAATCAATCAAGATCAGTGGCAGAAAGTAAAAGTATTGCAAAATTTTCCTGTGGATACTTGTTACTTTTGAGAGCAGGTATCTGTACTTTTTACTGCACTACAATTTTGAACTGACTCATCTTGGCTGAAGGTTTGGACCTGTGACGATGCGGTGGGCCCTCTTCTTAATGTATTCCTTTTTGCTCAAATCTGATGAAAGGAAACTTTCAAGCTGATGGACATGTTTCATGTTGAATATTAAAAAAAAGCTGTCACTCTGTTAGTTGTAGTCACCTGGACCCTGTATTGAAAAAACAAGACGTTTCGACTTTCATCCAAAAGTAAGTCTCAATCTGCGGACCTGGTCTGAGAACTAAAATATTGATCCTACTTTGGGCTGCGTAAGCCCTGCCCTCTGGGAGGGGTTTCCAAAACAATAAATACAAAAATGACTCTAAATTTCGAAAAACAAAATGTATAGGACTTTTATATGGAGAATTAAATGTGATTTTCCTTTGTGCAGAGCTTGTTCACACTTCAGACATCAGAGGCCAAAAGTACAGAGGGTCAGCTTCACAAAGAGTTCAGCCTGTTTGTACTGCAAAGGGTTCAAGAACAACTTCATTTTGAGATTGGGCTCATTTTAGTCGGGCTTCAGCAAATAAAAATGCATTTCTAAATACAACGAGATACATTATTTTTTAAATTTTTTAAATTTATTTTTTTACCAAAAATCTAAATCTGACGCTTTAATAATTCTCAAATCTGTGTGAAATACTTTTTTACTTAAGTAGATATTTTAATGTGATACTTTTACTATGCTTCTATATGTGTACTTTTACTTATGCAAAACAATAAACTTCTGTCTTTATATTTTTAACTCAATCTGTCTCGACAGCAACCGTTCCCATTTGATCAAATCTGTGTCGAGGTCAAGTACAGGACATGGACTCAGGAGTGAGAGAAATGGGTGAAGTCTTCAAATCCTGCTTAACATTTAAACACATTCAATATGCACATCTCTGAGCGGGGAAAGGAGCGCGGCAGCGACAGAAGCGCTTCGAAGGAGGAGGGCGTTCATAATGGGGACGGCACTGGGTCTCCGTCTCTCTGAACGCTGTCACTCAAACTGTTTAGCGTTTTAACTGTTTTACAGCTGCTTTTAAACGCTTATAAGATTAGTTTTTACTTGAAGTGTTCCTATTACTTCAGCTGCCAAAAAATATACTAAATGAGAACAGGAAGTCCCCCTTTGATAATCAGGGGTTTATTGCAGAATTTTGGACATTATTGGCTTTAGAGAAGGCTGAGGTCTTTGCATTACGCAGCATGTGCTTCTTTGTTTAATGGCTTCCGTGGCCACAGGCATTGCCATTGCCAATTAGCACATAGTAAATGCTGGCGCTGGATGTGACTCTGGGAGGTAGTGGGGCCCGGGCTGGATCCTGTCTCCTAACACCTGCTAATGAGCCGATCACTTTAAGAGGTGCCAAGGTTAATAGAGCCATCTACAAAACACTGAACCAATCACAGAGAGGGAATTCATCCTTTTATTGGTGATAGTTTTTGTTCTGCCGCCGAGTGGAAGAAAAACAAACCTGAATGACTTTTTCCACAGGCTTATTATAAAGTAATGGAGACTATCAAGGACACAGTGAGCAGGATTGTTTATGGCATTGCTGAACAGTTGCTCTGTGAGTTCTGACATACGATCGCTCTTTTATAATTGGCAGCCTGTTCTTACAAATTATAAAAGTCTGGAAAAAGCTATCTGAAGCAAGAAAGATGTTTTGGAAGATCAAATTCAGTTTGCTGGATAACTTTAGTGTGTTTGTTTGATAATTGATCAAAGAAATGCTATTAGCTGCCATATAAAGAAAACACAAGTTTGTTTCAATCATAGAATTACGACTCAATCCAAACCAACGCGAGGGAGCTTATTCTGCTTTTTGATTGGATACTTGATAATCATAACAAAAAACAAATATAATTGGTATGTATTTTCTACACGAAATGAAACTATGAATCGGTGGTCATTAGTTTAATGCGCCAACACACTTAATTGCTGTATTGTTTTTAGTATATTAATGTCAAAAACACGTAAAAATGCATGATGACTTTTATTTTACAGTTAAAGTCCTATACATTTACTGTTCATAGATGACAAGTTTTTAATTATTATTCATTATTATTTTTTCAACAGTTTTACTTCATATAGGGACACAGGTAACTACAAAGCTCCATGACCAAAATGTCCTCTTCTGAATTAAATACATTTGTTTTTTTCCTCCTATAAAATGTACTGTGTAAAGTGTCAAACAGCTGCACATTGTCCGCATTTATTGTAACCCATCTTTTCAACCCCAAACTCTTCGCGTCCATGGCGCGTCGCTATTTCACACTTTGGGATGAGACCTGATTGGCTGTGAGTTTGTGGTCCATCCTGCTGCCTTTACCTGTTTGTAAAAAGCTGTGCTAAAGCTTTGCATGTGTGCATGTGAAATACTAGAAATGTGCCAAAGGGTTAATGATGATAGAGAAGTTGAAATATTTCCTCCTTTCACAGTCTGAAAATCAGGTCTTCCAACTTATGGGCAGGTGAATCAACAAACTTCAGTAATAAAACTTTCACACTATCCGAAGCTGATTTACTGTAATGTAATTCCACTAAAACACTCTCTCCCCTTTTGTCTCTTAATGCATTGCCGTAGAAGAGCAACATTACATGCAGCACACGTCTCAAGTGTTAGCTTTCATCCAGATGGCTTGTCCGAAGTTCATCTTACAAAACAAGTTTGATTTTACCACGTCGCCAGATCTGTATGTGCTCTACAGACACCGCCCAAAATACTTCAAACACCCTTTGGGACATATATAGAGCAGTAGTAGTAGTATCAGCCGCTATAGATCAAGCATATGGCGTTCCTCAGCCTGTGTATGCTGTTAAGCTGGCATGCACAGTTTGTAGTAACGGACAGTGTCAACTTTCTGTCACTCTTAATATTTATGTCAAACAGGAACATTTGTCATGAAGGGGCCGGCAGCCAAAATAACAACAAAATCGTGAGCACTAATGTTGAGCGTGTTCCTGTCACAGCAGCTTTTCACATTCCTACGGGTGAAGATATACATCATGGAGCGATGGCATGCATGGCTGATAGATCCGGCTCCACTGATCTTCTCTTGGCGATGAAGCGTTTATCCAAGTCGTGAGTAAAATATCACTTTTGATTCTCAATCCACAAAGGAGAGTACTTCAATCTGATAAAGTGCTGCATAATGTTTGACGTATCGGCAGAACATCTTGGTACAATAAATGACTGAAGTACAGAGCTGAGTTATGCTTATGGAAGGCTCTGAACTTATCGGAATGTTAACAAGACAAATGGGGTTGGAAAAGAGCATGTACACTTGTAATGACATTGAAAAATATTTAGTTTAAAAGGTGCAAATGCCCCTGTTCTATGGATGAGTTCACTACTTTCTTTAATTATTTTATTGCTTTGCCTGGAATGTTGCACAATATGGCATCAAATATATACTATCTTACAATGAATCAATTACAGGTGCTTTAATTGCTCAACAAAACACTCTCTTTCTCCTCTCTCCTGTCCCTTTCTCTACTCTACCAACCGCCTCGGGCCTCGAAGTCTGAAGAATGAAGTCTAAAGTCTAAGGCTATGTACACACGTAGGCAGGTATTTTTATAAACGCATATCTGCCGCCCTTCGTTTAATCAAAATGACTGCGTACACACAATAATCGTTTTAAATACATGTCCGTCCACAAACCCGTATAATTACACTCTTGAGCGCGGTCATAAACATGCCAGACCAGTAGTTGACGATGTTTACCTAAAAGTTAGACCCGATCTATCCAATGAGAGCACGCCGTTTCTCGTCGTCACTTCCTCAAAACATGAAGCGTGACGCCAGATTTTGAGAGTTAAAAAAACCAAATTGTGATTAAAAAATATGTATGATACAGGTAATTAAATGAATGCTTGATGTGGATACTGTGGAACATCCAGCACAAGGCTATCACATGTCCATGGTGTCTTGGCAGGTGAGATGAACCGTTACACAGAGTTCCTTTTAGCAAACATGTGAGTAAAAAGTCCACATACATCTGTTTCTATGTAAACTGTGTGTTTGTGTCTCACCTATCTGCTCCTGTGCGTGTGTCGGCTGGCTCTGCACTTCTGCGTGGGCTTGTTGCTGTTGCTGCTGCTGCTGCTCCTGTAGACTCTGGCTGTCCACGGAGATGCCACTGTCGCTGTGCAGCTTCTCCCCCTGTGGGGTCACCATCTGGTTGTTGGTCGCTGCCCGATTATTAGCCGCCTGCTTGTTCTGCTTGCAACTGTTCCACCTGCGAGCAAGGGCCAGGTCAAAGAGTGTTCAGTGCCTCTAGTATATTCATATGTAATGCTCTATCATTCCAGTTTTATGCACTTTATTCGTTTTTATGTATTTATTTCAAAGTGGCAATCCAAAAGTATCAAGTTATCATGATATTTGTTATAATAGACATGGTTGAATCCGTATTTCCAACGTGAGACATGCTTTGAACGCAGAACAATAACATCACTTAATATGCAAGACAATAAGAGTGAACTAACGATGAGAAAAAAGCAGGGGAAAGAACATAACTAGCTCATAAACGTGCATTGTTCCATGTAAATTGTATAAGTCCAATGAACTAAAAATATACAAATAGAAACAGGTGATATAACACATTTATGTAAGGCAAATGTATTGTGTGTAACACAGAGGCTTGGATGGCCTGCTTTGTTTCAAATACACCAATCTGGCATATCCTTATGAACACAGCTAGAGAAGTGATTTCATATATGTTGTTATTATTATTGTTTATCGATGTATGTTGCACCTTAATGCATGAACAAGTTCCTATGTTTGTGAATTTTGTTAATTGACAATGGCAATAAACCTTTTCTGATTCTGATTATAAGTTAATTTGTTTTGAGTAACATAACGACATGAGGATGTGTAATTGATAGAGTCACAATACAGTGGACCAAGGCAAAACTCAAAGTAGCCGGTTGTGCAGATGCATGGGGCCCCCAAATGCAGATTACTTTGCAGTCCTTGTAATATAGTTAGAATTAAGTATTTTCATTTTTTTTAACCAATCAGAGAAGCGTATTGTCCGTTCATGTCAAAACAAACATGGCTCCTTATGATTGAAAAAAAGAAGGAAAAAATCCCACACAGATGTCTGAGAAACAGCACAGACTTATTGCATCAATGGAACACCAATGCTGTAAAACTGAGGTAAAAGACGTCATGTGTTTCTTCCGAATATCTGAGAGGAGCAGTCTTTTGCATTTAGGACGCACATCAGCTGTGACCATCCTGCATTCAAACTGAAAGTAAGCTTGTGTATGTTTGACCATTTCGATCCATGAGACAAAGGGCTCCCACAAAACTGGAAAAAGCCTTGCAAGTTTGACTTGACTTTTTTTTAATCATCATTGATTTAAAAGTGCAAAGCTAAAATGCACCATAACAAACTCCATTCTAACGTCATCATAACAGCAGTCTGATTCAATCCACTGTACCAACAATAACAATGCTATTCTTAGTCTCCACATGTCCGTGATCAATGGAAGAAAATACAATTGTCAAGAGCACTCTAAACCATTGTGGGCTGATTAAGCTTTTCAATTCTCTCCTGACGCTGCATCATGGTCAATAACTTGAATATTTATGAGGGCTTTAGAGATAGCGTCTCGTCAACATGTCTCACTGGCGTTTCCTTGAGATATATTGGGTGCTAAGTGTCTTGATCCGTGATGATAATTACATGAGGAGTTATAACCAGATGTGTGTGTGACTCCATTGCAGATTCAAAGTAAGATTTTTTTTTTTTCCTTGTCGGCACTTTTAACCAATCAATGTCTGTAATGAGCTTGTTTACGCTCTTTTCAATGTGTTGTGCCTGCACACGGCATATGCTCACTAAAGCGTGTGTGGGCCTGTAATGTATTGAGTGCGGTGACCTTTATAGGAACTCGATCACAGTGGGCTTGAGTGTCTCTCCATACCAGGTGTAGGTCAATAATGGCGGTGTCACGGTCAATTATTGCAGTTAAATTAACGGACGTAAAGGCATGCTCCGTACAAATTCATAAATGTAAAAGAGTTACATGTTGCATTGTAACTTAACAATGTTGTAACATTTGTAACATTTCACAACATTTGGAGTAACTTTTCTGTCAAGTTTTACTATATGAATTATTTATATAAAGCTTTGTAGAAAAGTGATGATGTCGCTCTCTTAGGGTCCAACTGGTATATCTGTATCAGTTATGTGTTTTTTTCAAGGAGTTTCCATAACAAAAACCCATAAATGTGAATATCCCCAATATTCAGCTATTCCCCTCTCCCCTATATTTCTCATTAGTCATTTGCCATTTTTTTTTAAAAACCTGATCATTCACATCGAGTAACAGTTTACATGGTATTTCAATAATAGCTTCTTAAATCTGATAAGATATTCACTGAGCATGTAAACATAGCCAGTGTTTGTAGCATTAGACTGTAACTATCACATTTGACCCAAAAGCTCAAACCTGCTGTCAATTATTAGTTACGGTACCTCTTGAAGACAATGTAGGCAATGAATCCCACTACGACAGCCGCCAGGATGGAGCAGTAGATGGGGATGAGGTTCTCGTTGAGCCCCCCTCCGAGGAACCGCGGGGATCCAGGGCTGGAAGTGGTGGTCTCCCCCGGCAACGGGCTTTCAGATCCATCGGGAAAGAAGTAGTTTGTGGAGAGCAGTGGTGTGGTTGTGTCCATCAGAGGGATAGTGGGAAGCAGAGGATCTGGAAGTGTCAGAGAGAAAAGTAATATGGCATTAATATGTGAAAATCCCAATGGATATTCTGACCCACAGGTTGTCCTTTGGGGTGTTTTCAACATTTGAATACGTATCCTTTAAAATTGAGCTAAAACAGTCTCCATCCATTTTCTTCATTTTTTTATACAAGCCTCCTCAGCACTGCCAAAGTTTTATTGATGATTTTAACTGAGATGCTTTCAGACTTTGATGGTTTGGTCATAACAGGTGATTTTCAATGTCCATGTTGATAATATTTGTGACAGAAACGCTAAAAAGCTTCATGCTGTCCTTGAAACTTTCAGTCTTACTCAGTGTGTGAGTGGCCCCACCCACAGCAGAGGGCATACTCTAGACCTTCTAATTACAAAGGGGGTTAATATTTCAAACGTCAATGTGGTCGATGTTACTCTGTCTGATCACTTCTGTGTCTTCTTTGACCTGTCTGTTTTTCCCAAACCACCAGCTGGTCCTGCAGTTGTCCGGAGGACACACATAAATGACGGCACGGGAAAACTGTTTATGGAAATGATTAACTTTGAAAATGTCTCATGTTCTAATGTAAATGATTTTTTGAACTCTGTTACATCTAGTAACAGATGGAGAAATGATGATTTGGTCAGGGCACAGAAAAGGGAGTGCCAAAGCTCCAGGTTCAGAAAGAGATTTACAGAGAGAAGTTGTTTATGTACAACCTCATTTTACGTAGAACTAGGGAAGGATATTTTTCTGAAATAATTGGAAGCTGCAGTAACAACTCGCGTGTCCTGTTTGCCACAGTAAACAGATTAAAAAACCCTCCAGCTCAGCTGCCGTTAGAACTCATTTCCACGCCCAAGTGTAATGAGTTTGCATTATTCTTTAATGACAAAGTTCAGGGCATTAAAAAGGCTATACATTCTACAATGCAAAAAATAAACCCTAAATCCACCTACACACTTCGCTGACTCACTTTGCACCTGTAATTGACAAAACTGTCCAGAAGATCATCACCAGTCTGAGTTCATCTACATGCTGCCTCGATGTGTTACCCACCAGATTTCTAAAGTCTGTGCTGAACAGTTTGTTTGCACCACTCACTCACAATAGTTAACATGTCGCTTCAATCTGGAACATTCCCAATGTCTTTGAAAACTGCGGTCATAAAGCCTCTCCTGAAGAAAAGCAGTCTTGATGCCGCAGTACTGAGTAATTATCGGCCCATCTCTAATCTGCCATTTTGGGGCAAAGTCCTTGAAAAGGTTGTTTACCAACAGCTCACTGATTTCCTCTTAATAAACAACTCATTTGATGTTTTCCAGTCAGGTTTTAGACCTCATCACAGCACTGAGACTGCTCTTGTCAAGGTGACAAATGACATCCACCTGAACACTGACGCGGGCAAAGCCTCAGTCTTAATTCTGTTAGATCTGAGTGCTGCTTTTGACACTGTCGATCATGGGATCCTCTTACAGAGACTAGAGGACTGGGTGGGCATCACTGGCACTGCGCTAAACTGGTTAAAGTCCTATCTGGAAGACAGGAAGTACTTTGTTGAAATTGGTTACTGTGTCCAGACCAGATACCTCTGACCTATGAGGTGCCCCAAGGGTCAATCCTGGGACCCCTTCTGTTCAACCTCTACATGCTGCCGTTAGTTCAGTTGATACACAGCGAAAATGTGTCCTATCACAATTATGCAGACGACACTCAGATCAATGTTTCACTGACGGCAGGTGATCACTGACGGCAGGTGAATATGGACCAGTGGATTCACTCTGTCACTGCATCCAACAGATCAGTGTGTGGATGCAAAACAACTTTCTCCAGCTGAACTCAGACAAGAATGAAATCATCGTCATCATCAACATTTCTTTAAATTAAGGTTTTATAATTTCTTGTCTTTGTGATTTTAATGCATTTTTTCCTGTTGTGTTAAGCACTTTGAATTTGCTTTTGTGTCGAATTGTGCTCTACAAATAAACTTCCTTTGCCTTGCTGTGGCTGTGTGCTGTGTATAGGAAAAACATGGGAGACTTGAACCTACTGATGCTTTTACAGTGATAAAATCGTGCAATATTTCCAATTAACAATTCAAAAAGAAAAAGGAAGTCAAAAACCATGAAGTAATGCACAGAGGATGCTTGAATTAAATGTCTGCCGCCCTCTACTGGCAACAGTGGGGAGGGAAACATGTTGGAATGACGCATTAGCAGCATAGCAAACTTTTTAATAACCTCTCATTTAACTAGGTAAGAACCCATCGTGATCGAGAACTTCTTCCCAAGGGAGACCAGGCCAAAGTACAAAAAAACTATGATAGTGAGCGTTGATTATTGTTTAAATACGTTGCCCTTCGACTACTTCCTGGTACAAACCCTTCCAGTTATACAATCTGTGGACTAGTAATATTACAGATGTTCTTTTTTAGTTTGCTCTTAAATGTAATATGATGTATTATTATTCGGATTATGGCTTATGTGTGATGCAAAATAAGATCAACTTAAATTGGAAATGTGCTAAAAAAAAGCCTCACCAAAACTGCATATAGATAACCACACACTGAATGAATCCATCAAACCAAGTAAACTGCACAAAAAGTCCCATTCGTATAGTCTCTAAATCTACTTTTGATGATTTTATCCAGGAAAGTCACATGAGCTTTTGCAATCACCTCGACCTCTTGACTTGTTTGTAATGCAAAACCAATACATCTGAACTTCTATGTCTATATATTGAGAGGTGTAGCGCAGCAGAGTAGACACTTTCATATCTGCACTGAGAGGCTGTTTGTCGGGCCGTAATCACCAGGTCCCAGAGCAGATGTGGATCGGCTGAACACACACGGCAGCTGCCTCACAGAGACAGATGGCTCTGGCTGAGGCACGGAGAGGAGGGCGAAAAATGAGCCTGTTTTGGGCTTAGAAGAGGTGTCAGCATGTACAGAATAAATCAAATCAAGTCGTCATGTTGCCAGGTTATGTTGAGCATGTAAAGTTAATATAGAATGACAAAATATTAATGTCATGTTTGTGTATTTTGGTCGCTCAAATGTGCAAAGTTATACTGATGTCGATGTTTCAACAAATTTAAAGGTGCACTCTGGAACTTTTGTGCTTGCTTCTAGAATTTGCTGTTGCTTTTCCTAGAATGTTTCCCGATTTAAAATAGAAAGAAATGGAAAACATGCATTTGTTTTTTTTTTTCTCTACTAATCTGACCTGTATCTACTTTGAGATAGAAAAGTTAAATGCCATACGGTGGAACTTTCTAGGCAAACCAATAAACCTCCCTACAGAAACGTTGCACCTGTAAATAATAGGAAAAGTGCTGACAGAACGTTTTGCAACAACAGTGGCTTCAGATTTCAGATGTGATGTCGCTCTCTCTGGTGCAGGATAAGAGACAGTTTTTGTGTGTTTTTATAAGAAATATCCCAAGAGAAATGTTCAATCGGATTATTTCAAGTCACTTCTGCAAACACGAAACCACCTTTACTTCAATATAGAGGCTACATGAGACATCACAACGTTCTGAATATTTGCAGTGAGTGGCAAAATAGTTTGAGTGTCAGTGGTGTGTAACAATATTTTCTCCTCTAAGGAAATGTGACAGCTGCTACAGTCGAATGAAAAATATAAAAGTCTACAACACTGCAGGCTGCGCTCACATTGGGATCACGCACAATTGATCCGATCACTTTCTTTCCTTAAATAAGACATTTCTGAGTTTGTATGTTGAGGAAAGGAAATGCTGTGAGTCGAGTTGAAGTGTCCTTTATCACCAATAATCAAAAATGAGGCAAAAAAATTAATCTCATCAGTTGCGCTGCCCATAATTCTTGCCACACACTGCCACTCAGTCGGAACGTTGAGGGGGGAATTTTTTTAACTAATGAAGTCATGTGATAATTACGTCAGTGCAAAATCTCTATACAGGCATAAAATGTTACAGTGTCATTTAAAATCCAGCTTTTAGAGAGCATATGTTTCCTGCGGTGAAAAATGAGAAACCTGCTTTTGTTGTTTCCTGTTTTCGAATGGCACAAAATCTGTCCTATCTCATACATTTATATGAATAAAGCATTACGTTGCCGTGTGCTCTTTGTGATCTGTCTTGAAAGCAGCATGTAACGCTTTACCAGCTCACCACTGTGAACGGCGCCTTCTCTGATGAAGCCAGCGGGAAAGTGAGTTTTGCTCCTGAAAAAGACCTCTCTAAAGTAGTTTCCAGCTACTAACGGGAACTGTTCGACTTCCATTTTTTTGACGAGCTCCATTTAGGAGTTGGTCAAATGTATGTGTTGCTTTTGAACTGTGACGTGTTTAGATGAACCTGCGTCACCGTACCTGCTTTTGTGCAATTCTAGTCCAGTTCTAACCTGGATGAGTCACTGATTACTTTTCTCTGTTGATTCATAAAATGGTATTGTGAATCAAAGTCTGAAGTGTAAATTATATAAGAAATTGAAGTCTTCCAGCAGATCCTTGAATGTTTGTAGCTTATCTAACAGTCAAGTCTTGGGTAACTTTGTCGTCTCAACCTTGTTTGTGAATCCCGTGGTGCTGCAACAATGGAAACCTTCAGATAAAATGATTAAAAAGCAGGGAGGGAAAAACTTAGCACACAAAACTGCATGACCAAAATTGACTTGTATTTGGAATAATAATTTAGTTTGAACTTTTATGTATTATTTGGTAAGATTGATGTATAATTGTTTTTTTACTCTTTGTACTGGTTTGGATATATTTGTCTCATTTCTGCCACTCAAGCCTTTGTATTCCGTTATTAAATGCACTTTTCTGACTCCACTGGCAATGTTCTGAGAAAAAATTGTCTTCGGAAACCATTCTCGAATACATTTAATAAACTAAAATATTCTAGATTTACTCAATACACTCGACTGCTTCAAATTACTCAAAACATTTCATAATTATTCTGATTTCATGTCATTTTAATGACTATTGTAGTATAACTACATTGTGTTTTTGTTACAGTGCAGAGAGAGAAGTACTGCCTGGTTCCGTTATGTGTTGAATTCGTCTCAGAGAAGCGGCTGCGGCTTGTTAGTTCTTCGCGGCTTTCACAGGATTAACCCCGAGACGACCCAAAGCTTTCCTTCAAGGACACACTCGGCACTGAGGCTAAAACGCAAATATGTGGCCTTCAGCTTTTCATGTAGGCTCTAAGTTTGACAAGTACAATTTCAACTCATTATGGATCAAAACAGGTGCAAAGTTGCTCATGGCAATCACTTTGTGAAATTACCTCAAATCTTATTCAGTTAATTTGCTCATCTACACGTTATTGCATCCGGAGAATTTCTCCATTTTTGTTTTGAAAAGTCTAGTTGATGTAGTAGTTGAAGTAATCATGGTAGCAACAGTAAGAGTAGTACTGCTTTCTTAAAAAGGATGACACGATTTAAGCAAAGAAATCTGCTTTTGTTTTCCTTGACTTGCTCTATAAAGTTTAGCCCACATGTGGTCAGCAGAGAAATATATATGATTCAGTGGACCATCACAGTCAGATCCTGTCTACACATATTCAGTTTTTTCACTGACCTAGCAAATCAAGTTTCTCCGCATTGATTTTTTGCATAATTTACGCACATTTGCTCTCTTTAACAGCCCGGCGGGACTATGACGGTCAGCATGTGTGTACAAGTCCCAAAAAGGAATAAAAAACCTTGTGTCGGTCATTGGCGTTGTGTCGTGGCATGACGGGGCATTCTTGTATATCCCGCGGGGCAGATCGGTTTACTGCGATGCTAGAAAATATCTTCCGTAGAGAGGGAAAATCTAACATATGTTTGCCATACTTAGCAAGAGGAACCAAGCTGTGCCTATTTAAAGCAGTGCTATTGATTTAAATGCGTCCAATGGGAGACAGCACTCAGACAACTGGAACTGTCCATATAACATGCATTTCTTGACCTTTCCCGGGCCGTAGTCAGGTTTCCTCTGCTCCTCCATACATCACAGCTAATGCAAGGCTGCCTAACGCTATTAAAACTGCAACTCGACCTGCAAATGGAATAAATTGTGAATGGAAGGTGTGAAAGTGAGCGAGAGAACAGCAACGACTGACTTAAGACACTTCGTTCACAGTGCACTATATGTAAATTTTGCGGTGAATGGTTCACCACCTGCTTGTCTTTATGGACATGCTGATGCTTTGGCTGAAATGTTACACAGTATGGCATTAAACGTATCTATCTAGAGCAAGTGACGCCACCAGGCCAAGTAACAGGTCAGATATGTGAAGAGAAGATGTTGCTCACGGGTAAATGCTCATTTTAAATGTTTTTGGAGGATTGTAGGAGCAATAAAAACACCTGTAATTCAATAAATGGAAGATAGGTAAGACAATAGAATCTCCATGGGGACAAGCAGGTGGCAGATAACAGAAAAGTTGCATAGTGCTGCTTTAAAGGAGAGGTCTTTGCTAAGTTATCCAGTGTTGTATTAATCAGTGGTCCAGTAGTTCATATCAATCATTTATTTTATTGGGACATAATTAGTTGTCCCCATTATGTTACTGATGCAAAACAAATTCTGTGTGATTACGTATTGATAAGCTTGTTGATTTATTAATGACCTCTTTTTTACCTTTTATATAACAATAGTTTAAATGCAGAAACATTGCATTAGAATTGTCACTGAACGACATAAAAAGTATAAGAATACGTGCCGCTTTAAGAGCTGTGGGCATTCATACATCGACATTTAAAATATGCATTTTATTTGTGGTTTGAATCATACTTGGCGTCCCGCTTGTTATGGTCAGCTGTCTGCGGTGGATTGAGGGCCGTTAAAAATGCTGAGGTAAAGAACCCAAGCTCTTTGAACTTTATGAAAGCCACATTTTGGATTGAAGCAAATATCTCCAATTCAACCTTTTCAAGAATGTGGTTAAGGAATGAAATATGAACGCACCAAAGGCCAAGGCTGCGGGATAAATAGGGAAGTTGTCGATGGAGGGGCTGAATCTAAATAAGCATATTATGAAGTATAGTTTTGTTATGGGTTTACTGGCTTTACAAAGTATTTTGATCGGGTATGACAGTACAATGAGAGAAAGTTGATTATTAAACAAGAATATCTCTTTATGGAACTTGTTGGGTGGGATTAATTAGGCAGCAAGTAAACCCACGGTCTTTAAGGTTGTTTGTTCAAAGGAAAATGTCCACGGATCAACATTTTAGCAATTGTGACATTAGAGCATGGGGTTGGTTATCGGAGCTCTAGCAAAACTGATCCAAATTTGACCGGCTGCAGGTGATGCATGAGGAGAGAAGTCCTGCTTGAGCGATTGGGGCCAACAAATGAGCTACTGTCCGCTCAAATTGTCCAGCATGACGTGGCTCAGTGGTTAGAGACCCAACCAGGTCAGCGGTTCAATCCCTGCTCCGACCGATGCAGAATATGGTTGTTTTGTCCTCAGGCAAGAGACGCGCCACACGAATCGCTTCTTTTGTACGAATGTCGAGTCTGTGTAAGTGATCGGTCGTGGTCAGAGGGGCTCAGCGATGCCTACGCCTGACTCTGGATCCCAGTTGAACTTTTAAAAGGACATCACACATTTCATTTTAGTTGCTTGTACGTTTTTACACACTATGATTTTTCATACATGGAGTAATGTATAACTTCGTGGTCACTCAAACCTATAGAATCTCTTGTCAAAAAGGTTGTATATCGGCACTGCATTGTTCTAGATATCATAGTTTAGTTTTGATAATTCTCCCAATCAAAAATATAAATAAAGAAGTACATATATACATATATAAATACACAAACGCATACTACATAGATGATTATTATTATCTATCCAATAATAGCTGTCACAAGGTATGACTAACAACAGTAGGTAGGTGGTCAGTCACTGTTGTTTGCATGCATGTTCTGTTCCTCTAATCCTCTGGCGCAGCACTCGTGAGAAATGACTCGTGAGATATTGCTTCTGAAAACGAGGCTACACAAGGTACAGTACAACTCAATTTAAGTGCCACTCCTCTTTCAGTTTTCTCAGCGCGGATGCGGAGACGGGGGTTGGCGGTGGCCCAGAGGATAAAACCAGGACTCCAGAGACCGCATACCTCGGCTCCAACACAATAGCAGCCTTAAAACATTGGTGGGGCTGCTTAAACTATACACCACTTCAGCTTTAGTGGCTTTCGAACAAAATAAAACTCACGAGAGTTTTACAAGAGTGGCGAGTGTAAGAGATGTGTTTATTAGCATGGAGGGAGACACGAGAGATGTAATTTTTATGAGGCTTTGAGGCCTTTCTGGTGGAGTTAACCCCTGGGTTTCGGCTTAAGGCAGTTCAGGGTGTGGGGATGAGCAGCTATCAGGCGCAGCACAGGCACAATGACCTCTTTATCAGCAGCCAACACTCTCCCTTCTGTGTCTATCTCAATCTGGCTCTGTCCATCCATCACGCTAACGCACAAGCGCGCACACACACGCACATTACTCGCGCGGTCTTCGGCTGAGGTTAATAGACAGAGTGAGGACAGAAAGAGAGAGGCGAAGTGTTGGAGATGGAGACGGAGTGGGGGAGTAAAAGAGGTAAAGAGGAGGGGAGAAAGAGAGAGGAGGAACAGAGGCGCTGCTGTAAAGTGCTCTGATTAGCAGGAGTAATTATATGGCTGCAGCAGTGGCAATGGTGAAGGCGCTTAGTGCACGCTGGCCGCAGTCCACCACTGGGCGAGCATGCGGAGTGAGTCAGTGGTTCAGAGAGAAGGATATGGGGGCTTGACGTGGGAAATGCAATGATATTCTGGATGTTCTGTGCCATGCTTCAATGGGGAGTGTTGCGTACGGAAACGTGCCACTCACCTGTTCACACATACACTGTTTACACCAACAATGTTTATGTTTGTTTACTTTAACTATTTAAAAATATCTGACACTTGGTCATACATATAGGGTGAACAATGTCACAAAGCCATTTTTAAACCAAAAAACCAAACAAAAAATGTGCAGATTTGAACCGGAAGTCAGTTGACCCGTTTCTATTGCTCAGCAGTTATTGACCAATATTGCTGTTCACAGTGAACAAAATGTAAAATACAATCTAAGTATGCAGTTTAATACCATTTACCCAAGACAAAGCATAGTAAGTCTCCTTTAAGTCAAAAGGAGCACCCAAAAGTACTTTGACTCGCACAAGCTTGAATGAATTATATGAATTATATCTTCGGATTTCAAGTGATTTAAAAGTAGAACTGTTGCATTGCACAAAACCATTCAAAACATCACTGTTCTTTCTTTTGAATAAATGTCCCCAGAATGGTATCCACAACAGGTCAACACATGTATACAGTTTCATGATGGTTAGAGTAGAATGCATACATTGTTTAGCAAACCAGTGTGAGCGGCGCAACAGGATGTAAATGTGTATTTAAAAACTATGAACTAATATGCAATTTAAAAAACAGTCAGTTTCCTGTCATCAGTTTTGATCATTCACTCCCACAGCGCCTCTATCCTAAGCGCTAATCGTCCAAGCAGAGTCAAAACCACACCTTTTGGTCACAAACAGAGCAGGACCACTGGGACCATCCGTCAAAAAGCAGGAAATGTTTGTAATAACCCATCAAAGCCGTTCACACATGTGGTGAATGTCTTCTGTTTAATGAAACGCACTCAGGCAGATGCAGGCTGCTTGTGGATTGTGACGTTTTTGCACGGATTGATTTCAGATGCGCAGTGCCTGAGACTTGAATTCAAACTTAATTTAGTCGATTTTTGATACGTAAATGTATAACCTGTCCACAATAAAGTACATTTTTAGAGCCATTTTAAGCCATGTATCAGTTTTCGTAGTTTATAAAAGTGTGTGGCATTTTGGAGAGGGCCGAGGAGTGCCAGAGTTTATAGAGGTCACTCAGCGAAACCCGACTCAGATCGATCCCGCGCTTTGGCACAGCGGCCTTCACGGGCCGCGTGCTCCTCTCCTGCTCTTCTCTCTGTCGCCGCGTCGCGTATTAAGTGACACTGAGCTTGATATTAACTGGAGATTTGGGAGATTCAAAATCCAATGACGTGAGGATGAAGAGCGAAATGCAGAGGGTTTAGGAATAAGGGTGTAGCTTGAAAATGTGATATCAGAAGGAATAAGATTGAATATTGTGACACGCACACTTCAGACTGGGTGTCCTTATTCATAGGCATCGAGTTGTGTTAAATTATTGACGTTTCCATGGCAATAAACAATTCAGAGCTGTCTTCTTTTATTGTATCTTAGCGTAGGAGCTTGTATATTTATAATGCAAACTTTTATGGGAATGTTATAGCTTTTCTCATGTAGTGATTAACGCAATTCAGGATTAGCGTGTCATTTTCTTTCCTGTGAAGTCAATCTTTTTTAAATCGTTTTGGTTGAATTTAATGGTCGCAGGTCGTCTTTTGTCGTTCAGAGCAACTTGATGGTTGGCAGTTCAACCTCTGTTACTATGATCATGATTACTTGATGCCCTTTTCTCCTTGGACAAGACACTTTATTGCAGGCGTGAATATGTAACTGTCACATCTCAATCGCTCAGCCCCAGTTCACATTAATCAGGGACTGCAGATTGACGCTAGCTGCAGTTATAATCTGGCGCGGAACATCTCCCTTCAAATAAATACCAAACTAAACTAGTGTATGATTGATTTTGGAATTATATGAATTAGTCGGAAAGCTCAAAGGTGCATTATATTACTTTGTTTGTCAGTATGGCATTTAAATATTTCTGTTAAATGTTTTTATTGCACACAAAAAAAAATGCGTTCTTATTGTGGCCTTCCAACAGATCTGTGGTGTAACTTGTTCACCTGTTTGTTTCCATGATGATAGATAACAATTTACACCTTAAGGTAATTTAATTTACTTTTTCAATCAGCAGTTAAACAGAAGCATGTTAAGTTTCAGTTTAGTTAACTCCTCCCTTCTGACAGATATAAGGCAGTGGTTCCCTGTCAGAGGAACTGAATTGTAAATTGTCTGAGGATTTGGTGTTTTCAAATGTTCTATGGACAACCGTGCCGTTTGGTCTCATTTGTGTGGCCGGACATGCCCGCTCCTCATCTCCATTGCGCGAACTTCAAAAACTGGTGTATTGTTGGGTGGGACAGGCCAGAGCAGGGGTCAGAGCGGCGTGCTGGGTGGGAGCTGAGCAGGCCGCACAAGGGTCCATTATACCCCCACGGTACATCTGATCTATCTGCACAGAAGAGGGGCCAGTTTGTTTTGATGGCTGTCATTCCTGTCACTGTGCAGCGTCTGGGGGCTGTTTAAGGGGACAAGGCCTTCACTACATACTATGTCCTGGCAACTGGAGATGTTCTTGATACAAACAATGATAATTTTGTACCTCGAGACACAGTTATCTCAGTTGCTGGGATCAAATTCAAAACAACTTACTTGGCTAGTTAAAGGCCCTGTATACCATTTTGAACTCTTGAGTGACTAAATGTCCTCTCCATTCAACTGACCCTTCAATGCCCCCTGGGGAAACCTACCCAGACACGGGGTAACGGAGAAACATGCAAACTCCACACAGAAAAGCCTTCCAACATACAACCTTCTCGCTGTGACGCACGTTTCAGAATGAACTGTTAGCCGGTAATCCCTTTTGTCACTCTGATGTTGAAGACAGACTTGTGTCCACATGGTTCACATTCAACACACAAATGTGCAGGTAAAATGATTCAGTCTCTTTATTTTCATAAATAGCAGCTTTTACGATATATTTTAAGAAATACAAGTCAGGTAGGTCCTTTAAAAGATAAATATAGGATTTTTCATTTGACATTATAGCTCAATCCTCATATAACATACATTTTTAAATGGTTGATGTTTTAATTTTGTATTTTGGTTGTCAATCTGATTATCCAGCAGAATGAGCTCATCACTTTAGGTTGTCAGAATGAATCCAAAGGGCCTCTCTCTGATATGATGTGCTCTCAGTTTATGCAGCTGGTGGCATCCCTGGCTCAGTTCTGATTGTATTGCCATTTTTAAACCACCAACAGCATGTCACAGCGATTACCTTTAACGTTTTCATGTATTAGCTAACAATACCATAAGTGTACGACATCATTTACACCGTGCATTCATGATTAAGACGCTTAGAAGGTCAGTAAGTATTTAGCTAACGCAAGGCAAAAAAAAAAAGGATCAATTTATCTATTTTTAAGTATTTTTTTTACAATGTTTTTGAAAGGCTACACGGGCTGCGCTTTAATTTTTTGGAATCGTCCTTGAGTCCTGCTCTACAATTCATCTGTTTTATGATTTTAGACTTTCACCGTCTTTTTGACAAATTATTCATATCTATTGAACATTAACTTTTCATGACCTATTAAGAAAACTGTCGACTAGAGGAGACAGTAATAGAGCTCTTTTTAAAATCTGGGCCTTTTCATTAAATCCATTTGAGTTCGTGTTGTCTTTGGCCTGGAGACACGTGTTTAAGGAACACAATTAATATGACGTCAGCTGTGCCATTTCTACTTGCCCACGAAGGCTTGCAAACTGGTGTATAATTTTAGTAGCAGTTCCATCATTTCATAAGTGATTACTAAGTGTTAGAACATTCAGACCAAGCTTCACTACTTCTTAAGGTTACTGAATTGATTGTGAATGAAAATAAAAGTAAGCAGAAATCCACTAAACAGTACACCGACTTTAAATGTGATCTGTTTAACTTCTCTGGCGCACCTTTGAATATTCAGTATCTCAGATTATAGTAACAATAGCATTTTAGTCCATGTTCCTCCTCAGTGTGATACAAACCAAACTTCTCATCTGACTCGGGTGAATTTATAGCTTCCTCCGATACAGTCAAGTCAAAGATACTACAAGACGGTTTTGGCGAAGCAAGTGTAGCGTTTCGCTTTGTGGGAGACAGCGCACGTTATTAATAGTCTCGATGTTTACACTGCAGGAGTCTTTGACCCTGTAATGCTATGGCTTTCTGCTCCCCGGCATTTGAAAATCTCACCTAACGCGACCTCTGAACTCCCCGGCTCCCATGGCGACATGTGCAAATCGTATATGCTGTGTTCAAAGCCGGAGACCGTAATGTAACTTCTAGAACCAATAGAACTTCTCATATTTTTCTGACTTTTCAAAGCTTTTTCTTGCTCCCCTGGACAAACTTTAAATGACAAAATAGTAACACTTGACTACTGTTTTCCCCATGCACTTCATACCCATACCTCAGTAACACATCTGCTCTATCTTGTCTAGTAATATACTGTAAGTGTTGAACTTAATCGATGCAAATTTGTCAAAACAACAATCAACAATTGAAGTTATCAGAAAATCTCTTTGAATCACTGCTTGAGAAAGAGCCATAAAGAAAACAGCAATATAAAGTAACCTACGATTGTAACCAACTTCATAAGTTCTGCCAATATTACTGTGAATTCTTCTCAGGGGAAACTTAACTACTAGACCAGGGGTGTCCAAACTTTTCTCACCGCGGGCCGCATTTTGAAATTTATACGCAGCAGGGGCCCACAGACAACCCGACAATGAAAGGAATCCTTCAAAATGTTGCATTTGGAACTTTGGAACCTTATTATTAGGTTGGTATAACATCAAAATGATTGAATGTTTCCAATTTTACAGTAAGAAGTACTATTTTTGTTGTTTGGACCAATTTAGCAGGAAGCCGGAGGGCCAACAAAAATTGGTCTGAGGGCCGCATTTGGCCCCCGGGCCGTAGTTTGGACATGCCTGTACTAGACTGACTGGAAGTTGCGTATCAAGGTAGCATGATTCAGTTGCAGTTGGTGGTAAATGGGCCGGAAGCCGCGTGCTGTTTAATGATGTGAGATAATTGTAAACATGAGCGTCCTAATGTGCGTTCCTTACTTCAAAAGAGATGTTTTTATCTACTACCTGTAACTAAACGGTATCTACCCCAGCGCATCTCCTTGTCACTCCGCCCAGGACAGTAATTGGCCCAAACAGATGCTTATGGTTCTTTTATTAGGTGTTGCGCTGCTTCTAAGAACTGCTCTTGCTCACACCTGTTCTGGTCATTTTACTTTAAGAGTATTTTGTACTGCTGTCAGTGAAACCTGTCATTAAAAACATTAAGTTTAGTGCATACTAGAGGCTGTTTTGACTGTCTGGAAGGAGATTTAATACAAAGTTGATATTGTGGAGTTTTACTTACGTACGTCAGTTTTATGAATGAAGCATTATGTTAATTGTGTTCAAATTTATTTGTTTTGAATATAGTTATGTTCATACTTTTTGGACAAATTTGGTAACTAAACATGTTCCCTTCTCCTTGTAATTTGCCATAAATATTACAGTGACAGCACATGGGTGATGTGTCTTGCATATGAGCATAATGACAAATGCTCTGATAAGATTGATAAATATGCTGTGATGAAGAAATATAAATCCTCAATACGTCTCAAACACTTGAAGGTATAGGCTTGTACAGTGAAGTGTCTTGCTTATTTGTTTATTTTTATATTAGGGGACAGTAGTGCACATTAATTGGCATGTGTTAGCCTAGAATGTAAATGTGCCATAGTTAGCCATGCAAGCTAACAATAACACGAACTTTGGAAAGTGGGAATTGAACAATAATTTTCTGGTAGTAGTCAGCCCTCTCTACCTTTGTTTTTTGTCATTTGGAAAAAGTTTAAGGAAGGTTTTGTCAGTGAAGTGTCTTACTCAGGGACGCAAAAGAAGTACGAACTGCAGTGAGTGGGAAATGAACCACCATCCATCAAGCTAGTAGAAATTCTCTATCTTCTGTTGTAAGGTTTTTGTATTTTGAATCAAGTTTAAAAGGCTCGGTCACTGTGTCTTGCTTGTGGGCACAATGTTTGCGTGAACTGTGATAAGTGGGAACCACCATTATCTGTTTAATAGGCAGCCTCACCTCCTCAACGGCTTGAGGATCAAGTTTGCTGTGTGATTGTGTGAATATGTCTTACTCAACGACACAACCACTTCTTGGATGTGTCATGACTTACTATGACAGACAGAGTCATTCACTGATGGCGTGCACTTCCGCCAGCTGAATCTCCTCCTCGTCACAGATGGTGCAGGGTAGGCAGGGTCCAGTGAGCTGTCCCTCTCGGAGTGCGTGTCGTCCGTGCACTCCTCGCACACCGTGATCGTGGTCGTGGATGCACTGCTGGAAGACCCCACTTCCCCATCGAGCACACAGTACACGGCTCGCACCGCCCCGAAAACTTGCTGAAGTAGAAGTTATGGTTGCACACACAAATGGCGTCGTTGGAGTCCGGGTCCGTGCAGGGCATCGCCAGGCGCATCATCCCCGTGCACTCGGTACAGGCGATGCACTCCTCCGTGAGGCTGTAAATCTCTGAGTACGTCTCACCTATAGATCGGGACAGCAGGAACAGACAGGGAAGGGCGAGAGTGAAAGAGAAGAGGAGCAGGGGGCAGACAGAGAGGTAAACAGTGAGTCTAGTGGCATTAATCATGTTTACTGATCATTGATTACACAGGAGAATGCATTGATCCACTGGGCCTTTACTGAAGTGTCCCAGGACGACTAAGGCGCTCTTGAGGAGGATGAGTCTGAAGCCTGCTGGGCTCATTATGCTATCGATTCCAGTGAATTTGGAATCTCTGCTACAGAAATACTCAAGCTATGCACACTTGAAGTAAACCGTTATTTGTTACTGGGATTCAGTCACATGACTCTGTTGTTTTTTACTTTTGCTATGACAAAAGGAATTTCATCACATAACAAGTGTCTCTGTGTCACTTGCTATAGTTAATCCTCAAAATAGGCCTATTATACAAAACAAATGACAATGGCCTCAAATAAACTGTCGTCACTGAACAGTGTAACTTTTCTGGTGGAGATGTTAGAATGTTCATTTTATGGCATTAACATTATCTACCTCCATGGAGACAAGCAGGTGACACCACTTGGCCATTCTCGGGAAGAATGTATGGGAAAAAATTATAAATGGTCACGTTTATGTAGCTCTTTTTTACCATTAAGGCACTCGAAGTGCTTTACATCAAGGAACCCCTCACCCATTCACACACACATTCATACACCAGTTGGGAAACCAGCATTGTATGAGAACTACACCGACCAAGAACAAAACCTAGTCTAAAGTTCTAAATCAGGATTACCTCCAATATACAATAGCTCAACATAGTCAAAATCAGCCTGAACTGTAAAAAGGGAGTCCTGCAAGGCAGTACACTCTGACCTTTACTTTTTCTTCATTCTAATAATTATCCCATCTCTTGTGTGCCAATTTTCTGAATCATTACTATACAGATCAGGGGGCAGTTTTATATTGACAGTAGGTGTTTAACAGCATAATAAATAACTACTCAAACTGTAGTAGATTGAGACTCACCTAACTATTAATGTGAGACTCCCCCAGAAAGCAGCTACAACCAAACAACCCAATCACCTTATACAAATATGTATATAATTTATGAATATTATATACTACTATAAATACTTCAGAGTGCTGTTGGACTACACATCTGTAGCTACAGAAAGCACACTCCACATATGTCCAAAGAACTACAGCAAAATAGTTTTGTCTGTCACAATATCTGGTATTTGTCCCTGTCTGTGTCAAACACCTGCAGTTTTGATTTGAGTTTGACCAGATTAATGTTTTTTTTTTCTTGTTTATAAAATAAAATGAAATTAAATTTCAAAAGAATGCATCCTGACAAGCGCAACTGCTGATATAATTGACTCAAGCAGTTTCTGTTTTGCTTAACTCACTCAAACATTTGTACAAGAAAGCTATAATTCATTGTTACATAAGAATCATTAGTATTTTGGTGGAGCACATTATACTCTGAATACAATGTTTTTGGCAGTAGATTTGCATTACTATTGTATTACTTGGATTGTAAATCATTTGCATATTGTTGTTAGTACAGCTTATACAGGGCCAGTAAATTGGTTTTTCGTTTTGTTTTTTTGCTGCCTCATTGAAAAGCCTGTTGTAAATCCCTCTGCATTACTGTAAGACTGTCACAAAACCATGCACGGACAATTCATAATTCAATGTCTTGGGGAATGATGCCTTGTGTCTTTTGAATTTGGCTCTGTAGTTTTTCCACCTCAGACTAAGACATGTTGAACACGTACTGCCTTCACAGACAAACACGTTAATATTGCCATATCTATATGTAATTACTTTCTGACATAATTGTAGGCTGAATCATGCACAAAGTGATATAGCTGAGTCAGATGGACAAGAGCTGACAGTGGCTATTTTCATAAATCTTGGTCAACTTTTGTGACATGGTTATGGAGTATATGGTACATATTGAAAAACTGGTGTCCATGTCAAACTGAAAATATACCATCTAAATCCGTCGTAATAATTATTTGGAACGTTTTACTTCCTGATTGACTGTGATATTAAATTTCTTGGCGCATTTTTGGTTCACTGAATTAAAAATGTAACAAACTTTATGTTTGTAAATGTCTAATTGTTAAAATAAGGCAAACTTTTTCCCTAATTCGTCAACACCAGAGAACAATTGCAATGCAACGCCAGGGACTGAATGCAATTAAAATAAATACTAAATGTCCTTAAAACGCTCATTGCTAATAGCTAATCTTAAAATAACTTTTTTACTTGATGCCTTGCCAGTTTGGCGAAATGGTTTGTGACCGGAGATGTCACAACAACATAAGATCAAAGACATACATTTATGTTGCAACATCTCTTTACTGTGTAATTAACACTAACACTTCTGAGATGCCAAGAAATTACTCAGGTTTGCACTGGTGAATCAGAAATGGCTGCTGTGTGTGCCCTGTAGTGAATCGAGGCATTTCATCTGCTAATAAGCCTGTGTGTTGCATTGTGGGTGTCTTATTGAGTAAGAGCATATTGTATTTGTCAGTGTGAAAAGCCCTGCAGCAATGTCCCAGCACTTGCATTGGGTTTTAAGCTGTTCCATTGAGGGGAGAAAAAAAAACATGCTGGCACAGATTGAAGCTCTAAACACCTTGTAAACAACCAGAATCTGCTGGTGAGCGCTGTTATGTTTTCTATAACAGCAGATGGAGGTAATAATATGCATAAGAT